>VZSV01000063.1:4219479-4241464 GCA_013398735.1 Nothocercus julius | reverse complement strand
AAGAAGAAAATTAGTAACAGCACGTGAACTTAAAAACAAACAGAAATCTTTTTGCCAGTTAATAGAGAAATAATCTTATAAAATGTAGAAATAGAAGAACAGTTCTTACCATAACCAAATTTGATTTTTTTTGGAGGCTGGATGTGGGGGCAAATTTTACGAATATAAATAGCTATATTTAAACCAACAGTACTCTAGGAAGTATTTTTGATCTGGAAAGATCCACATAGTCCATTTTATTAATCAAATCAAATTTAGGACATCAGTGCACTAACAGAAACATTAAATTGCTTTAGGTGTACTCTGAACTGGGAAGAATATTTGAACAAACTTAGAATATGGGAGGAAATCTAAGCTGGTAACAGCTGAATATTTTCCCAAAATGATTTCCTAGATTTTTTCAGTTGCAACTTTAAGCTTCTATTTTAGCAGACAGCTTGATTTGTGGTTAAAGCCTTAAAGCCTTTCAAACACACATTTGTAGAAGTTGTGGCACAGTCCCTCCCACTTCAAATCAGAAAAACCCTTGAGTGCCTTTTACTGTCCATTCTTGTTCAGTAAATGACTCACCTGATTTTAACAAGGTGGAAAACTATCACACAAAATCAAGATTGAAATACTCTGTTTTCTAAGCTAAATGATACTTATATGAAGACAATGATAGCTCCCTTTTCCTTCCTCCTCTACCACCTGACAGCAAAGCTGTAGATAGGTTAAGGAAAAGAACATGAAACTTTAAAGAGGGTATGTCACCTGCCAAAATATTTAAAAATTCTTCCAGGTCAAGTCTTAATTAAAAAGAAAAGCAGGCTCGGTGGTACTCCCTGCCAGCGAAGCCCCCAGGATGGCAAGAAGGGACAGCACAGGCAGCCAAGCTGTGCTGCAGGTCTAGTCCAGCACACAGCCCTTGCACTCGTCTCACTAGTGACTGAGAGAGGACAGGACCAGGTTGTTTCTCTTATATTTGTTTCATCTTTTCCTTCAGAATCACCAGCATACAGAAGTTTTTTCACTGGATAAGACAAATCTTTGCACGGACAGAGCAGAGCAACCAGAAATGATCTTTTTCCAGGAAAAGAGAAAACCAAAAAATTCAACCTAAACTAAGCACACAGAGGATGCTGGGAAACATCACGGGCTACACAACCTACTTGCTAAGATCAGCAGCACACTCAACATGTCAAAAAAGCAGGAGAAAAGGCAGATGGGAGAGGTGTTTCTGCATAACATTCAACCAGGTCGCTTGAAAAGTGTCGGTTAAGTACCTAAAATTACAATATTTTTTATCTCCATCATACTGGGAAAATTCAAGACAAATTCATCTATATGAGAACACTGCACAATACAGGAGATAATTAACACTGCAAAGGGAATACAGTTGTTAGTAATAAGACATTTTCAACACATCTGAGAGCTAAAGTACATCATAAAAATAATAAAAAAAAGCACATGCACTACTTCTGAAGAGTTCAGTCTATTGCCCTGTGAGTTTGAATCAAATCTCACTTAAATTTAGAAGCATTTAATTATGTAATTATTATCCCTGTAAAAAATTAAGAAATCAACATCTTAGTTCAATTTTGGTCTTAAGTCGATGAAGACTTTTCTTGTAAGTGATTCAGGTCAAATTCGTTATGTATACCATTATGTGTGCATACATACATTTTAATATATATAATTACATAAAAAATAAATATTTTTTAAAGAAACTGAGATCCTCCCAAAATGTCTGGGGAAGATGGGTAGCACGGATAGCGCAAGGAGTCTAAAAGCTAGAAAGGGAATAACTGTTGACTCCAGTGTTTTACGATATATCACTAGATACACTTGTTGTTCAATTATCTCTGCTTTAACTGCTAGGGATAGAACTGTACACTAAACTGAAGACTGAAAAATATTTTTCAGGAGCTGTAGTGTTTTAGTCTGCTGGAAGTAAAAGGCGAACTTCTCATTTACTGGCAAAAAAGTTAACACTTACTTAGCATAACCATACGTAGGTAATAACCCTGTGAACAGAATGCTTAAAACATTAACTCACAAAATAAGTACTACTGAAAACCAAATTGCAACCTCTGCAGTGACAAATGGTCAACATTCTCCAGCCAAAACTTGCTACTTACTCCAATCATACTAAAGCCCTCACCATTTTTTAACTCTCAAAAATGACTTCAAGTTTCACTGACTTTAAGGTAGTTATTTCTGAAACTCACTGACACTCAAGTCTTCCCACTCTTCTGTTAAGTATATTTTATTTCCTTAAGCATTTGGTTTGCCTGAAGACAACAACTGGGAAGAGAGAAAAAAGGGGGGGGAAGAAAACTCAAGTCACACCTCAGCTCTGCCTCTTACAATGGCAGCTGCCTCACCCAAACATAAGAGGGAAGTATAGATGAAAAAAGTCTCACAGAAGGCACATATTAACTTAAGCCTACCAAGACTTTATCCCAGAGAAACACTGGTCTTTAACACTAAATAGCCACTATCTCCTTTTCACACATACAAAAATTACCACTTTATATATATATAAAAAAAAAAAAAGAGGTTAAGCAGGTAATACTGGCTATCACGTGATGGTTATTGACATTTCCAGCTATGTTCATTTAATGAAATTGGAAGAGTGCTGGAATATTAAATGCATTACAGCTGCTGCCAATATCTATCTCAAAGAAGAAATTTTTCTTCCAAAATATTTACAGCAGAATATTGGCGACGGGAGTGTTTACAGGTTTGCTTTCCTAAACAGAAATGACTAGACCACAACTTTACCACCTGCCCTGAGCAAGAAGCAAGGGCTGCTTGAGGGGTCCCTCGGGTTTCTGAGCAGAGAGGCAGAGCTGCTGCTAGGTCTCCTCTTCTGCAGCAATCAAAGCCTACACCAGCTACAGGGACTGAACCTGCTTCCTTCCCTTACCCTTCCCATCCAACCACACCACAGTGGGGAAACGGAGCCCAGGAGGGCAGATTTTAAGCTGCTTGCACCTTTTCTGCCCTTGAAGCCTGCTCTTGCATCTCTTGTTCTGGTTTCAGAGAAGCCAGTCAAACACTCATCTAAAACTTGTCCAAAAGAGTGCAAGGGACTCTGGCACAGAAGCCCCGAAATTGTCTCATGATGCGTGGGGGTTAGAAAGCCTACGGATGCATGGACAGCTCAGCAAGGAGGCTGCTATGGGACAAAGCACTAGTATTCCCTAATTAGGCATAGAGTTTTCTAACTTGAGACTAGCTGAACATTTCTGGCTTGGAGCTGAACTCAGCTTTTGAATTTTTACAAGCGCAAACTTTCCACTGTAAGAAATGTTAGCTCTTACCATCTCTAACCCCGCCATCAAGCTGGATGCACTCACCTTCCCCCAGGAACCCCAGCCAGCCCTGGCGCCCTGCCCCTGGACAATTTAGAAAATGTATGTTAAAGCCACAGCAGATGTTAATACTTGCCGTGCGTCTTTGCCTTGATCTGTACACATGCATTTTTCTAGAGAAAGGTTCACCACAATTGATTAATACAGCCATAATTGCCAAGTTCTTTTTCACAAAAAGATGTCTGGCCAAAATGCACTACTTTTTGCAGAACCAGAGAAGGTACAAAGACTTTTTTTTAACCTTTAAGCTTAGTATATGCTTATTCTGCTTTTCTATGTTTGCATTTAATATGCCAATTAACAAAATAAATTTTTCATTTATGATTTTTGCAGACTGTTCTTTTAATTCTTCCTTTTATAGTCAGAAGTCTCCCCATTTTCTGGCTTCTGAATTCATAATTCTTTATAACACAGGTTCAGCTCATTTCCCACCCTGCTAATTTTTCTTTCTAACTGATATTACAGCACATCATCCAGTTCTTGGTTAGTGTTACATATGTACATAAAGTAGGTCAACTGGCACACCTACTTATGGCCTTAAAGCTCTGGGGCATCATATGCTGCTCCAGGCATGACTCAAACACATACAGAAGTCTGCTAAGAAATTCCTGTAAAAGGTGGCGAATTTTTATTCCGCTGGGTATGCCAGAGAACAAACAGGGCATATGCTTACCTTCTAACTAAATTAAGATCTGCACTTAAGAACTGACTACAATTGATATTTCTAAGGATTCCTGTGTTGTTTCATGTAATTCTACTTTAAGTCATAATCTAAAAAAGTAATTGGAAAACACTATTAAAAATTGATTTTCACCTTTTCTGCAACCATGTGCAGTTTTCATAAGCAAATGATCTTTACAGCTGGCTGGCATAAGCAAGAAGGCCAGACCTGCCTCAAATATATTTTCAGTCTGCACTGCAGTCTGCACTGCCCAACACTGAGCATTTTTGTAAGGTAAGGTCCAATGTAATAAGCACTGCATCTTTCATCCAACCTGGCTTTTGCTCTAAATGCACCTTTGTAAGCCATGAGGTAATATGCTCTGGCCTTCAAACCTATAAAATAGTGCATGTATAAAACAATAACACTTTGCACGTCTGCTGCCTTTATAGAACTTGAATTGCTCTCCAAAAACACAAAAGAAAAAGACAGTTCCTTCCTGTTTCTGCTTACATTAAAAAAGCAAAACGAACTCTTTAATATTTGAAGAGTTTGATAAGCAGGCTGTTCATAAATGATCTTCAGTGGTAACAAACTGAGAATTTAAAAATAGTTGCATAGCTTTAATTTTGAAACGACACTGCTTTGAAAAAAAAAACAAAAAAACAAACAAACAAAAAAATCCAATACCTCTTCCACCCATGATTTCAGTGAAAAACGGGGGTTTATTGCAACACTCGGCCACCTCACTGACCTTCAGCCATCGCAACGGGGGAAGCTCCGGAACACAGGAAGCGGAGCAAGGCCGCGTGCGCAGCCCCGCGGCGCGGGCGGCCGTTCAGACCCGCCGCCTGGCACGGGAGCGCCGAGGGCTCTGCTGCGAACACCTGCGGCGCGAGGCCGCAGCAGAGCCCAGCGCCGCGCTCCCCGCCCGCCTTCGCCTCTCCCAACACGTTCCCCGAGCAGGATTACAATGCAGAGCCCGCGCGCTCCAGGACAGCAAGCGTCTGATTTACGTATTCTCACCCACTAGGTCTGACGTTTAGATCTTTGGCTCTGGAAGCAGCGCAGCAGAAGATGAACAGAAATGCGTTCAAAAAGACACACTGTCTTCATTAATTCCCTTCCTCCCTTGATTTTAATATTTTAAGCCCAGAAACAGTATTACTAATGCTTACTAAGGCAAGAATTACTACCCTTGTTTTTTTGTTGTTGTTCATGCAAACATGGCAGGCAACATTAGTGGCACTTCACTAACAAATGCACTCTAGCTGCTGCGTGCCTGTGCTAAGTTTCTGAACAATTCTTTCAGCTTACTGCAAAGCGTTTCCTCTTTAGTAAGTCACACGCAGGAATTTAATTTCAACTGAAAGACAGAGGAGTTTTGTATGAGAGAGCAAACTGTTAATCATTTATGTGTTGCCACTTCCTGAGAGTGGTCCTGACCCCAGTAAAAGTCACCGCAAATATACTTATTACCGTTTAAAGAAATAGCATGACAATATTGTCTTCCTGGAAAAAGTTGGGCAAGAGAATATCCCAGGAGCAGAAAAATACTGGAGCTTATAAGCATTATCTGCAACATACAGCTAAAAATTTAACTGTAAAATCTTTAAAATTAAAGAAGCTGCATGAAACATACTACTATTTTCATTTTGCAAATTTTAGTGCTGTAGGTATCTGCAGAATCCCTTCCTGGATGCAAAATTCCTTCCTGGATGCTAACTCATCAGCACTGCAATGGCGAGACAGCAGAGGCATAATAATTTACTTGCATTAAGGTAATGACTGCTGAATTCTAGGTCTTCATATACTAAGTCTAAAAAACAGCCCACCACCCCGCCTAGACCAGACACAGGATGGCACCCATCTACCATCACTGCTAAGTCACCTCACTTCACTGATGGGCCAGAGATGCTGACGTTCTGCTTTCTCTCCTGGATAATACAACAATTGCTGACATTCTGCTTTCTCTCCTGGATAATACAACACATCCTCTCCAATCACTATTTTTTTTTTTTCCTAAAATAAAAATCACAAGCAAAGTTGTTAAAATAACCGTGAGACAAACAGAAAAAGGACAATTGTATTTCTTAGAACATTGCTTCCTTCAGGATTTTTGAATAAAAGTGATTTACCATTCCCCTCCCCCCCTCCTCAAGACAATTTAATGAAACAAAATTCCAGGTATGCTAGCTAGTTTTATTTGTGCCCCAAAGGAATGAGAAACAAGCTGAATAGAAATGCAAAAAGCCCACTACCCCATGACTTACGTCTCTTACTGAGATTGATTCAGACAAAACTTCAGCTCCCAATAAAAGCTTTGCTGCAGTTTTGCTAGCCCATCAAATTTCTGGCTAAGAGTAAGAACATTTTTCATGAACTGTGCAGTTTCTTCTGTTCTTATGAAGCCAGATAAATACAACTGCGATGACCATAAATGCTTTGGGGAACAGACTTGTGTTCATTGCATTGAAATGGTGCCCAGTGAACTGGATCACTGCATTTTTAGCTCCTGCGAGCTAACACAGGTAATTACCACTAAATCAAAGGACAGAACATTATTCTCAGGCCACTGTTGTGCTGTAGGAGCTATGAGGAAGTGGAGGAGGAGTTAAAATTCACACCATTCTAGTAGTGTAGACAGCCTTAGCCTTTGTTTCTAAAGGTCTTAGTTCAAATGCACTTTGGCTGTGTGGAATCATCAGCAAACCCACCGCTTACAGAAGCGGCAAGAGAGCCATAGCTGCCGAGCAGCAGCATTTCTGTCAGTTCAGGACATAAACTCCCCCTGCCAACCCTGCCTCAAGGCGCTGCTGCCAACTCCTGTCTGATCAGCACGGTTTACCCACATTTTTAAGGAAATATCAATATGCAGATTAATCACAAAATCTTCCGGGAAGCCCTAGAGGCTGACAGCTGTGCAGTATTTTCTCCTTTAGAGGCTTGCCAGCTGAATTAAACAGCTTATCTGCTCAGGAAAAGAGTGTGGTGCCTGCCAAGACATGTGCCTTTGTACCACTCACTTTCTCATACTAAGTTTTCTGGAATTAAATATTAGGTAACCAGACTAGTTATTTTGTACCTGATCAAGAGTCTTGTATTCGCCTACCATCTTTCTGAAGGAAAAACAAACAAAACAACATCAAAAAAAAACATTTTCTTAAGCAGCAGCTGAAAGACAGGGTAAAATTTTAGAGCAAAGGATAACACAGAAGGATAATCCTTGCCCCTTCAGTGCCTGCATTTCCCCCCATTCTGTGGGGCTCACATGCTGCAGGAACAGAACTGTTGCCACACAGCCAGAAGGTTTTGCAGCTTCTCTGGTCATCCTGTCACAGAGGTGTGAAGCTCAGGCCCATGAGCTGCCAATACTCACTAACCTACATCTTCCTCAAGTAAGCGAGCCAGAGCACCAGGAGCAAAACAAGCATTTTTCTCACATGTAACACCACATCAACATTTCTGGACTGAGGCTTTGCCTCATTTCTTCAGAGGCCAATAGCCACCAAGACAAACCCAAGGCCTTGTAACAGCAACCACACACCAAAACACAGGGGAGGGTGGGGACAAAGCTGTTACTGTATTTCCCCCAGCTTGTCTCTAGGAGGGAAATTATAAATATGCAAAATCAATGCATCTACAAACCTGACCTAATAGCTGAAAGCCAGCCAGAAGACTGGCCAGGTACAAGAGAAGAGTGAATACGCACTACTTGCGATGGCAAACAAAGCATACGAGTCTCACAGGCAGGCTGGGTGACAGTTTTATAGCAGGATTACTGGCAAGGCACAAATGGAGGAATTTACTAGAGATTTACTGTAAAAGCTCTGGAAAAGAGACAGAGGGTTTTACATCCTGCTCCAACAGTCTCCCAAATTATTCTCAACTTACTGTAAGAGAAATTACTTCAATTTTGCTCTTTATTTTTTACTAGTTACTATATACCAGCACTGTCATTATTACCTCTATTAGAAAGCATAAGCACAACTGGAATAAAGCTACACAGTCTGCAACTTGAGCAATTCCTTCTCTTCTTTGAAGAGGAAGGCCAGGATACACTCCTACAGAACCACAGGGATTCATAATTAAGTTGAATTAAATGGAGTTGTATCCCAGAACTTATTAATGTTTCCTTCCTTCCCACAACTCCAAAGTGAGTTTTCATTTACCACCAAGTTTAACAAGACCTTTTGTTCCAACTAATTTCCTTATTCTACAAGCAGCTCCAATCTAGTTCGAGGAAGTTCTCACACATGAAGCACAGGTTTTCCTTATACTGGCATGAGCTTCTACCATTACAAATGTATCACCATACAAGGTCCAATGATCTTGTAATATTTTAGCATACTATACCCAGAAATAACCACACAAAAACCCCTCCAACCTTGAACACATCTTAATTTAACTGTACTCAAGCTATTTTTTACATGAGATATTTATGTTCTAAAGTTAAAGCATATCAGCAACATGAATCTAAAGACACATCCCTTATCTCCCTGAATGACCAAGAAATATTTCCCTTTGTACTTAACTTTCCAGCCACATACTCACCTTGAAAAGAGCAACCTCTGCAACTGCACAGGAGTAATAAAACTTTTGCTACTCCTTTTGTAGAAAAGGTTTCAACAAAAAGGGTATTGTAGGTATTTTATCTACAACTTCTAGGTAACAGACTAAAGTCAGATTTGCTTATACGAATGTTTCCATTGAATCTACTGCTTCTAATCCCTCTCTCCTAATGCACTTTCAGAGTTTTGACCTTGTTACACTTTTCCTACTTAGTGAGTCTGGAGATGACAGGTCCATGTCTAGTCTTCCATTCCATTTGTTCAATATTTTCTGCTTTTCTCATATTGTCTTAGATGGGATTTACAATGGACTTCTAATTACTCTCAGTTCCCCAAACACAAATGGAATCTCACAGGAAGAGGGTCCTCACCACCCCCCAACCTGCTGTCCAGTCAGGCAACACCCACAACCAAATACCAACCTCCTGAAGAAAGAAATAAAATAAAACAAAAAATAAAACACCCTGTCTCATAACCACCGTACCTGCCGCTTTACTGTGACGTCCAAACTTGACTTCAAAGATTTCCAGTACGGACGAGTCTGATGTACTTCATGTTCTTCTTGTTAAGATGTGACAGCTGAAGGTTCCCAAGTCACCTAAGCAACACTTGCAGTTTCTGCCCTGTTTTATTGTGATTTTAAGCAAGCTACTTCTGGCTAATTTGTTGACAATTGCTACTTTAAATTTTTCTTCTCTAAACTATACTAAACCTAAATCTCAAACATGAAAATGGTTTTAGTTACAGCCACAGTTATTTACTTGAAAAAGATGGCATGAAAATATCTAAAATTCTCAGGCATAACAGTACATTAAAATTAGAAGATCTAACCATAAAGCTTTTTTTCTTTTTTTTTAAATATATCAGATGCTTAACATCTGAAACATCTAATTTCCTTATCAAAGTACTCAGTGGTTGGGAGGATCGCTGAAGAGAAGCAAGCACTTTCCCATTTTCCTTTATCTGCACAGCTACCTGAATGTTGTTTCAAGACAGGATTTGAGGAAAAGCAGGCTGTTGTATTCAGTTAAAACAACAGTATACAGAACCCGATTAACCACTAAGAAATTCCCTGAAGAGGTAACTTATTAAATTGTTCACTTACTCCTGACATGATTCAGAAATGTCTTGCTCCGAAGTACTACAGAGATTCCTTCAGTTGTAAAAGTGTGGGGAAATGAGACTACGCTATAAACACAACTATTGCACTGTGCTACAGACAAAATGCAGCCTCGGCTGCAGTCAAGTGCCAACAAGTCACACTTACTGGGCCACCACAGGCGTTGATCAGCTTCTTTTTCTGGGAAACATCGTGAAGAGTCACTGAAACTGGAAGTCATCTTCATGGATTCCTTAGAGATGTATGCATTAGCATTCTCATACAGGAAGAATTAGTCAACAAAATATTTACACTACACTTTATCATGTTAATGCAAGGTAGTAAAATATTTTCATTAACACTGACCAGTAAGGTTGTGAGGCTGGAATTTTATTGTTCCACAAGTCAATACACGAGCATAGCATGTTTATCAGAAAATGGAAGTCCGAGTCGTTGACATTTGCTCAAAACTTCCTTGTGCCCAAGAACTCACCTCTTATTCCACCATAGAGCAACAGAGCTTGGCATTTTGCACTTGCTAATGTCAAGTCAACATCACTGATAAGGAACATTTTAGACAGAGTTAATCATATCAATTCGGAAAAGAGTTAAGAAAGGAGGTAAAGATTCTAGAGTATGGTAAACTTATACATGGGTTTACACCAGGACATCCTCAACTGCCTTTGTCAGTGCCAACTGTCCAAGCTGGTAAAAGAAGCTGAGCATCAGTTCTTTCAGAAGACCGTCCTTCACCTGCAATACTGCAATTTCATCACTGGAAAAAAAAAAACACACACCCCTCTATCGCTCTTCAGTGATTCACAGGGTTTTTTTTTTCCCCCCATCAGAAGAGCCTAGTTACTATTATACTCAGTTAACATGAAAACTCTTAATTTCCAGCGTGCTCCAGAAAAAGACTGAAGTTTTCATTTCGAATAGATGCTACGTAGCTTTCTCTTCCTGTCCCTTTTTATTTTTGGTCACCTCATCCAACCAGGCCAACATATTTCTAATGGTTACTTAAGTATTTCTGAAGTTTCTACTGCATTTAGTGCTGTATCCAATCTGTACAGTTCTTCACATGTCACTGAAAGATGATTTTACACTATCTTAACAGAAAATTCTTCGTCTCAACAGCATCTCCTTAAGTAGCTTGTATCCCTATTTGCATACGGGCCACCACTTTACGGATTACTTTCTTTTACTGCGCAGTTGCAGTAAAAAGGAAACAGAAACTGCTTTTAAACCTATTAAAGCTGACAAATTATTTTACTCAATATACTAAAAATAATTTACTTTCCCCAAATAATGTACAGCTAGAAGCAGTTCACACCATTTTAAACAGAATACCAGAAAGTGTTCAAGGAAAAACTATTAAGTCTGAACATTGCACTGAACCAAGAGTAATTTGCTGAAATGCTTTAAACTTCTGACTCCTGCAGGAAAACTGCTTGCAGCCACAAGTTTTTATTGAGCATATGCACTAGGCAGACAACCGAGAAGTTTTATCTATCAGACAGTTGCAGAGACGAGTCTTGGTTTACTTCCTCCTGGCACTTCCACCGGTGGCAAGCATGGTGGCCACCCGAATGAAGATGTTTAGCGTATCTGTGTAGATGCCCAGGCACCTACGAAACAGGAAATCAAAGTAAATCTAGTTGAACAGAAGTATTATTCGGTTGTGTCTCATACCGTTACAATTCATTTTTAAAAATAACTTCCAAGGGCCTGTGACAAAAATCATCTGCTGTCCTCTGAACATGGGATGTATAAAACCTGTACCTTCTTTTAATCAGAATTTGGACAGCAAAAAGGTATTTGCTAGAGTCTCATTGGACACCCCGTTCTCAAACAGTAGTCCTCAGTTTTCATGCTATGCTTCTATTTGTTTACGTCCAAGGATTTTTAAAGATTGGTACTATTATTCTATTTTAATGATCAGAAAACCAAGGAAGGAAGTAGACAATTCACCTAAGATCAGAAAGACAACACGTGTAGCAAGGAAGCTACTTGCTTAATTAGACTTGTACTTGATGAGTGTTAATTAATCCTTCCTTATTTACCTATTATGCTGAAGCTTTGTTTTTTTTTTTTTTAAGTGACAAAAATATAAAGGAACTGCAGGAGAGTTAATATGCCATGTTCTGAGGTGGTATTGACTGATATTTTCAGAGAGTAGTTACAGAAAAAACTCTCCCTTCTGAGTAATGAAAATGCTTTCTAAAAAAGTTAATATTGCTGGAAGCACATAAAATCTTCTCTAGTTTCAAGCAGATGATTTCAGTTTAAACCCCAGGCAGCTATTTTCACATTGTCTTTTAAAATCCTACAATTCTTCACATTTTAGAGTAACACACTTTGACAGTAAATAGAAGGCTTTTTTTTTTTTTGGAAAGCATACTTCCATATAATTCAAAGCAAATTCCGACACAGACATTGTAATCTAACACAGATTGCTAACACAGAACACTTACGCATTGATTGGATCATATTTAACTACTCCATGGTAGGGCAGGGTCTCTGCACGCTTGATAACATGCTGTGTATCATAGAGCAGGAACATGCCAAAGAGCACCAGCCCACCATAAACGGCTACGGAATACAAACCAGCACCAAAAGCAGATGTAGGAGGCAAGAACATGGATCCTAGGAAGAAATGTACAAGAGTGTTAGAACTCCTCCAAGTTTCTTATTTTGGATAAGGTCAAATTTCAGTTACTACAATGAATATTTTTCAAGGTGTACTCAAAAATTGTCATGTGCTTGTAGTGCATTTGCTTATCGGCTGCTTTCCTACACCCATATACAACGGCTGAAAATAATGTATATACAAGTTGTCACAGAAATTTTAAGCACACTAGAAAACTCATACTTTCTTCATGTAGTTCTGCCCCTGTGGCTTTTATACAGCAATGTACAGAAACAAAGGGAGAAGGAATGGATGAGAAGGTAAGCTGATGCCTATGATCTTACCTAGCCACCCACTGGCAGCAGCCAAAAATGGAAGCCATCACTATCAGACCTTTGTCAGATTAAAACTGTCCAGAATTGTAATTTCAGTTACATACTTTGTTTCCAAAACAAAATGTTGTATCTTCTGGTGTGCTAGAGTTACAAATACTACTTAAGGCAAATCTTAACTGGAAACAGTATCAAAACAGTGTTTTACCAATTGAGGAAGCAAGAACAAAGCCTAAGCCTATTCCCAGGGGTCCTCCCATATTCAGGAATTTTTCGCTCGGGGCACACATGGCCACAGTGGAGAGCCCTCCAACGATTCCAGCTGTGTACCAGGCAGCTCTCATCAGCAGGGGACCTCCCAAGAAAGTCAGAGGAGCCACCACTGCACCCATCACACCTGGTTAAAGGAAAACAAAAACAAAGCCTGTTAGCAACAAACCTGCTCAGGACTCCACCTGCCAAAATCATGTTTTTGCAGCCAGATCATGTAGCTCAAACTACGCCATTTACATGACAAAAATGCCGTCGTGCTTGACTGTGTAACTATCTGGAAAGCATGAAAGCTTGACAGACTGGCAATCTTAAAATAGGTGACCTACTTTGTTCTAGCTTTAAAGAATATTCCAGGAAAGTGGTTGTGGAAGACAGCTTTAGGACCAGCCAGCATATTGATCTATTTAAAACACAACTGGTCAGCAGATACTTTGCACAGAACCACCAGCTACCTACTAGCAATACGAACACTCAAAACTGAAAGGCAGGACAAATTTATGCTACAAGAAAGTTAAGTGAAGCTGGATTTTTCACCGGAGTCTTGTATGAAGCTTTCACCTGTTTTGTTAATATCAGATTATGATAATAACAACCACTGAAATATAGTTTATTTCCTCTTTCATTGACAAAAATCTTTCGTTCCAGAGAGTCAAATATTATTTAGTGCCTAACACTTGTCATTCCTGAACCATAAATTGTTTCTGGCAAAACAGTTTAGAAAACAAAAGCCACCTAATCTGAAGCAGCTAATACCTCTAGTGGGAAACTAATCTGTAATCCTGTTTTACATACCTCATGAGAATATGCATCTAGGCAGCTGCTGTTTAAATGCTAAAGTGCCATGTTTATAGTCAGTTTTCAAATATCCTTCCATTTAGTACACATAGAAGATTCATCACAAGACCATAAAAGAGCTCTTTCACATCAAGAGTAAAGAAAATTTCCTGCTGAAAAATCCAACCATTCTCCTTAAAAGAGGACTTTAGTAAACAAGTCTCCTTTTCTGGGAAAGTTGTTAGGAATAAGAACAATTCACATCTTCGCAGGTGGTGATGATGACACTTTACAACAGCAAAAACAGCTGCTAGCTCAATAGCTGCTAGCTCGTCTTAGCATAAGGTTGCTTCAGAGCCCTTCTCCCTGCATTATTCAGCCTAGCACCTTACTGCAAAGGCTGCACAAGCAAACTGAATGCAGGCCCCCCCCAAATTTTTTTTATGATTAGTGCAGGCTAAATATTAGTAGTAATAGTAGGCTTTTATGGGAGAACTTGATCCAAGCAATATTTGGCCTTCACACTGTAGCAATTCTTGTAACTGAGAACACCGTTTCAATAATTTCATTGTAAAAGTGAGGTGATGTGGTTAAAAGTGCACAACAGCACTGAGATGCTATAGTGCCATAAAGTGGTCAGTAAACCAAACCAATGATGCAGTTATTTAGTCCTATCCAACAGGGCATATTTGTACCTCAAGTTTAAAAGCATGGCTTTATACAAGATTATAAAATATGAGAGTTATGTGAAGGACACTTAAAGGTCACTGACATTCAGTTCTCCTAAGTCGCTGAAAACTACAATTCTCCTAAAATTGCATCTAAAGTTCACTCTAAAAAAACAAAGCCTTGTTAGATAAAGATCACACTGAAGAAAATAGTAAAACAAACAAACAACCACAAAACACACACCCCACCACACACAACCAAACACACACCCCACTATAATGAAAAGTAAAACCCACACACCTGAATGCATCATCCAGGCAAGATGCTTAGCTGCTGGACTATCTTCATAGGATATAGACCTGACCAACATTCCAGCACCAATCATAGCTGCAAAAGTTGCACCTATTGCCTAAAAAACACAGCATTACACAGGTCAATTTGGTATTAGGACATACGGTCTCTGTTCTACCCCCAGATACGTTCTAACTTGTGGATTAGAAATTTAACAGTATAATGCTGAAAGAAGAACAAACCCTTGTTTTACTCAGTCTTTTAAGAATTTGAGTTCAGTGATAAACTTGCAACAATCTCCTACTTGTTGCAACAATCTCCTACAGAAGCAGGAAAACATAAGATACCTCCCCTTATTCATCCTCACAGAGGTACCTGAAATGTAAACATTATTTTTCTTGTACACTTTTCCACCCAAAGCCAATATTCAGCTCACGTATACTTTTGCTGCCGCTGATTTTTTAAATCTCACCACCTCTCCTTACTGCTGCTTCTGACCAGAATCGTCTAGCAGCTAACAAACTAGTCAGAAAGGTTCAACTTCTAGTTAATCACCAAGGACACATTAATCACTGCAGAATTATGTTGATGCTGGCATTTAACATTATTCAACTACATTTATCACACAAGCACTCCGCAAACACTTAATGAACAGTTTACTTGGGCAATTTAACTAGGAGTATCATTTTGACCTTGCAGACAGAAGGCAACCTTCAAAGAGACATACAGAAGGGCAAGGGCTGGAGTAGAAATGCATAAGAATGTATCCAGTTTTAGAAAACAATGGAAATAGTACCATTAGTCTCGATGGCTACCTATAACAGGTTCTTACTAGCAGATAGCTAGTCAAGCTACCATAGAATTTGTGTAGTTTGTCAGAGATAAACTATTAAAGCAACATACAAGGTACAAGTCAGCAATGTAATCAGCTACCATACCAAAGCTGAACTCCTCTCTTCAAAAGCAACTGTTCTTAAAATCCAAACAAGCAAGAAGTAAAGCCAAAATACTTAGTTCTGCTACTCAAAGCAATCACATCCATTAAGGCAGGAGATCAGTATTGCTCAGACCACTTTAAATCTGACCCATCTAGATCCACTTGGTTAAGTTACTCGGTATTTGCAAAGATGAAATTATCAATCACTGTATTAAAAGCCAGCAGCTTTGAAAGATGTGTACTGCTCTTAAGAACTCAAGTCTTCAAGTAGTAATGCCACTTGCTGAGGGCAACTTAACCTCTCCCTGCCTACACCCGTGCTCTCTTTGAATATATGGGTAGTCACTATGCCACAGCTCTAATACTTACATAGGGTGGTGAGGTATTTTAAAAGCATTAATATACTCTTCTATAAGCCTTTCAGCACATTTCTCACCAAGGACAGCACATTAATAATGCTTGATAAAGCCAGCTAGCAGCATGCAATCCAGTTTTGCACAGTTTAAGCTTTCAACAATTCTGAAGCTATGTAATGGAACAGCTATGATTGTCACTGTCCACCTTGACTGATGTACCTGTGAAATCCAGTTCCCAGTGCTTTCATCACCAGTTTTGCATCACAGCTTGTAGCTACCAAGGCTTTCAACGATGTCCACTGAAGAAAAATCAGGAACATTACCTCCCAGCATCCTTGCTCAGCTGAATTCTTCCTAGTCTCTGGACTACTGAGTTTAATACCTCAAGTTTTGCCTCATCTTTCACAAAGGAGTTGACATTTGCATTTTTGATACCAACTGTCACGCTTGGGACCAGACCCTCAGAAAGTATCTTTAGAATTCACATGTGCTTACCAGCCACGAGCCTCTTGTCATAAGGCTCATGAGCACCGGAGACCTGCTCACTGCTACAGCAGACAGTGCTGTCAAGCCAATGCTTCCTGCAAAGTACATGTAGGTGGAGCGAATTCTGTCTTTCACATACTGTGGCCAAATGCTGAAAAATACCGAGCGATGCATGGTTAGGCAATCATCAGCACCAGCACGAAGACCACCCAAAAACACAATCAGAGCTATTAAGTCCATTATTAGATACAGAGACCTCATAATAATGGTGGTGTTTAGCAACTTCTCTGGTATAGCAATCAACTCTTTAGAAATACTGCAAGTTACAAATAATATAGTTATGGATCAACCCTATGGAGAAGCATGTAAGAACAAAATAATAAATGCTTTAACTATAAAAGAGAATTGTGCATATATAAATTAGTTTAACACACATCTGCAGAATGTGTATCAAGCATCAAGCACCTGCTGAACAACTCACAAAATGCTGAGTCATAATGTACATATTTATCAGCCATCACAAGACACACATGTCATTCTGAGAGCTCTCCAACAAGAGCAAGAGAACCCAACATTACAACTTCTCCACTACAATTCTACCATACCATGGACAGGAAGCTTTCCCAGCTAATACCATGAATAAATATGCTGTACACATGTTCTACCATTTTTCTCTTTTAACCCATTACTTGAATGCTTGTGGAAGAATAAAAATACATGAACAGCAGTTTTTACATGAATGACTTCACACACCTACAAGTAGCAAGCATTAAATATTAATATCAACAGTCACTTCCAACTGTTCGTGGGGCAAAAGCAAGGCAAAGCATTTCCACCACTTATTTGCCCAAGCCTCAGCTTATCACTCTCCAAAGGTGAAATAACTATACAGGTTTTGTTTGTTTTTTGCAGTTGGTTTTTGTTAGCCAAGTGGTAATTCATGCCACTTTTAAGCAAAACAAATTCATTATGAGCAGAGCTTATGCTAAAATAAGCAACATGTTCAAAGGAAATTCTCTCCTCAACTTTCTTTACAGAATGTTGTACTGAAGTTGAAGAAGAGTCTCACAGTAACACCAGGCAATGTATTCTTAACCAGTATTTTTACAGAAGACTAAGTACCTTTTCTAAACTATCTGTGGCATCCTCATGAAGAGTATTCATATAGCCCTTGCAAGGAAGTTTCAAACCTGCTAATAAAAAATGAACTCAAGCCAATGAATATGTATGTAAGCTTGAGTTATCTCAAATTTGCTTTAGCTCTTATGCTTAGAAATCTTGCATGCCCAGAAGTGAGGGCATTTTGTTTGGGGCTTCAGAAAAGTCATACATACATTGAAATATACAGCAGAGAAAAGGCACACGTAAGCAGGAGGGTGTCATTTCATGGAGTCTTAATTTAAAAGAATAAGCCATCTTACTTACACAGCTTTTTCAATAGCTCCAATCTCACTGGACATGCCCATTCCATAGTAACACAGAGCTCCAAGGCCAACAGCAGCCCCACCAGCAACAACTAGTCTTCCCAGGCGATCAGCTGTATAAAAATATTCATACTCTCATGAATGCTTTTTCTTGTATAATTATTAGCATTTTCATACAATAGTTCAAGTAACTGATCCTAGACAGACATCTTAAAGCTTCATTTAACTTCAGTAGTTGTACAAGAGTTACTGTTTTATCAGCTCTTGGAAAAAAAAAAAAAAAAAAAATCTTAAAGCTTCATTTAACTTCAGTAGTTGTACAAGAGTTACTGTTTTATCAGCTCTTGGAAAAAAAAAAAAAAAAAAGATTTGAAATACTCTAAATAGCTTGTCAACACAATACAGATTCATAAAACAGAGCAAGAAACAGGAGACTAGCCACTCACAAAGTTTATTGATCTTCTTTACTATAAGAGACAGGAATCCCAACATACACTAGTTAAGTTTTCCAGTAGAAAAATTGGGCCTCTGTGTCTTTTACAGTCATTGATCAGCCCTTAATATTCCCTCCCTCAAGAGCTCTCTGGTAACAATTAGATTCAAATCAGTTCAAAAAGCGATTTCCAAAGCTCAAAGCCAACAATAAATGTTTCCTCTATTAGTCTGTACTGTCTGATTCTTTTAGAAGTATTGCCTGTGACTCACAGGCATCAAATTATGGCTACAATTAACAATATTAAGCATACTCTGTTGGTGTAACTGTAGACCAGCTGAAACTGAATACCGTCTGTCTGCAAAACTCCTTTAAAATCATCTTTTTTCTAATGCATTACAGACACAATTTTGGCTAGTGAATCTAGATAAACACTATTTAGGAATTCAATCCTCTTGCTGAATATCTGCAAGTCTCATTCACAGAACACTGCTATTTATACAACCCCTTTGTGATCCACCAAGAGAAAATTTCTCAGAATAGAAGCTCAAAGAAACAACAGGAGACTTCTCTGTACACCATGCGGCATTTGCTGTTTTAGACATTACTAGAAAAAGACAGATAAACCAACTCTATCCACTAGAGAGAGGTCACTAATAAATTTTCGTGTTAAGGAGTTGCTTTTCAGTGTATTGAATGGGTTGAATAAAAAAGTTTGCCTCAAAGAAGTTTAGATTTCAAGTGTAATTCTTAAAGTAGAGCTCCTCTACCTTTGATCGCAGTTTCTGCGGATGGCTCAAATGCTGCTTCTTTGATTTCTTGGCCAATTTTCCCACGCCTTACTCCTGTTCTCACTCTTGTAGCATAACACTGTTAATTAAGAAGTAACATTAAAAACAAACAAAAACATGAACAAAATAGCAAGCATCTGTTACTAATAACAGATAGTCTGTATTTAAAGACTAATGACCAACTACTTTCAAGGAAAAGCAATTCACACTTAAACAAAAATAATGCCATTTACTTGGTACCCTTAAAATTGCTAGATGGTCTCTGTGCATACCTCACAAGGCACAGAAAAACTGTGTAAAACAGTTTAACATGAAAGTTTAAGAGTCTATGTGAATAAGGAGGGAGTTGTTCCCTAAATTTATGCATTCTGAAAGCACAGAACCAACACTGTGAATTTCCAAGTATTTAGTTCAGCTAAAAAGACAAAAATAAATGTTTGATTTTCTTCTTCACTATTCCCACAGTACTAAAAAAGGCCTTAAGATTTTATTTCACCATTTTATGCTCTCATATGCCTTACATGCCCTTACCCTCTCTCCTAAGCAGGAATGAACTCCAATTTATAGTTATATTTACAGGCACTGTATTCAACAGCGCAGCGTAAATTCTGCATTTTTATATATTTAAACTTGACTTAGAGAACAAAAGCTGAACAAAGCTCTATGAAATAAAACAAAACACAAAAAATATATTCATTTTGTGAATGTGAACAGAAAGGCGGCAAGAGAGTTTGACAAAGGTACTTTCCACAAGTTCATATTGAAAGAGTAATGCCTCCACCCAATGCAACAGCCTAATAATAAGATTAACTGTGAAGAAACTCTTTGAAGGAGGATAAATATTATCTGTGCAGGCAGCAAAAGTGAAACATCTCTCACTGAAGAATAAACAGATAATTGTTCTTAGGACAGCAACAACTGACTTTTGACACCACTGATGAAATCACAAATTGCCTGCCAGAGTTCAGAAACTAACCTGGGCTACAGCTCTGCACGTGTACTGTGATGGAAGTCTCTGACAATATGTTACTTTTGTATAGTAAGGTGATACTTACAAACTTTACCAAGAAACAGGCAAGCAGGTATCAAATGAAAATTCCTACCCCTCTTATCATATCTGATGAAGCTTGTCCATTACTAATTATCTCCTTGAAGTTCTACAAATTTCATCAAGGAACTTGAATTGCTCTTGAAATCTCTGCTTTGTAATTAACACTCTCCCTTCATCAAGTTAACACAGGAGCCCCATAAACAGCAGCAGGCTCATGTTCAAAGTACAAGAGATAATCACTTTGCAGGTGGTCAGGTGGTCTTTTGTAAAGAAGAGTTAACCTTTTCATAAACAAACAATCAGAAACATTAGTAAAATTACCTTACCTGGCTGGGCTGCCACAGCTTGTACGCTTTTAGATTGGTGTTCCTTAAAGCTGGGGAAGCCTGAATGATAGCAGGCCGGATAGCCTGGCATGATAACGTTCTCAGGCATGCTAGCCTTGCAGCCAGCATAGTTGCTTAAGTGCTTAATACACAATATTTCTGCAAGCACACAAGGAAAATATACTTTACTATTTGCATACATGATTTTCAGACAAAAATGTGCACTTCATACTCATCCCTGACTATATCGTACTATATAACAGTACTAATACTGAATTTCTGTAACTCAAGAATACTCTAGATCTTTTTAAGCACACAATCTAACTTTGTTCTACCTGTATTTGCCTCCCATTTCAGTCAGAGACCTATCTCCCACAACAGAGCATGTATCAAAACACAGGAGGATGCCAATACGACTCCTCACCATCATAACGATGCTTTATGAGCATTATTATGCATTCACAAGGGCTATCCAGGCACATTTTCGGGTTACTTGGGCAACTAACTTCCATTTTGAAAAGCAGCACTGCATCAACACTCTGCTCTCCAAATAGCACCAAGTACTCCAAATTTACATAACCTGCAGCTAAGTATAAAGCCAAATGAGCACATACCCTATGTACACCATACATACATGGTGGAAAAAGTTTAATAGAGACTTTATTTCAATAACCTCTTTGAATTGGCTACCTCTCCAGACAAGACATTCAGTCAAGGTCACAAACCTGAGCAGATCTCTAAGACAAGCAGGGAATAGCCTGAATATCCTGCAGGTACTGTTCAATGGCTCTGCTAACTTACTACAGTTGCTGGCTTAATTCCATAAACACTGAAAATATCACTTAAAAAAATTCTTTGTAGATTCACGTACTTTAATGACCTCTAGCTCTTCTACTCCCAGGGTACATATTCTAAAAATTATTCATCATTTGCACAGAGCATCAAATAAAACTCAAAAGTATAATAAAAAAAATAGGTTTAAACTTTAACAAGTGGGCACCCACATCAACAGACAGTGCAGATCAACTGCAGATAGGTGAAAAGCAAAGAAAACAATTTGGCCACTAAAAAAAGAAACAAATGCACAATCTTTCCTCTGACACTCAGTTCTGAAATCCTTTTTATACTTATACAGAATAAGTATTTTCAAAGGTGGAACCCCTTTTGTTCAGTTAAATTCCAATTCCCCACTCAGATAATATTTTTTCAGAACTTCCAGTGACCGCTCTTCTAATTTCTGTATATTTAGAAATTGATACTTGTATATATGAGATTAAGAACAAAAATAGCTAACAGCAAAAGACTAAAACAATAAAGCAGCAACAGCAGTTCAGCATTCCTACTGGGAAACACAGCAGCAAAGAGAAGACTGCGACCAACTGCTGCCCATTCCATAAGGTCACTAGCACAGCAGGGCCTGCGAGACCTGCAATCCAGGAGAACCACCAGCCCCAGGAGCTGCGGCCCCAGACGCACACGATACCCGCATCCGGCAGGGAGGCAGACGTGGGGCCCAACCGCGG
>VZSV01000063.1:4184030-4219331 GCA_013398735.1 Nothocercus julius | reverse complement strand
CGGGACGGGACGGCACCCCCCCCTCCTTCCCCACTCCCGCGCGCACCCGCTCAACGCCACCGGGCCCACTCCGCCGCACACCCCAGCCGCAATGACGCCTCGACGCCGGAAGTCACGTGCGGCGCTTCCAGACCCGGCGGGGACTTGCTCGCCCGCCCCACGTGACCCTTGAGCACGCACACACCATTGGCTCGCTGCAGCGGGCGCAGCGTCACTCGCCAGGAGCCGCGGAAGGCGCGGGCGCCATCTTTAGTGAGGCCACAGAATCTTCTCGAAGGCCTCTCTAGCGCGGCTCCGCGCCGCCTGCCGCTCCGTGATGCGCCACGCACGCAGCAGCTGGGGCCCGGCCTGCCGCAGCGACCTCCTGGCGTCTTCTCCCGCCCTGAGCGCGAAGGCGTAGGAGGCCGCTGCCACCTCGCTGCTCCGCAGCGCTCGCTAGCCGCCATTTTAAGCGTGGTGGGCGAGCACGGTCGCCGCCATTTTGGGGGGCAGGGAAGCCGCGGTGCCGCCCGCAGGCCCCTGGCCTGTCTCGGGGCTTCTCCCCCCGGGGCGCGCGCCGCCGCCGGGCTGCCGGCCCGCAGGGTGCCGGCACGCGCGTACCGCGGCCCTTACCGGCTCCGGAGCGCTGCGCGCCCCTGGCACCTGCAGAGCTGCTCCCCGTTTCCAGCAGGTGGCATTAGCTGTGTGAAAATAAAGCAGAGCACGGCTGTAAAAGTTAACTTCACCTTGCAGGAGTGCAATAATCCCGAGTCGCTCTGTGTGTGTTTGCCCTCCATTTTGTGGGCGGCCGCCTTTGCTGACACGGGCGTCAAAATGGCAGAGGCTGCCCCAGCAGTGCCAGCGCGGGCGGCGCCGGTGCCGCAGGTGCCCGCCACGCGCCTCCGGGCCTCAGCCGCCCCGCGGCCACGTGGGCGGCTTTCCGCCCGTGAGGAGAAGCCGCGCTCGCCTCAAATTTGCCCATACTTGCTTCCCTTTACAGCAGAGCGGCTTGCTCGGAGCTGAGGGTCCCTTTCCTGGGCCTTTCCGGGGTGACTCCTGGCTTCCCGCGCAGCGTTACCTGCCGTGGGGCGGTGACTTGGACGCGGGAGGAGCCCGCTGTGCGCGCGGGCCAGAGCGAGGGCGCCGGGTGGCCGCCGCCCCGGCCAGCCCAGCGCTCATCCTGCCCCGCTGCGGGGCTCTCTCAGGGGGTCTCCCGTCTGCAGCCCTCCTTGCCTGTGGCAGTTCCTCTCCACCCCCTCCACGGCACCCCAGCTTTTTCTTTCCACCAGCCTAAGGGTAGGCCCAAGCCTAGGCCCAGCCCGAGGCTGGTGACACTGCTCCCGCCAGGGGCTTCCTCCTTCAGCAGCCCTGGGTCAGCCCTGCGCCAGCCCCGCTCCAGCTGCAGCCTCTCCCAGCACTAACCTTCACCCTGCTCCGAGCCGCAGGCCGGACTGAGGCTCTGCAGAAATGCGGAGCACGGTTTTGGCAGCCCTGAGTTTGCCTTGGCAGCCCCAGCCCAGCTAGAGCTCTGTACTTTCTTCCAGCATTAACACTGCAGACGGGCAAAGCTCCCCAGAGCCAAGTGAAACAGGCTGCGGGAGCCTCGAAGCCAAGATCAAAGACAAACGTGGCAGAAAAGGTGTGGGATAAAGAATGGAGTACAGAAATAGAACGAGAGCTAGAGAAAAACTGTTGGGCCTCGTGAGATTGGCCTCCTTATACCTGGGAGTTTCCCCTTTTAAACTGTAAGAAATGGAATATACTGACCTGCTAGTTGCAAAATGAAAGGCAGATAAGAAAGATCAAATGTGGAAGTGGTCTAGAGATGTAGCACCACAAGGGACCTTGGAGAAGAATTTGAATGAAAAGACTGAAGCAGAGGAATGAACTGTAGCAGGGAGGAAATTCCATATGAGGGGGCCAAATCCAATGGGATTCAAGATCTGATTCTCATTTTCTCTGAAACTTATTTACTTTCCTTTGTAGTAAATGAAAATCCAGGGCTTTGAAGTCTGTAGCCCCAAGGCCCTCTTGCAAAAAAATTGCCAGTTGCAGGGCCCAAATATACTGTTTATTTAGAGACTTAGAGTGTTTATTTCAGAGTTTGTAACACTCCATAATTGTTATGTACTAAAGGATTCATTATAATAATTAGTATTTAAATTTATAATTCAGTTATTAATAGTAATAATTTATGCAAGGAATCAAACTTATCTCTCTCACTACAGCATCATAATAATGTGAAAAAATCTCCTGGGACTTTCAAATAACATCATCAATCCAGCTCTGTGCCAAATTGTTTCTGTAGTAAATAGTTTTGCCAGAAACTACCACATTCACAAAGGGCCCACAGTGCAGAAAATTCATCACTTGGGCCTTTTTCACAGAAATTTACCTGCTAGATGAAATTCCTTTTCTGTGAAATGGTCAACAATTTTAAGTGCTCTAGCCAGCTAATTTACTGCTTGTGCACAAGTAGGAAAACAGTGGCCTCTTACACAAGCAAGTCCTAAATTACCTAAGAGCTGTTGAGTTAAAACCAGCAGGTTGAAGTCTGTCTGTTGGCGCCAGGAGGGCAGTAACTCGGCCCTCGGCCGGCCTCGGGCGCCTGCGGAGCGGCAGAGCAGCTGGCCGCGCTTCGCAGGAGCTGGAGCTCCCGCTGACAAAGCGTGGCGCACGGCAGCGCGCACAGAAACTTGCTCTTCAGCTCTGTGTCCAAAGGCACTGCGCATCACACCTGGCTCGGGGTTTGGCATCCTCATTAATCAAACCCTGGAAGAGCTTGCCCAGAATCGGAACCTGCATCCTTGGGGACGCTCAGCTCGCTGGCCATGGCCACGGGCAGCTGCGCCAGCCGGGCCTGCTGTGAGCAGGGGCTTGCAGCAACCAGCCCCTGCCCAGGGGCTCCTGCCAGCCCCAGCCGTGCTCCGACTCTGGGAAACGTCAGCAGAAGGATGAGTCCTGAAGGACTCCCTTTTTTTTTCCAGGGAGGTTGATATTCACCAGTAATAACTGTTTGGAGAACAGTAAACATTTACTTTAGGCAGCATGTGTGGAAATGGTGACATTTCAGAAGAAACAAAAATACTCATAAAAAACGCAAAGATGCTTTGGAAGAGTCTGAACCTATCTTCAGAAATCAAAGGAATGATCAGGAATTCTTAGTGCTACGCTACTTCCTACAACTTTAACAGACCATATTTTCACCTGCAACAGGCTCTGCATTTGCTGAAAACATCCTTACCCAGGCAGGATCAAGCACAGTGCACTACTGGAGGGTTAGCGCGCAGCTGTGTATTTTGCTACAGGAGGGAGCGGAGCGGAGCGGAGTCGCGCGCGGCGGCGCCGGGGCTGCGCGGGGCTGGCGGCGGCACGGGCACTGCGGCGGGACGGACAAGCACACGCCGCTTCCTTGGCGCCTCCAGCCTCGCGGCTTCCCAGGCCGCTGCTGCCAGGGCCCAACGCGGGGCCCCGAGGGACACGTGGGAGCTTCCTCGGCCCCGGAACGCCCGGCACGCGGGTTCAGCTCTGCACGCTGCCCTGCCAGTCACCCCAAGCAGGACCATAAAAATCCTCGCGCATAGCCCAGTGCAATCCTGGAAGGCAGCAGGAGTCACAGCAAGCCCCAAATTGTGCTAATACCGTGAATTTTGAAGTTTAGGCTTGTAAGTGCAGCTCTGAAACCGTCTCGCAGACAGAGACAACTTGATCAAAACGTTCGCACAGCTGTGCCCATCAGTGGAAAATAAATGAGGCTGTGGTTGGCACAATTTCTCCTTAGGGTGAACTTTAGCACTGAGGTTTTTCAAATTAGAGCTGATGAAAAATATTTTGAACGCTTTTTGGCTGTGTTGACTCTAGCGTTTCAGATAGCTCTCCCAGCATGTTACGGGGGACTTTCACACGGAATCCGTAGCTCCCGTTTGTGTTACAAACGCACGTTCAGTAAGCATCATGTTCTTACTTTAGATTAGATATCATTAAACGGCATAGTGCAGCATAGGGAATTTGTAGAGACAGTACTCATGTCTTTATCATGAGGCTTGCTCAAAGCCAGGCAAGAGAAAATACCATTAAAAAGAATATCTCTGCTAGGGAAGAATAAGGGACGTGGACAGAACAACTTCCATGCCGGGAATTAAACAGCAAGAGCAGGTTGGGATCTCCCAAAGTGAAACAGCATCAGTATTTTTGACAATTTGGATAATGTTTGAGCACTCTTGGTATATCCAGCCACATCTCAAAACACAGATAAGATGGTCACTTCATTACAGTGACACTGAAATTCGCTGACACTACTCCGTTTTTGGCAAAGTTTGCACCTTACAGATTTTTAAAAATACTGTATTGAAATTCATACACTTGCATGTGTATTTTATATCAAAGTAAAGTACCTTCAATGCAAGAATATGGCTGGAGTTAGAGAAAAAGAATATGTGTTTGTGAAAAAAAACATAATAGGTGCTGTCAAAAAAAAAGCAAAGAATTTCACGTTTTGTCTGTCTTGCTAAAACAAACGCACCGTGGCAGGCACATCTGATGAAAAATAATGTCTTTGTTTATTTTTAAGAGATGGCTGGATTTTTCTCCATGTAAAATGTGTCTCGGACAAAAGAAAATTAGAAAGCCTTTAGGTAGTTATTGCAGACATTATGTGTTTTTAAAATAAATGTAGATGTGTTTGTGCAAAAGATCCACTTAAAACAGAAAACAATATGTCTGCAACTTCTGAAACAGTCTAGAGAACGAAACAAAACATCTTGAAGAACAACCGTATCACTTTGGTTCCGAATGACTGTTTTTATACTGCTGGAAGGGTTCATCCCATAGTCATTCGTTTCCATCAAAACACTGCTACGACTGCACCTAGGAGTTTGATCTGTGAGTACTCTGCAAACTTCTAATTTCCTAAGGAAAAAAGTCCTTCAGGTACAATTTAGGGAAACATGCATTTTATATAGAGTAACAGCTTTAAATTAACTTAGGAACAGGTTCTGCTCTTGGGGTTTTTTTTTCAGTCAATACGATGTTTATCTCAGGCACAGTAAAGACAGGAGCTCTGTAACATGCTGCAATGATAAAGAAGCTTTTGCTCTTAAGATCCTAGGTAGGAAGATCTACTAAGAAATTCCCATTTCCATTTCTTGATCATTCATATTTAGACTCTACTTTGTAGAAATGACTTTGCTTTTATACTATAGGAGAGGAAATGTCACCCAGGCTGTACTCACCGTTTCATAGGTCGGATTCCCTATGGCCCTACCACTCATCCTGATGACCTTGTATCCAGCCTGCAGTCATTTAACTATATTCCTTTGCCCTACCAAATGTCAATTATAAACTACTACTACTATCTACTCTAGAACAAAATTCAGCAGTCACAGGGGAGTTTGACAGAAATTCTTACATATTCCATCAATTACTTATTTTATATCCGATTTTAAAAATTAGGGACTATCATTGGATGTCAAACCCTGGTTCAATAAAATCACTTAAGCTTTTGAGCAACTATGATTCTTCTTGGAACAGCACTCGAATGTATTTAACATAAAGCACATCCTGAAAACTTGTTCCTTTACATGAGTTGCTTTAGTTCCTGAAGAATACTGCGTTGGTTACTCTGGTGCTCAAAGGCAAATGAAGATAAGTGCGTTGGTAAACAAGGACTTGACATTGTATAGTTATAAGTGAATACATAAGGTAGAACATTTTGTTCGCTGAAGAGTCAGTTTGAATAAACTGTACATAACAAGACATTTCTTCTTCTTGTTCCATGTGTTGGCGTCTATAGAATGAATTATGTATTTGCATCCAATGCTAAGAAAAGCTCTCACAGTTTTAAAATATTTTTCTACAGAAAGGTGAAATCTACATTGACAGCATGAGACCTCTCACCCCCAAGAAATTGTTATTCATTTTGTTTAAATACAACAAATATTCATTTCCCTAAATGCCTGTGAACTACATACTGCAGCAAAAAATGGCCTGGGGCTTTTTCTAAAATTGCTGTTTGTGCTTTCTAATTACTTTTAACATGCAGGGAACTACTCTCTGCAACTTCCTGAAAAAACATAATACTCTCTGGTATTTACTAAGCCTTGATTTAGAGTGATTGGCTTCCACCTGGATGGAGGGAGATTTTCTTCTCAGGAAGTTTATTAGTACATTAAAAGATGCAAATTAATTCGTAATTCTTTTCAGTTCATTCTCTTGGGAACAATTACACAAGGAAATTACTAACGTACAAGAAAACAACAGTTAAAAATCTCAAAGGGCAACAGCGATGTGGAATATATGAAAACATTTAAACCTATCTAATAGCACAACTTGGTTATCATAATAACAGTTCATGAAGCAAGCAATGTCAATTTTTTTTATTTGTCGTCTGCCTGCAGCCGCAAGGGGCACACGAGGAGCCAAAGACCCTGGCAAGACGAGCGGGCAGGCGACGGCCCGGGTCTCCGAGAGGCCGAGGGACGCCCGGGGTGGAAGTTGAGCACTCGCTGCCAGGGTTTGGGGGATCACAAAACACGCGGCTTCCATCAGTTTACCAGTTTGTGGTGTATACTGTGCCATGATGATCACACACAAGAATATTCACTTCAATGTAAGCCTCTGAACTCAGGCCTCTGATAAATAAGCCAAATATTTTGATCCAGATATTGAAAATCCCTCAGGATCCAGTTAATATTTCATGAAAAAACAGCAAACCCACTTGCTTTTTTAAGCTTCTTTTGATGGGCTTTTTTTTTTTTCCCCCTCCTTTTAGTTTAGTGTTAAACAACTAACTCAATAGCTTTCCTTTTCAGCTTACCTTTCATAATTTATCTTACATGCTTTTAATGTTACACATCTGATGAAAATTTTAAATATTTTTACAATCAGAGCCATAGCGCAGGGTATCACCAGGACGCCTGCAGTTACTTTGGGCTCTCTGCTTTCTCCCTGACACGTGGCCATCAATGAAAAGGACTGGCAGGGAAACACTGAACACGCAGATAATAAGCATCACTTTCTGAGGGAAGTTTGCCCACCACATGAACATTATCCTGTGTTAAATAACTTCACCTTTCCTATGCTTTAAGCACAGCCACATCCACATAACACTCAGCTTCTGTTGTTGGCTAATACGAATTTCCTTGAGGTCACCACATGGAAAGTCAGATTGTAGATTAATATGCTGGGACAAGATAAGACAGGGATGTCACTTGAACTCACAGCAAGATGAAGTTATGGATATGCAAGCATAAAATAACTTGTATGACAGCCATGCTCACATGCGGCTTTCGCTAAAGAGTCCAGAGGAGCACAATTCACAAACCAAGAAGGATTAAATCTGGAAAATGTTCTACAAATATTTCTGTCGGTTCTCAGAGCAAGAATTAAACTACCAAAAACTAAGTCGCGTGGATTGGCAACAATAAACCCTCAAGAAGAGAAGCGGATGCAGTAGAACATAGAAATCATGCGGGCAGAAACCAAGTTCCCGAACACAGTTCTATTCCTTGTTTTGTTTCCTTACGACAGTGGAAGGACCACTTCCGGATCTCCCTCCCTTGAAATATTCCAAATCCCCAAAACCAATCCGTTATTTTGACAAGACAGAGAAAGGAAAAAGAGAAGTTCATACACATGAAAAAAATAGTATGGGTGAAAGTATGGTTCAAATTCCTGTTCTGTCCTGCTCCTGCAGTTGCCTCATTGCACAAAAGCATTTCCCTTCGCCAGCCTAAAACAGGCAGTTTGCTTCCGGAAGAGCAATTCTGTCTAGTCTTTCTCACAGTAAGGGCTACTGAGAAAAAAATCAAGGATTATTATCTATCTAATGCCATCGTTCTATATATTTACAAGAACATATGGACTTACTGGAGAAGAAAAAAAAAAAAAAAAAAGCGGACACTTTATGCATAATTACATATCCCTGTGCAAGACAACTGAATTCCACTGGCCTCCTTTAGATAGTTCGTCCCCTGCTGGTTTCTGCTAGAGACAGAGAGCCCCAAGACCTCACACAGAAAACAGTGCCAAGGAGCCAGAAGGACGTTTCTGAGTGGGATCTCTAACAAGGGGCCATTATAGCTTTTTCGCTATGCAGTTTTAATTACATGAAAACACCAGCAAAAGTTTTTGCTGAGGACAATAGAGTAACATATAAAAAAACCCTTACTTTTGCCATTAAAAAAAAAAAAAGGACATAATTTTAGAATACTTAAGGGGAAGGATATGATACCTTAGAGGACTGGATGTGTGGGAGGACTATGATATGCTGTGGCCAAGGAGAAGGTGGGACCAGACAAGGCCTTCTGTAACCAAAATTTCACCCTCTAACAACATTGTGATTCAGGCTGTTTAAAAAAAAGCTGATGCCTCGAAGTGATTCTGAGGGGTCACGTACCTTCATAAGGAAACTCTCCTTTAGCCCAGCCTAAACCAGCTTTTCTCTATCTGTAAGGCCAAAGCGGATGGAGATACTCCACATCCCCAGAGAAATGATTTCTTACGAGGGCAGCACCGAGGTTCAATGGCAGAGATCCCTAAGCTCCCGCTGCTCTGATCTGCCTCTTTGGCAGCAAACCACCACCACCAGCCCAGCGTAAATTTAAGTGCCAGATCCATTTTTTTCCTTTGAAGTGCAGTCTTAAAGGATCAGGATAGAGCACTGCAGAAAACAACATTCAAGTAAAATATTGTCATTCTTCTGAAGAAATGACTTCAGTGGCTATTCTAATTAATCATGGTCATTCCCTATCCATATAGGCAGCAGACAGAAAGAGGGTGCCATCTAAGGGCAGCCTTGCAGAGCGAGTTCCCCCTGCTTTAGACGCAAGCGCGGAGGCCTGGGCTGACATCCGGGCTCTGCATGTGTGAGAGAAAATAGGTGAGCTCCTCTAAAAAGCACGCTCCGGGGTTAGGCAGCGTATTCCTAGGAATGTGGCCCTTAGCAGTGCAGGCTCTGGACAGCTGCCTCCTAATTGTCCCTGCCGCAGAAGGGGAAGTTCTAATGCAGCGGTAGGAAACGTTGGAGCAGGAAACCACTTTGAGAACGCAGCGGCGCCTCGCTGACCCAACACATTCGCTTAGGCTGCGGAAGGACGCGCAGCCGGGCAGCGCGACCGAGCCGAGGCGGCCGGATACCTCACGGGCTGCCGCCGCCGCCCCAGAGCCCAGCGAGCGCCCGGGCGGGAATTCGCAACCTCTGCATGACAGTTATCCTCCCTTCTTTGTGATGGACAGTGAGTCTCTCATCTGTGAACGTAAATAAGCATGAGGTGAGCAAGTGCCATGAAAACACCCTGGTTTAGTTTTCAAGATATTTATGGGAAGACTCAATGATTGCTAAATGATGGAGAACAGTTATAATCCGTTATAGCTAATTTGCTACTACATAAGTAAAAATGTGCTAAGAACAGCACACTTGTTAAATTAAAGTCCACTTAATGATTACACAGCAGTTGGGAATAAGATCCAGTTAAGGAATAAGCACTAAGTGAATGTTTTCTTTAGAATTATTCATTTTAGGAAAATAAGATGACAGAACCCCTTTACATTTTTGCTAGATGTAAAAAGAAACAAAAGGGCAGAAAATAGACAAGGAGGGATTTCTTTTAAATGTTAACTCATGGTGGCTACTGGAGTACTTGGTGCTCACGGCTGCGGTGCCTCCGCTCCTCCTCGGCGCGTCGCCTTCCTCTCCGTATGCACGTTGTCATTTCGTGACACTGGACAAGGGGATTTGCCATGCCGATGTATTCGCTCGTTGTCTAATGAGGCTTGCCTAATTGGTGGCATATGGGATCTTAATGAAGACTACATGCAGGATGCCGTTTGTCTAGCAAGACCTTCAAAGTACATCTTTCTGTGATTTGTGTACGATCATTAAGAAAGCTGGAATTATTGAAATTACAGTCTGATTAAGAAAAAGGCATTCTAGCCTTTTCTGCCTGTTGATAAAGCAAGACCATCTGCATGGATAGCAAGACAGATTTAAACTTTTTATTTTTTCCATGGAGACACCATAGGAAAGGACTCAGAAGAGCACTCAGTGTTCATCAAAATGAGAGCCACAAAGTCCTGAAATCTTTGTCTTGCAGAGAGTAAATCCCTCCACATCCACAATAAATCATAAACACTGAAACCTTGCACTGGGTGCATAAAGGGGAATTCTCACAGGTGCCTGTCTGCTCAGCACCCAAGCAAAACTGTGTCAACCCCTTCCATTGCACCTATTTCCTCCCACGCTGCGGGCGTGCACTGGCTCTGTTTGCTACACTCTGGAGTTCTTAGGCTTCATTGTAGACTTCTGCAAACAAGATAAGGCCTATGGAAGTCAAAGAGCTCCCCATCTCCTACCCCAAGCGTTATGGGTTTTAACCTTCTTCAGGTCCACAGGAATTTTAGTTCTGCCATAGTGAGGAGTGAGGAGAAAGGTGTAAAGTTTTAAAGCGTAGCCTGGCAGATGCTGCCTGCATCCCTAAACAGCAGCCTGGAAAGTATATTCTGTGTTTTCTCAGCCCCACTCTCTTTCTTTCTTTCTTAACATTCCTCAAGGGAAGAGGCAAGAAGGGCAGACTTCCTTTGCTAACAACATAGGAATCTGAAAGTCAGTCAATGGCCGTCTTTTAGAGGGGCCCCAAAATAAACTTCTTAAGTCATCTCCAGTGAAGTCTTCAGCAGAACTCCACTTTATATTAAGTCACAAGGAAAAAACATCAAAGAACACTTAAAAACATAACTGATCTTGAGTTTTGGTCCTATCTCTTGAAAAGCCTTTCGCCAGAAGTGATTAAACTTTGGCTGAAAAGTGTTAGCTGGTCAGAGGACACCGGAGCGTAACTTGAAGCGCAAGAAGCTTTTTCTTTTTGAGACTATAAATGGAGTTAGGCTTATCAGGCTTACGATGGAAAGCAAGGCTCACCCTTAACTGTGGAGCAAATACAACTTCTGCATAATAATGCTACTGTGCAATTTATTCATCAGAAATGTTCTGTCTACAGATAGCCATAAAATCATATTGGTGAAGGGCATATTATAAAGAAAAGCAGCAGAAGCTGCTGCCCATGAAGACTTAACATAAATAGATAATTTTACAAGTGCTTAATAGTAGTTACTTGTAAAAGGAAAATCATTTAAATCATGCTCTGTGATTTGGATCTTATTAATCATTTAGCACAAGCTCAGGGAAGTTGAGATGTCCTAATAAAAAATAAATACTCAAAACTCACATACGTAATGCCCACATTCTTGAACAGAAAGTAAATGCCAACATGCAACTTTGAAATAATCTGCCCATACCTTCTCCATCTGTTTTATGAAACATTTTTTTCCCCTCTTCCTAAAACTTGATCTACCCTTTCAGCAAAAACCCACAATAGACTGGCATAGAGTAGCAAGCTTTTAAACTGGAAACAAAACAGAAGTATATATAGACACAGAACATTGTGTCTTACCAGAAGCATTGAATTTTAACCCAGAAAGAACTTCTGTACAGTCTCTAAGGTCTCAGATCATTCCTGTCTCAACCTTTAGACTTCTGAACGAGGTGAAAACTCAACATTTTACCTTAGGAAGATGCCTATTCTGTGAATGGGAGGGAGCCCCATCCAGGTGGAATCTGGTTCTGTGACTAGAAGTCACGAGCGCGAAGAACATGAGTCTATGTGTCCCTAGTCTGTGTGGGAGAAGCGAGGATTTCTCCCACAAGAAAAGGATTTGGACTCGGAGCGCCTGGAGGATACACCGTTAAACTGCACTTCATCTCTCAACAGCCACAGGCACCCAAGGAGCCCTGTACGTCCTTGATGCTGCCTGCTTGGGACCACAGGGAGGACACAGAGTAATTCTGCACAAACATGCTGAACTTCAGGATCCTGACTGCTCCTGCAGCCTTCCAGAGTAAAACTGAGCAACTCCCTGGAGGATGGGATTTACAAAGGGAAGCCAAAAGATTCAGTGGGTATTAAAAGCAGAGCAGTCTGGATATCTGCTTCCTTTGGCTGCCTTATTTTCTTTGCACCTCCCTTTCCACCAAAGTAAAAATGGTGATTCAGTGATACTTCCTTTTAGCAAGAATAGAACCAGCTGATTGTAAAAACAAACCCAATGAAATATTCAGCAATAAAATGGTCATCACTAAATAATGCATTCAGCTGGTTGACCTTTGTGAATTTCCTTGGAGGTGAAGTGCAAACTATTATTTTTTCCATAGTCTATTCCTGGGGAAACATTGCTATGAGAACTCTATATTTCACAACGAAAGCAGCTCATTTTTTAAGCTTTAATTATGCATGTTCTTCAGTAGGTGGCCTTCCTCCTTCGGAGCAGGTACTGAATCAACGACCTGGCAGAGTGCTAATGGGCACTGTGCTGCTTGAGGCGCCATCTTTCACAAGAGATGCTCGTAGCAAGGCCTCTTTTCTTTGTAATTTTGATAACTCTTGTAGCACTTTTACCTTTTTTTTTTTTTTTTAATAGCAGAAGTGTTAGCATCAGTGTCTTGGCCAAGTTAGGTAATTACGTTCTGTCTCCCTAAATTTTCCTTCGTGTGGTTTTCATTTGATGTGGTGTTTCTTCTCTTCTTGCCCCGGGTTGTTTGTGTCACTGCTGGCACTCTGAAATAACTGCGGACAGCCCCATTTGAGCCGCGTTCTGCCTCAGCGACGGCCGCGCGGCGGCTGCCAGCGAGGCGACTCCCGCACGCGCAATCTCTGACCCGTTCACAGAGCAACCGCAGGATCACCTGCAATTATCACATGCCAATATTTACCTGGATGAGCTCCAGCTTCTCTCCTCCCCCGCCCTTTGGGGGTTAAACTAGCAAACTTTATCCTTCCTCTGAGAAGCTGCAACAAGCAGCCCCCTCTGCGACAAAATGCAGTATTTAGCTGCAAACCTCAACACATTAATCCCCACAGAGGGATGCGGGCAGAGCTCCCTGTCCCCGTGAGGGCTGTCCCAAACCAGTCTGTCTCGGGCTCCCTTCCCACCTGCCCCTTCCCTCTCTGGGGCAGCCTGGGGCCCCGGGGTCGCAGAGGCGGCCGTCACCAAGAGTTCCCCGTATGCAGCGTCCTCCCCTTGGCCAGCCCCTTCCACACACCGATTCAAACGGGCTCTGCGTGAGGCTGGAAATGAAGCTAATCCCAGATCAGACGCGTGCAGTAGCCACCATTAATCCGGAGAAGCAAAAGGGCTTCTTGAAGCCCTTGGGTCGCCCTGCTGCTGCTCAGGACGAGGTGAATCAGCTGAGCATCCCTCTCCCGAGTTCCGCATGTGCATATGCTTTTGGGTGCTTTAAGGGAAGGTGAGAGGAAAAAAACAGGGAAATCACAGTTTGCAACACAGAGCACGCTGCTCTCATGGGAGGGAGTAAATCAAGGTAGTCAAGTTTTCATCAGCTTGATTGAAAAGTAGGCTAAAAATAAATACTACAAAAACAACAAAACAGAGGTGCATTTCAATGCAAACTAACCACAGCCATCCGAAATAGGCTTATGGCTGTATCTCCTTATAGTTTCCAATACAGCTCATGTATTTGAAGTCTCCGCTTGAAAATAAAATCATAGAAGCAAAACTTTCATAGCTGTAAATCAGAAAAACTCCACTGATTTTCCAATTTACTCTATTTGAGTAATGATAAAGAAAAGTGAGACAATACATAGTTAAAACCAGAACTTCAGGCTTTGAAGCTTTTCATGTCAGTAGTTTTGTTGCTCTCACTTCGATCACTTTTTCTATTTTTAAAAAATACAGCATGCTTTTAATGGATATTTTAAAGCTATTCAACCTTTCCTCTTCCTACCCAAAGATATTTTGCATGTGAAAATACCAATTCGGTCCCCAAATCACCACCATCTGCTCATTTGTGGCAAGATCCAACTTCCATCACAGTAAAAGAGAGTATTTATTAAGCCCTGGATCTTGCCATTAGTCATGGGACCATGCAATAAGCTTGGATTGCATTTTCCTGATAAAAACGAGATAATTCCTTTATCCATCCCTATTATTTTTTGTAATGTCCTTCCAATGAAAAAAACTAAAAGAACCTCCATTTTTGGAGATTCATCCCATGTACCTAAAGCAGCTGTTGTTTCCCAGATATCCCCTGTCCTGGCATGCCATCACATGCCAGAATTAAATAGCATTATAAGTTTGCTTTTCTGCATTCAGGAGGGAAGGCTGGGCTCCTAAGTGTGCTGGGGTTTTTTTGAAATTGCTGAGCTCTCCCTAGTGCAAGGCTCAGAAAAAACCACACTGCAATACCAGGGATTTAGTTGGGTTACAGGATCAAGAAAAAAAAAAAAAAAAATGAAGGCAGTCATTGGCAGAAAGTGGAGATTAAATAATTGAAGCAACCTGCCTCATGTAAGTATCAGCAGCAGGAAAAGACTCAAATGGGTTTTAAACTTGCATGAAGTTTCTCATAGACTATGATCCCGAGAGACTTCGATAATAACAATAAAGAAACCCTCTGTTCCAAGATGGGCATGTGGGAAAGAGGAAAGCTGTGAAGACGACCTCCTGCTTCCGATGGCTCCCTCCTCCTCCTCGTGAGGACACATCCCTGTGCAGCGCCAAGGGAGGCTGCTGCCGCTCTCTGTGGTCACTTTTGACCCTTAAAATACAGTGTGGGGTAGGAAGTTGCTGCTTACTTCAAGATGTTCCTGCAAAGCTCATTGCCACAGTCAAAACTCTCCCAATGCACTTTGCAGACACGGCTCATTGCACTACAATTTCATTTGTATTTTCGTTTTTCTAACTTAGATGCAAAAGATATCGTTATTGACTTTCTCTGAGAAGTATGACAAGTGCTGCAAGTTGACAGCCCCAAACTCTGACACCTCCCATATTAAACCCAGAGTTCCTAGCAATTACTGCTTCAGACAGACACATGCAGTGGGTATACTGAGATAAACTAGGGTTTTAGCATGCATGGGAGTAATTACTTCTATTACAATTCCATAGATGATTTGCTCATAAAATTGTTCAAGTCTGTAGGGTTATGAGATTTGCCTTACATATCCTACTTGCCACTGTGGCCGAGCACTGACAAAACCATGAAGCTCCAGAGCATGATAGCATGAATGCCGAGGGGAAATTTAAAGTATTTTCAAAGCTGGCAGTGACCGGAGGAAGGAGCTTTATTCCTGCTGTGCAGGTATGAGCTGGGATTTGTCTAACCGAATTACAGGTCTACAACACAAATTCTTGCATCTGAACTGTTTTGCTCAGCTCCCTTTTCAACCAAGGGGAGAAATTAGCAACTCTAGTTTTCCTCTCCTCTTAAGGTAGAAAATGAACAAGCACATATGAATCATGCTACAGAAAGAGCTGCTCTCGTCCCGTGTTACATGAGACCATACGCTGCCAGCTCTAGCACAGAGAGATGCTGAAAGTTTGGTGAGCTTAAACTGATCCTTAATCTCTACCTGAATTCCTCATCACCTAGGCATTGATGGTGCCCAGGCACAGCTCTATCTTGCTGATCCTAAATTTAGCCTCTGTGTAGCGTAAAGCCACTGAGTATGAAGGCAACCAGGTGGTGTCTGAGTGTGAGGAGAAAACCAGACAAATTTGCACAAAATGCAATGTATGCAAAAATTCCAGCCCTGCTCCAAAAAGGAGGTGCAATGCCTGGTGGGAGTGACCTCAGATGCCTTGCAGGGCAAGTGAAGAGCAGAGAGACATACCTGTAGACTGATGTGAGTGAAACCCTCGTTCCCCCGCGATGCCGTGCAAATCATGCCGTCCTGAGGGGTGCGGCTTTCAGCCTGGTCTCAAGCAAGGCCACGTTCCCAGCACAGCTAGACAAGGCTGCCTTTCTCAAGCGCTGGCCCTGCTGCGGCGCCGGCGCCGCCTGCCCGCGTTCGGACGCTTGGTCTGCAGCAGTAACAGGCAGCGCTGGTGGAGAGCGCGAGAAGAGGCAGGTCACACACTTTAGCTGAACAGATAATGTGGAGCTCAACAACAGCCAACGGGGGGAAGTTTTAAGTGGTATGTGAGAATACGGATGTCAAAGGCAGGAGGAGATCCTTGTGCGGGTCGCAGCGTGACGCAGCACAAGAGCTTATGCCCTTTACCTCCACAAATACTTGGCAGGCAGCGGTGCCAAGCAAGACTCTGCACGCAGTGCCTGTAATGCCTCTTTTCAGGCCAACCAGATTTTGTATCTTTTTTTCCCTAAACATTAGAAAATGAATTATTACAGGTACAGCATTCACGCAAGAGCAACATATCTGATATAATCTGAAGGAGACAACACCCTTCATCAAAAGACCCCATGGGGCACTACGTACCCAATTCACAATAGCTCCAATCCTGTAACAGGTTCTTGCTTAAATTTATACACAAGATGCTCCACTGAAATCCAGTCACATACCTAAATCCAGGGACTAGCAGTGCACAAGAATTACGTTTGTCTCTATCGACAGAAAGACTCTGTAGGGCAAAGTGTAAAAATAATCTGTGCTCGTTGAATTCCTTGAGGAATTTAACAGTCAGACCTGGATTTTGGCAAGAGCAGGAGGACCGTCACCCTACTCTCTCCCAGCCTGTTTTACTAACCTGCTAAGTCTCAGTGTATGCATTAATACAGATGAAGCCACATGCAATATATAACCTTTTGCTTTATTACAGAAGGATAATGGCTCAACTGCTCTTGTAAAAACAAAAACAACCCCCCCTTCAGTCACGTTCTCATACAGATTGCCCCCGTTGCAAGCTGTGATCCCATCAAAACCCCCTATCCAGACTGTGTCCCAAATGTAAGAGCGGTCGTACCAAATTGCATGACCTGTGCGTGCTTGAACTTCACCAGAGTCTACAGTCTGGGTTTTGGTCAGTGCCATCTTTCAGTGTGCGAGGACAAATTTCAGAGAGTGCGTTTCAAACGTAACTGCTCTTTGTGCCCAGATCCAAAAACTGTCACGCGGTGTGAGACCAATGGTCCATCCTGCTTCTCCAGCCACGGTCTCTTGAAAGCAGTGATGAAAAACAGATGTCAGACCAACTCTCTCCAGACTTCGGGGGAACACCAAGCCTGTATTTGGACTCAAACGTGACCCTATGCCAGCATCAAGCCAAAGCGCAACCTGCAATGGGTCTTCCCATTGCTTCGAGAAATCATGACCGAAATGCGGTGGTTTGCACTCTGTCTTGCAACCACCTTTTCTAATGACCTTCTGCTTCGAACCATACTTCCAAGTACACAAAATAATGAACACCTGATGAAAGCATTGTCGATGTGCACCCTCTTCCCCTCCTCTCGCCTTCTTTCCGCCCCTCCAGAGCCACGGCAAGACGCTGTGTTGTGCCACCTGTCAGATGCTTTAAAAGCCAGGAAGCTCAAACCCATTCCCTTGCCAGATCCTCTTCCTCGGGACAAGCCTTACACTAAAAATCCAACCTCGACTTTTGTCTATATACACCACCAAAAGAAAAAACAAAAAAACCCCAAGTCTGTAGATATGAAAATCTTGAAACGGCATGAAATGAAAAATTGAATCAGTATTTTATTGAAAGTTTAGACTCACTTTTATGTCACGTAAATATATTTTAGAATACCAGGACTGCGGTGGCGAGGGAATAAATGGGCCATAATTTAATCTTCTCTCCACCTATCTAGTTGCCTTTGGAAATTAAACTGTCCTGTTTTACACTGATGGTTTTACGAGTCTGCGCTTCCCCGAACGGAAGAGATTCCTGCGTCCTTGGGAAGGAGGAGGGCGACGCTTCCTCCGCAGCGAGGCGGGAGGCAAAGGCAGAGCGCGGCCAGCGGCTGCTGTCTCCCTGCGGGCGATGCTGCGCCCCACGTCGCTCCCAGCTCTGCTTAACCCGGTTCCAGAGCCACAAGGGCCATCACACCCGCGGGACAACACAGGCTTACCCTGTCACCTTCTGTTTTTCCATCCCTAGAAGTCTTTTAAACTGCTCTGCATGTAATAATCCACACCCCTGCCTTGAGCCCCCCTTTCAGAGCCGAATCCTTTTGCTTTCCTCCATCAAACTGACAGGATCAAGGGTTCTCTTTCTTACACCTACACCTATCTTTTAACAGATCCTGTGTGGAACATGCTCGGCTGTGGCAGTGATTTGGAAACGTGCTCTGCCTGGCTTCCAGAGAACATGCACATTGCAGATTTCCCCTAAGCGTTCACAATTATTTCTGATCTCAATGGTTTTGCTTTGTCAGCCCAGCTGATACCAACCAGCTGAGAGTAGCGATTTGAGGGTGGATTTTGTCTAGGAGGGAGCAGAGGAAAAAAACATCAAGAAAATTATGGTAATTTCCAGTTTCAGCGTGAAGACATGCCGCGGGCATTTGCGTATTCTGGCTGCAAAGTAAACAGAGCTACAATCAGATGCCATGGCAAGAAAGGCTTGGAATGCCATTCAGACCTCAAACGCACGTGTTCGCTAAACAGGAAAACTTTTCTGAAAGGAAAGCACCAGATTTTACTGGGCAGCGTGCGCAGTAAGTCGCGCCCGTTCTCCCAAGCCGTGCAAAGACCCCAGTGGAGAGCGCAACGTTTATACACGGGAGCCACCGTTTGGTTCTCAAAATGAGAGGGCTGTTTTGAAGGTCTTGTTTTACGCCAGACCGCATCGTGCAAATCCCCTCTCGAAATTCCTTTGGATGCGAGGTGGAACCTCAAATTTGGCCACATTAAAAAGGAAAAAAAAAGGAAACAGAAAATAAAAACAGTGCTAAAAACTGTTTTCTGCTTTATAAATGGATTGAAAGATATTCAGGAAAATCTTCAATTCAGTTAAAAAACGGGTCTAGAAAGAAAGTCTAGAAAGAAAAGCAAAATGGTGAAGCTGGAGAGGCAAGGCCGCACTGCAAGTCTCCATCTGTCACTGAGCTTGAGGGCTCACTTTTCATTACCTCTATCTTTCCTTGCCTCAGACCTGCAGTCTAAAACAGAGATCTCTAAGTTCCTTCACTGAGAGATTAAGAGCAGACACTACTTTAGAAGTTAATGAAACACTCCGAGAGGGCGATTTGGGAAGAAAGGCTTTTCATCTCCCAAAGATCTCAAAGCACTTCACCAGTCAAATGAAGCCATATAGATGGCTCAGTCCCCGCTCAGTGGTGGCCAGCCGAGGAGTGGACTGCGAGAAGCATTGAATAGTTCCCTCTAACCCCACATCAATCTTTAGAAACGTAATTGAAGGATATGTCTCTTGCCTGAAACGTGAAGGGGGACGTAGGTGGAAGGAATATAATTATCAGGGTTGCAATTTGACATGGAGAGTGCACTGCTCTTTCTTTATATGCCATATTTATCCACCTTGAGTGGTGCTGAGCGTACAACATATACAACAGCGAGTCTGAAATTACTACCCGACCTGACAGCCTCCTGCAGGAATTAAGTTGCGTAATTAACACAACTTAATGCATCCGAAAACCGTATGAGTAGAGGGGCAAGGGAGAAGCAGAAGTGTCTGCAGTCCTTCGCCCGAAGGACAGGTAAGAGGGCCACAGCGCCGTGTCCCCGCGCTCCCTGGCACTCGCACTGCAAAGCCCTCAGTGGGACAGGCCTCGAGCCAAGGGAATCGCTCCTTATCTGCTGCCCAGAGGCTCTTACAGGCATCGCTGCAGAGCGCACTGGCCAAAACAGTTCCTCTTATAGTTGTTTTTTCTCTAAATCGGTAACAGGAGGCAGAAGCCACCCGCGAGCTGAACCTGGCAAGACTATCACTATTCAGTCATAGTCCTAGAATCCTGGGGAAAAAAAAAAAAAAGAGAATCTGTGCAGGAAGGACCTTGAAAAGTCTCCTGGTTTTGCTTCCTTCCCCAGAGCAGGCTCAGCTACATCTACCGCATTTTCGACAGAAATCAGTCTAGCCCGTTCTCAGAGCCCTCCGGCGGAGGCGAGTTGACCTGCCTCGAGCTTCCCGGCCTCCCGCCCCGCGCGCCCGCCGCGGCCCCGCGGTGCGCGACCGCCTTCGCCGCGGACTCGCTGCCCCCGGGAGGCGGGCGGGAGGGGGCTTGGGCGGCCTCACATTTACTGAAGGAAGCAGGAGAGGGTGGCACTGAGAAGAGAAAGGAGGGCAGCTGAAGGATCAGGCATAGTCATTTGCAAGGGACGTTTTGTAGAGTTAAGTGAATGCAGATTTGATGAAAAGAAGTAGTAATATCCCACGGGGTCAGCAAGGAAACCCACGTTAGGCAGGACACCCTCCTCACTATTAACAGAGCTGTACTCTTGATTGAATAGATACAGCCCTTTGGCACACGGCCGGAGGCCAGCACGAAGCCTGCGGCACACAGCCGGGCCGTTCGCCCACCATCCCGAACGCACGCCAAGCTTTGCTTCGCACGCTTCCTGCCGTATCCACACACATCCTTGGGCAAGCGCAGACACACGCGGCTACAGCCCGTGTGGTCCCTCACTCTACCTCCTGTCATTTTGTGACGAACACGACTTACTGGCTGGCCAGGTTTTACAGAAAGCAGGGTTAACACGTCCTCCCTTCGATGCCTAAGATGGTGCCGAGCAAGCCAGGGTCAGTTGACAAAAGCGGAAACCAGAATAAGACAAAACAAATAAATAGCTTGTGCCATTTCATAACGCATCTCCCAGCAGGTAGTTACACAGCCAGAGGGGGCGTTTCGGGGAGCACTCACAATATTCAGGTTTTATCTCACTGCTTCCAGCCCCTGTCCGATAACGTGCAAGTAACAGCGCCCACGCACACTACTGCGGTTTGGAAGCTCGCTGTGCACGCGCGCCCAGTGGAACGGAGATTGTGCTGCGGAGGTGAGATGTGCTAGAAAAAAAATCTCTAAAAAAATCACTAATCTCTAAAAAACCTCTATTCTCTAAAAAGAGAATAGGCCCTCAAAACACACATACCAACGTGCTACCTGTATGCAACAAAAACCACACGCTAGCAAAGCACATGTTTTTGTGCTTTGCTCGCAGGGCTTGGGTCTCCAGGGCTGTTTCTTTGGCCTCGTGACAGGTTCTGTGTCCTTGGGGGAAACAGTGGCCAGGGAAGCGCCACCGCTGGGTCCTGGGACAGTGGCTGCACTCAGGCACTGCTGGAAATAAAGCAGGATTCAAGAGAGGAATCTCTGAAAGCGGAGACCAGTTTGGGTTAGAAGAGATCTTGCCAAAATAAGCTTTTGGAGTTGGTGTAGAGCATGTATTACTGAAAAGCTTTGTTTCTGTATATCGTGCCAAGTTGGCAGAAATGCAGATTTGAAATTTAGAAGGGCTTGCTAAGGAGCTGGGCGAGAAGAAGGAATGAGAAAAAAAGGAATTAATAGTATTTTTTTTTTCTTTCAAAGACTAAATCTTGAGCTAGTTTTTTTCTTTTATGGCAATCCTAAATTATTTATCTGCTTTTCTAGGTCAGAAGATAGGAGTAAATTTTATATGTGACGCTTTCCTGTAATCATGTGGTGCAAAGTGGGCTCTCACAAGATGCTCTAGTATTTTGCTTTGCTGCAGTGGCATGTAAGGGGATGCATTTGGGGGTTGTTTATGGTTTGGGTGCCGACGAGAGCCTCATGCCTTTCTGAGGGACGAAAAAAATAGCAGAACACAAATAATAATAAAGGGAGTAAAACTAAATAACACAACATCTATATGAAGGATGTTAGAGATACTTCCCTAGGGAAAAACAAGCAGGTTTTTCATTCTCTTTCAAGTCCATCATCTTTTTTCAAAGTCTGTTTATTCTCAGTATTCAGAAGCAAAACTTACTTAAAGGACAAGGCACTAAAGGCACCAGGATGCACTTCAGCAGTTTCTGACCCACAACTGGGAAACAAAAAGCAGGGCTGAGAGGTGTCATTAAAAAATCACCTCTGTTTTATATTAAAAAAATATGCAACTCAGCAACATCTCCCGTAACAGCAGAGGAATCATCTGGTTAACATGAAAAAAAAAAAATTCCCAGAGAAATTTCCCTTGCTACTCTCAGTCCTTTATTCCCATCCCAGCCTCTCTCAACACACCAAAAAACAACAAAAGCACCCGCGTGGAAATCACACGTAGCTCTAACTTCAGCATCTGATGGTGCTTTTGTACTTAAGATGACTGCAGCCACACACCCTTCCCGTGCACATTTATTATCTTGGCCAGACACGCTTTATTACCATGTATTGCAGCAGCATCTCACGTCTAAACGCAGGATGATGGCCCTGAAACATTAATGAGAGCACTGCAAGCAGGCAGAGGGAGGGAGCGCCTGTGCTAAGGACGCGCTATGGGTAAGTCAGTGAACGTTAAGTGATTTCTGCAACATCACACTGAAAAGCCCTGGGAGCAGCACGACCTCCGTGCAGGCGTGTGAGTGCGGTGCCACAAACCGTCCTCGGATGCCAACCAGCTCCGACACCTCCGGTCACCGCTGCCCTGGAAAGAGCCACTGTCATCCAGACACAAAGGCTGACCGCAGAACAAACCGCGCTTCGACCGGCTTCAGCGGGGCGCCCTGGGCCGGGCTCGGCGGCGAGAACGGCCTGCGGGCTGGGGGTGACGCGCGGGGCTCGCCGGCAGCCGCGCGGTGCGGCAGCTGCCCTGCGCCGCGCATCGCCCGCCACCGCGGGGCCAGCCCCAGCGCGGCAGCACAGCACGCCCGTGGCGCTGCACGTCCCCCGGAGAGGCAGAAAGGAGCCTGCAAGAAGCCACTGGGAAGACCCGAATGTTTTTAACATCCTTTGTACACGCCTAAGAGCTGCAAAGAAGCTGCCTGAGGATCCGCTTGGCGTTCCTACGTGCCGCTCTGCTCTGGCAGGAGCTGACGTCCCCTGTGCAGGTGGTGCCCGGTGTTCGCCATGGGACACTAGTGACAGCCTGAGGGAGGCTGAGAGGGCCAAGACGTCCCAGAAGGGGGGCTCCACGGGTGCCGGGAGCAGGCCGCTGCCGCCCTCGGACGCCCTGCACGCGGTGACCTGGCAGGGAGCCGCAGGGCTGCCGTGCGGCCGATAGCTCGGCAAACCCTCCGGTGTTTCTTTCCCATTTCGTGCTCCGCATTGCTGCAGCGGGACGTTCACCTGCGTCACCCCTGCTCAGCTACGCTGGGTCTGATGTGCAGCTCCGCTCTTACAACGCGGAGCCGAGGGGGCCCTCGCAGGGAGCAGACGGCCACCAGCTTCAAGCAAGTGCCGCTCCGCTCCTGGGAAGCGGCGACCGGCTACCTCCCGTCCCGCTGCTCTCCCCTCCCTCCCACCAGCCTTCTGCTAAACACAGTCACGTGCAGCATTTGACAACAGACCTGATAAATGATGTGCTGCTTGAATTGAAAATGTGAGGGGTAATAGGGATGAATATCAATGCATTCATAGATGACACAAACCCATCACTTTCAAGGCTTTTTGGTTGTGCTCAGGGATGACTTGCTTCAGCTAATTCCTCAGAGTATTGTCTTAAAACATCCCTAGGGGAAAATGGACTGTGCCTAAGAGCTCAGATGGTTTACAGAAGAAAAACAATGAAAACTCTCAAGCCCCAAAGGGATTCACTTCAGGGGCATGAAAACCTGTCAGCTGGGAAGTTCATTTGGAAATTTTCCATTTTCATTGAAACTGGAAATCATGTCTGGCTTTCAGATAACAATTTATTCCCATCTGACTAAGACTTATATGTTGCCAGAAATACTTCCTTATGAAATACTTTCTTATGACGTATCTGTAATAATTACAGGTGAACACATGTGCAACAAGAAGAGTCTTATTGTCGACTTCCATTAAATAAGGAAGCCAGTCGTGAAAGCTGTGACAGACTGCTGTTTCTGCCAGACACTGACAATTCTGAAGGAAATAGCAATTTGGGCAATCCATAACCCTTAGTTAAAAACTCTAATGCATCTCTATTGTCATTTTCCTGTATTAAACCAGTAATTTTCCCAGAAATTTCTCCAGTTTAAGAACCAGACAGAAATCTCAATTTAACTGCATGAGCTGCTAATGGAAAGTCTCAGAGAACATCCTGGCTCAGGGCACCCTCTAGGATCAAACCTCTGCAGCCAACCGCAGGCAACGCCAGAAGGTCTCCCCATGGCTTTGAGCTCGGAGTCCCTCGCGTTTCCCCACCGTTTCTGCATGATGAGCTGTGCCCGGTGCTCTCCCGGCTCCCGCCAACACCGATGCCGTTCCAGCTCTTTTCTCCGGGATGAGGGGGCATCCAAGAGCAGCCGTCAGGCCCTGGCACGAGCCTTCACAGCCCGCCCAAGGTGCAGAATCCCGTCAGCAGACCCAGGGCCTGTCCTCGCCTGCAGTCCTCCAGCACGCAGGCAGGCCAGCTTTGAGTTTCACCAGCTGCGATGCTCCCAGGTTAACAAAAAATATCCTGCAGCCTCAGGAGATGCCAAAGGCCGGAGCGGACACAGGCGCAATCCGGAGAACAATGGTGGAAAAACCCTGTCCCAGTGAAAACCGCTGGCAGATACTCCCCAGGCTTCCTATTAACCTGCCTTTTTGCACAGGTATCTAGGCAAATTAGAGTGCGACAGGAGAAAATTCCAGACCTCCTGAAGATAAAATGGAAGCACTGAGGGGAAGGAAAAAAAAAAAAAAAAATCACATACCTTGACTAGCTACATGCTGCCCCAAACTAAGCCAAATTTACATCTTTAAGAGTGAAAAATGTATTATTTGTACCATTTATTTATCATACAGAAAGTACCATAAGGTGTATTTATGGCATGAATTCTTTAGTTTTGAATAGATGAAAAATATACCCCCTGTTAGAGATGGAGCTGAGCTGCATAAGAAGGCATTAAAGTGCCTGTTGATATCTCTTTTTAAGGATAAAAATTAAAATGTTGAAAATAGAAAGCATCAATATTCTTGAAGGTTTTATCCACAGGGCTCAGTAAAAGTATGTAAATAGAGAATTAATGTCATAATGCAGATAAAAAAGTGCATATTTCTACAGAAAAGGCTTAGAAAGCAAATATGGTGCGTGCATGGCTACGTATGTGTGGCCATTACACCCCGATTAACACCGCACAATACTAAGGACCAATAGCGAGGCTGGATATAAATCATGGTCTGTGTTTGTGGATATATCTGCACTTACATACATCATGCGTAATTGCCAGCGTGGTAAGTGCTGAAATAAAGACTGTTGAAATGCCCCTGGGATTTAAGTGAAGCAGTGATATCACCATTTTAACCCTCACTTCAAAAACTCCTTTACTATTTATTCTGAGGGGGCGGGGAGGAACTCTCACATAACAGTCTGATTTAAATCTTTCTCCAAAGTCCCAGATTTTCCCCCTGGAGCCGGGGGAGCAAAGGGGCGTTTCTGGACATTTCTGCGTGCCGCACACACACGCTGCGAAGCCCCTCGCGCTGCACACATAAGCTCTGTGCCGCGGGTTGCCCCGGGCGCGACACGAGAGCCCTGCTCGGGTGGTTCGCGCTGGCGCCGGCTGCGGCACGACGCGGTGCAGAAGCGCAAGCCCCGCAGGGTTAGAGAAGAATAAGCCACACGTGTGTCCGCCATCCAAGCGGCCCCGCATTTTCCAGGCCCTACACGCAGCTAGTTACCTCCTTCACCTTGCTGGTGTCCCTAGGGCGCTTTGATGCCATTTTAACATTTTGCTGTAGCTGTCTGGAGCAGCTATAGTAATGCGAGCAACCTCATGATGAGCTATGGACAGAAAACAGAGCAGTAAAGAATAATTTTGGCTTGTGTGAGTTAAGTACAGAGATGGTGATGGTGCTTCGGCAAGGGAGCTCAGAATGCAATTATGCACGGGCAGAAACGTACTCAGCCGCGATCCATCATGCTGTCTCTGGCTGCTTTGCATGCAGGAAGATCATCTGCTTTAATCTCCCCGCTCTCCAGATGCACGCAGAGCATCCCATGCTGGGCAGCGAGGTGCGGGGGCGCGCTGGGCTCCCCGGCGCAGCAGGCTGCCCCGCGGGGGCGGCGCGCTGGCGCTTGCTCAAGCCCGCAGCAGACGCGCCGCGGGGCAGCAGGGTGCCTGGCGGCCAGGCTCCCGCGGGGCGCCGGGGCCCTCCGGCTGCAGCGAGGCGCCCGCCACGATGCAGGGGCCTTCGCCTCCTTCCTGCTGCCCGGATTCAACAAATTCAACCTGGGGGGAACCGGATTCTTCCGTAAAGGGAGCCCTGCGGACGCAAGGCGCGCGGTGGGGCGTAGGAAAGCCGGGTGGGCAGCACAGCCGACCCCAGCGCCCCTCCCTGAGCAAGGGCAGCCCGACTCGGGAGCTCCCTTTCTTTAAGGGCATCAGCAGGGAGCGAAGGGCTCCTGAGAGGCTGTTTATAGAAAGGGCTTTGAATGTATGCTTCAGCATAGATACCTCCCATTTAAAGCTGGAGACGGACCTTTTATCAACAGCTGTGACAGGCTGGCTTAAGGGCAACTGTCACAGGTTCAGCTATAAAAAGCAGCATCACCACTTCTACCTTTTGCTTCAGTTGTTTTTCTTGCAGTCTTACCAAGAATTTAGAGGGTGATAATGTCGTACGCATATATATATATCCTTGGCATTTTAAGACATGTATCACCTTGGAATCTAAGTGCTCAGGCAAACATGATCACACCCTGAAATACTTCCATCTCACGGAGTTTCTCTCTCATCAGTTTTATTTCATCTCAAATGAGTCCAAATAACTTCTGATTTTGCATTTATCCAAATCTGAGGTACAGAAGAGAAAATAGACTCCTATAATTTAGCAACTGATAAGAACTGTACAAGTATAGTTCAAACGTGGAAATCGGGATGAGTCCTGGGAATAAAAGCCCACTGTATCATAAGTATGAAATACTACTCCAGGTGACCATCTCGGCGTTACAGACCGGATCCTGTGTCCCTCAGAGAAAGCATGCAAACACCGAGCTCTCCTTACCGTTACACAGAGCCCAGAAGGGCGCTCGCCATCACCTCGCCCGGCCAGCCAAGCCCCAGCAACGCTGCCGAGGGGCAGCAGCGACCCCGAGCACAGAACCGCAAACCCTACGGCAAGCACAGGCGGTGGCTCGTGTTTTAGGAGACAGCGAGACGGTCGAGCCCGCCACGGCGGCGGCGCTGGGAGGAGATCAGAGCCCGCGCAGCCAGGCCTCCTCAGGTGAGGCCAGGCAAACTCCTCCAGCGAACGAGACGCCGCGTGGCGCCTGGGCTGCGTAGATCCTATCACGTTTGGTCTTCGGCTAACGTAACAGCACGACGGCCACTTGGCTCAGAGCACAGGTCATGCCTGCTCCCATCACATACAAACCAAAGGGCTTAAATAGACCACAAACCAACGACCCAGAGAGGAACACGCCTTTGAAACCTGCAGTGGTCGACTGTCAGGCCTGTGGATGTGCAAGCGGTGCGTGGCACCTCTGGTGCGGATGCAAACCGCCTGGAAGCGCCCAGGTCTTGGAGCGGCGCTCTGAGACAGAAGTCTCCCTGAACAGCTGCAATAACCTAGGTACCACACACGTAACCGCCAGGGCAGGGACACCGGCCAGGTGACGCTGAGCGTCCCTTGCGGACATAGTCACTGTGACCTTTTTCTTTGTGGTACTAGAGATGCCTCGTTTCTTTGATTAGTTCCCACTGTAATGGCACAATTTGTCTAGTTTTATCCTACTCCTATATTTGTCTGAATGTTGTCCCTGCAGATATCATATAAGAGAAAGTCACAAATTTGTGATGTCAACACAATCTTTCTTTGACAGCATCCCTCTGACTAGCCTTTGGAGCTCAGCCAGAGAAGTGCTGGTCTCCCAGCAAGCTGTAACCTCAGCTGCTTATTTCCATGTCTTGCCTAAAGCATTTAGCATTGGTTTATTTGTCTGCAGGACGAGGCTTCAAGAAGGAGAGCTCTGGGTGAGGAAATCAGAAGCTCTTCTTTAAGAAGAAGCCTTAGGCTCAGGTGCACTTCCCACCTTCCTTCCATAGGGCCCACGGCTGCGCGCGGCTGCGCCGGTGCCTGCCCAGGGCTTTCAGCAGTGTCCCATGCGCAGCCACAGCACCTGCGCGGAAACCCAGGGCTCCCGCGGAGAGGGATTTGGGAGTCCTGGTTGACAACAAGTTACCCACAAGGCAGCAACATGCCCTCATGGCCAAGAAGGCCAACGGGATCCTGACTGCATGAGGAGGAGTGTTGCCAGCAGGTGGAGGGAGGGGATCCTGCCCCTCTGCTCAGCTCTGGTGAGGCCGCCCCTGGAGTGCTGGGTGCAGTTCTGGGCTCCCCAGTACAAGAGTGACGTGGAGCTTCTAGAGAGGGTCCAGCGCAGGGCCATGAAGATGATTAAGGGATTGGAGCATCTATCGTATGAGGAAAGACTAAGTGAGCTGGGCCCGTTTAGCCTGGAGAAGACTGAGAGGAGATCTGATCAACATGTACAAGTAGCTGAGGCGAGAATGTAGGGAGGATGGGGCCAAACTCTTCTCAGTGGTGGCCAGTGACAGGACAAGGGGCAATGGGTGCAAGTTGAAACACAGGAAGTTCCACCTCCATGGAACACCCGTCTCAGAGCCCCGGCACAAGCTGCCCAGAGAGGCTGTGGAGGCTCCTTCTCTGGAGATCTTCAAAGCCGCCTGGCTGCCACCCTGTGCCCCGTGCTCTGGGTGCCCCTGTGTGTGCAGGGGGGTTGGACTAGATGATCTCTAGAGGTCCCTTCCAACCTCAGCCATTGTGTTATTCTGTGACTCTGGGTACCTCCTCACAAAAAGTGCCCCCAGGCAATGTCTGCACCCAGCGAGCCTGGGCAGGGGCAGCTGGAGCGCTTTGCTCCTGCACAGCCGTGCGGGGGACTCCTGCCTTCTGCCACTGGACCCAGCAACAGTGTGCAACAGGAAAAACTTGAGTCCATGTTAGTTCAGTTACGAATAGAGCATGAAACAGAAGAACGTTTGTGTGCCCTGTACCAACAGGAAAAGATCTTGCCATGCTGCTCTCCCACGGCCCGGCACGTGCCCGGCTGCCCCGCAGTGCAACCCTAGGGGAGGACAAGTACGGCAAGGTCCCTCCCCGGGGCGGGCAACGGGCCGCTTGCAGAGCGTGCACGCATTCAGTGTGCTTGGCTTAACGGGGCCTGTTCCCCCCAGCCTGGGGAAAGGATGCTGGACTGGACTGCAAAGCACTAGCGCAGCGGCCGAGCCTCACTCCGTGCCCCAAGGCCTGGACTAGCACGTTGTCCTTTTCAGTCAGTTCTCATCACTAACAAATGTGCAGCACTTTGGACGTTTACTCAATAATTAACAGGGAAATAAGATACAGAAGAACCACACGGTGAGTGTTACAAAAGAACAAAACCCACAGGTTAACACGAAGCATGAGACTGGATGTATCACCCTCTCTCTGCAAGTTTGTGACCTGCCTGAAGCCTGATCTTTTTTGCCATCCTGCGCCTTTATAACCTCAGAGAGGTGCTGCTCGCCCCAGGGCCGGGGTGCGCGGGATCATAATGAGCCCGGGCAATACCAGGACACTGGTGGCCTTTGCATCCGCCCAACTGCAGCGCAGCTCATAGGTACAGTGGGGAAAAAACAGGCAGCAGACCTTTTGTGTTCAGCTAAGCAAAGGATTGGGACCGTTACTCTTTTGGCAGTCATCTGGCTAAACTGCAAGCGCATGATTTTACATACTCCCTGGCATAGCATTTGGCAGCCGCTCTCCTTAAGGAAAAGGAGTCAAGTATCTTTTCTGTATTACACTGTTTGCACTGACGGGGTCAGATGTTAAAGCACTCGCGCTGGAGCACTGGCTGCACGAAGTACATTCATTATGGGTACCATCTTGCCAGCGGCGTGTGCTCGATAAAGGTCAGTTGACCTTCCTGAGGATGCTTCAAGCAGCAGAGGCAGCAAAGCGAAACAAACCCCCACAAATTGACAGTCCTTTTACTGGTGTCATTTACAGTGCAGTTTGTCTGGAGGCAGCACCTCCCGTGCAAAGCTCTGAGCTGGAGCTCTCCAGAGCCACTTCTCTAGCAAAAGCAGGTTGTTTATAAGGCATTGCTACCAGGCAAGGATTGCACACGGGTGGAAAGAGGAACACAGGAAATCTCCTTCTTATCTGGAGCAAGACAAGAACCTGCAGCGAGCGACAGCATGAATTCAGCAGCACAGAAGAGGGCACAGCTTGTTAAGTACTCTGGCAAGGAAGGCAGTCTCCTCTGCCCACGGCATCCAGAGCCTGCCAAGATCAGCACATCAGCTCCCATTGACGCCGGGAGGCTGCACCCAGTGCTTCCAAATGAGCACTGCGCTTCAAGAGACACATCTTTTAAGGTTTAATGCAGGAGAAGCAGTAAAGCAGAAAGCACTAACAGAGTAGGCTAATCCTACTTCTAGGAGCACTTACTTTCATGCGATAACAATTGCCCATACCTGCAAACTTCAAGTGCTGTTGAGGTGCATTCCTAATCTCTGGATACTAATGTTCACTTAATTCTCTCAGTGTGATACTTGGATGACTTACTAAAAGTGCCCAGTTTGAAAAAGAGAGCTCGCTACCTGCTGAAAGCAATGTTCAGCCTGCATGATAGGACTCCTTTTTAAAGGATGCTGTTACCTCTTCTGCGAGCAGAGATTTACGTGCCCTCCAGCACACAGATCCAGTCCCATGGTGGCTGGAGGAGGCAGAGATGTACTGCAGTAGGACCACCTTGGGGGTGGCAACAGGCACTTCGGAGGAAGCAGGAAAGCTCTGAAACTTTCTTGAAATCTGCCCTGACCTAGCAAGGGTATCCACTCCATGTCAAGCAATGACCTGGAGAAAGATCTAGGAAGATGGATCCTCTCAGGATAGGAACAAGTGACAAGGATGGGTCCCAAGTGCCAATCAGGCATTGAGCAAGCACAGCAGGATCCTTCCCACCTGAGCTGTCTCTGGATCATCCCCACTGACTTCCTGTTTTGCTGCTGGAAAAGCTGAACTAGCTAAACTGCAGCTTGGTCACTGAAGGATGACAGAGACCCGAACTGTCACCCTGGGAAAACATGCATTAGAAAAGCTGCAACAACAGCAATGACCACAAATAATTTATATCACTATTTTTTTGCGGACAGAGTTCAGCACTCCAGCAGCACTGCAAGGAAGCACATGCTATCACAGGGCATTCTCTATGAAATCCTGGGTTTTCTTTTACTCACAAATGCACACAGAAACTCATCAATGGTCTCAATTAGCAGCAAACAGCCCCTTGGTTTGGAAGGGCAAGGCCTTAGAAACCTCCGTTCCATTTTGCCTAATGGGTTGGGACCAGGTTTCGTTCTGTTCCAAACAATAGATCACTTGAAAATGTACTCTATCTCTTGTAAATAAACCTGACAGCATCAGGGATAAATCCGCAGTCCCTTGGGGCGAGATCGGCGCACAGCTGCACGCTTGTATCAAGTGCACACCTACCATTAGTCTGAAAAATCGGAACCTACTGACATAATGGGTAGTTGTGATCAAGGCACAATAAAGCTTTCTACCCAGTTCCTAAATTTTTCTGCCACTCTTAATCATCTCTGTTTGGAGCCATGTTTCTTGTTTACTAGCAAACAGCTGCCTGCAGGCAGGCTGAATATTTCTCCATCAGCGCTACAGTACAGTCATACCAGGACTCAAACCTGAATTGCCAGCAAGAGGGCTGCCCTCTCTCCATGCCCACCTGCTCCTTCTCCCTTCTCTCCCGCACAAACTCAATACACTTTTTGTAAAGCTGCCTCTCCCTGACCCAAGTGGGCAGGTGGTACCTATGGGTACCTTCTCTTATGGGGTATTCTCCCATTCCCTTTTTTCAGGCTTGGATTAGTGAGCAGCACCCCCTGCACGGGGTGAGCACAATTTGCCAGCGCCTGCTGCCGGGAGTCGCAGCCCGGCTGCGCATCCCCTTTGGGAGGCGCAAAGGCTCGGGGGTTATTCCGGTGAGAGCCGGGGATTTGAAATCCCGTTTCTCCCGGGTTTTGCGCCAGAGGTGCCCGTCTAGCCGCGCGGCTCTGGCGAACAGCGCCCATCAGGAGGCCGGGGCAGGACGGAGGCAGACTAAAACCCCAGCGAGCACAGCTGACGGCAGCTGCCTCGCAGGTTAATTACCTTCCTAAAGAGTAGCGATTCATCTTGTCCCCCGTATCACAATATCCTGCAATGCTAATTCTCATTTTGAAGACAGGAAAACTAATGACAGAGAAAAGGTTTAATATATATAACTCAAAAGAAGGAATAAATTGCCATAACAGTGTACGAGACTCCATCAATAAAAACTCATATCAAAAGATCACAACACAGAGTATTCCCAGAACATAAATATTTTCTAGGATGTACCATCATTAGCAAAACCCATCAAGCTTTTGTTTCAACAAACAGCATCTGTCGTGAGCATCTTCCCCAAAACAGACAGTATTAAACAAAGTTTGGTCTCTCATTTATTAAAGGGGCAGAGCTCTGGGCTGGCATCTCAGGAGTCTTCTGCAAACTTTGAGAACAACCCAACATGCCTTTGAAAGAAGCCTGTTGCACTCGGCGCAAGCCCTTCCAGCCCGGATACTCCAGCAGTGCTTGCAAGCACCCACGCTCCGACCCGCTCCGTATCAGTTCACAGAAGCGCCCACACCCCGCGCTCAGCCCGCCGGCTGCACAAGCCAAGCACGCAGGCAGCCTCCCTCCGGCCCCTGCAAACACCTGCCAGGCCAGGCCTGCCAGCGATACCACCCGGACGAGGCGGGAGGAGCCACACCAAGAGGGCCTCGAGGACACCGGCTGCGGCGGCAGAGCAAGTCAAGAGCAGGAGCAACAGGTCCTACCCTTGTCCTTGCTCGCTGCAGAGAGGACCCTCCAGCAATGACCATGAACCATCCTCTTCCTTCCCCTGCGAGGGGCACCAGGATAACCACCTGTCCCATGCCAGGCCTTTAAAGAGCAAGCAGACAACCCGTGGTGGCTGCTACACCAAGCCGGGGCTCAGCTGCTGACCCCAAGGTGCAAGATTCTCTCCCTCTCATCCTCTCATGACCAATTCCATAAATTACTTAATTTTATACCTTTTTTTTTTTTTTTTTTTTTTTTTTTTTTTTTTTTTTGGTTTAAACCCCAACTAACTTCTCCACTGCCCTTCACCCTCATTGTGTTTGGCATTATTTTACAAAATTAGCCACCAAAGTATAATGCACTTCATGACATAAGGTTTTGCTTACATAAAAACAAACCAAAAATAAAACAAACAAAAATCAGCATCATGGCAGGTTTTTACCCAAGCTTGTGTTTTTTGGGTAGGTTTGTTTTCTGCCTTCACTGGCAATCTGACATCACCCTCAGGCCTGCGCTGCCTTTGAGCTGTACAGCTCCGAGATGAAAGGAGCTTGGTGTGGGTATCTTTTTAAGGAGACAGCTGAAAGAAAGCCATCCTTGGAGCACCTTTGAAATGGTATTTTCAGCTACCTCAAGCCAGGCTGCAGTAGGTATTGCAATACCGCAAGCAGACTGCTTTACCTTCCCAGATGCTGGAGTGGCAGGAGTGAAATGTCCTATAACTCATGCTGAAAATGATAGAAAAATCAATGTAAACTTAGTGGATAGAAGACAGTCCCATTACAAGAAAGTCATTTTCAAACTCTCCTGTGGCACTAGCTTCCAGAAAGCAGGACACAGCATGTAGTGGGTAATGCTCTGCTGATTGAAAAAACATGATATATGTCGAGGGGGTGGAAAGAACTGGTGTCTGTCATATCCAAGCACTTCAGACTGCATTTTTGTAACATGCAGGTTAAGGCCATGCCTGTACCTCTGAGACAACTCTGAGGAATGAGGGGAAAAAAAATCCCTAAAGCCAAACCTTTCAGATGTTTCTGTTCATTTCCCCTGCCTGAGGACTTTCTGGTTCTCGATGGAGACCCTGCAGCAGTGTCAGCCAGTGGCAGTCCTGCGCAGTCAGGATTATTCCAAGTCCTCTCAGAACTGCTATCCTTCCATCTCAGCCCAGGCGCCTAGATCACGACGGAATCCATGGCCGGGAGAAGAACAAAACCCAGCAGCCCCAGGCCTATATTCTGCATTAACCAAGAGCAGCAGATCCACAGCTATGCCGCCTTTGTCAGCTATTTTCCCTCCTCAGCTTCCTCTTAAAACTTCAGTTACCTACACAGCTCAGAAAGCCATTTTGGCCTCGGCATAGCAGACAAACCTGCCTCAGATCCTGCTTTCATACAATTTCAAAGTGGACCTCCTTCTGTCCTGCGCTGTGAGTTAGCCAGGCTCTTTCCCGAGGCAGGAGGCCGTCAGCAGAGGCTCTGCCGACGCTGGCTCCTTCTGCTTTTGTACGCGCTCCAGAGGTATTAGATAGGATCTTTCATCCGCCTTTGCAAATGGACCAGCAAGCAGTAACTCCTGAATGTTTTAAAGCAGAAGAATATTAAACTCGGGTTCAATTGCTTTAGAAAAAGTCAGCAATATTTTCTCATCTCAATTTTTTTCTCCTCTCGTTCCCGTCCCCTTCTGAGGCTGCTACAGACTGCAGTTGGCAGTATAACCTCACTTACGAGGTGCTCGGGAACAGATGTTGTGCTTTGCAGCTACCCCTCCTCTCCCACCTCTGGAGCAGGATAATGAGCTATTCTGCAGCTCCTGTTCGGAGCAGGGTTATTAAACAGCCAGGGAAAACAATGCTGGCGTGGCAAACCAGCTATTGCTGAATTACCACGAAACACTGCGATGCGAACACAGATCCGCTCTGAAAGGGGAAAATGGCCCGTTCCAGTCGAGAGCTCTTGCCTGTAAAGCAGCCCAGCCCACCGACGCAGTATTAGCGGGTGTACACAGCAATCTATAGGCCACACGGAGGGCAGCGATTTGTGCCTAGAAACTGCCACACACCTTCCTTGGGGGGCTGAGGATGGGGTCTACCTAAGGGCCATGCACATGATGAAAAGTTCATGAGCTGGGATTATTTGGGATCTGTGGTTGGCTCTTGTTCTCTGCCACTCTTTAGAGCAATGCAGCAAAATCACGCAAACACAAATCTTCCTGAGGTTTCCTCTGTGCAGAAAGCTGATTAAGGTCGTGGGACGAAGCATTAACAGGTCCTCCCTGCAGGCGCCTTTGTGACGGGCAAGGCAATTGCTTTGTTTTTCTTGGGAAATGACTGAATTGAGACAGGAAAAGCCCAACTTGCATAAGCACCTAAGGTATCTAGCCAGAGCAGGCAAACTTTCAAGAAGGGTCTCATGGCCCCGTCTTCTGTCACAGAAATATCAGATCACCTGCAGCAGCACCTCCCGGGCAGCTCTCCAAGGAGACGGCGTTTCCCGGTTGAGAGCTCTCCCAGGGAAGCGCCTCAGCAGAGCGCCCGTGACCCTGCTGGCCGCGGGCCGGCGGCGAGCGCTCGGCGTCTGCTGCCTCGCCACGACCACGCGGGAGGCAGG
>VZSV01000063.1:4172841-4183922 GCA_013398735.1 Nothocercus julius | reverse complement strand
CGCTCGCAGGGACACCTCGTCCGGGGCGGCCCCGCGCCCTGCGGCCCCGCACGGCACGCTCTGCAGCCTCCCCGCGCCCTCGGCGCCGTCTAGGAGGGGAGGCTTCAAGAGCAAGCTCAAAGCTCGAGCGAGCAAGTTAGCCAGAAGAGTTATCCCACTCCCAATCCAGCGACACCAAGACACAACGCAACGCAGCGGAGGATGCAGAGACTTCGGTAGGAAGCCTCTTTCCCTCCCACAGCTGTTTTAGTCTCTGTCGCGGCATTTTCGGAGCGGCTCATAAATACGGGCACCTTCCCAGCAGCTCTGGTGTCAGCAAGGGACGCGCTAAAGGACGCCCAGGCGCTCTGCGTTGCAGCAGCGCCCCGTCCCCGCCGCAAGGGGAGCGGAGGGGAGGATCGCCCGCCCGTAGCCTAGACAACGGCGCCGGCAGCGCCAGGAGCCCGAGCAGCCCTGCAGCTCGCGCCTTTCCCGGCTCTGCGGCAGCAGCCGGCTCCGCGCCCGAGGCCCGAACGAGCCGGGCGCCCGTCCTGCCCTTCCACAGCGCTGTGCTGTGGAAGGGCACGAGCGCGGGTGGGAGCGTCGAAACCTAATTCCGACTTCCATCTTTAAAAGCCTTTTTTGACAAGTCTTTTCAACAGCAAATAGAAGCCTGGCCTGACTCGTGCAGACCCATTTGCTACTTCTTCCGGGATGGAGAGGAGGGCGGAGGTTGCGCTGCAGAAGGTGCCGGAAACACCCTAAACGGCACCGCTCCATCTTCGAAACAGACCCTCTGATTTTTCCCCACCCTTCAGCTGGATGCGCTTTTCATGTGAAACACGGCCAAAAAAGCCCTTGACAGCGCTCCCCTCCAGGGCAGAAATACGTCCTTTATACCAGCGAACACAAGAACGGGATCTCGTGATCCGTGGGGCAGTTAGCAGTACCTGCACTTCAGGGGAGCACATCCAGCTACTGCTCTCAGCATTTTCTTGCCAAAATTAACTAGCAGAGAAGATTATAGGCCGTGCAAAACCAAGAGCAAGACGGGCCTCCCTCGTGTAGCACTGTGCCATTTCCGCGAGGGCTGCAAGCCGGGGAGAGGCTGCGGCGGCCGCCTCATCTGCAGGGCGACTGCCGGCTCCCGGAGCGATGCTGCGCGTGCCAGGAGGACCCTCGTCCTCGCTGCCTCGGGGCACTCCAAGGCCAACATTGCTACTTCTTGCAGCCTACCTGGGCATCGCCAGATTCATTTTACTGGTGCTCACAGCAGTAGTTAAGCGGATCAGCAGAAGTTTCTATAAAGGAGAAGTAGCAGAAACAAAAAACACCTTTCCATGCTGTCCTATAGCCATTAATACAACTGCACTCCTCACTGCCTCTCTCTTCCAACTATTTTAGAAGGTCATATGCTGCAAAACTAGCCCTTTTTTTTTTTCCAGATGCCCATTTCATTACTTTTATCATACTAAGTGCTCAATTGTCTCCTCTTTTTATTTATTTTTGCAGTAAATCAATGCTGGATGGGTTTTGCTGTTTAACAGCACACTGATTGAAGAGCCAGTGGTGCTCTAGCCTTCTTTTTCTTTCTCATATAGATTCAGTTTGTGTGGGAGTTTAGATAAGTACTACTACTATTTTAATAATCAACAATTTAATACTGCATTAGAGGTGGCCCAAAAATTCAAGCTAAGAGCTGCCACCAACCCGAATGTAAGCAGAAGGTGTATTAGTGGATTATAAGGTAGATGCAATGGATAGCTATAAAGGAAAGGAAACAATATTAACCTTCTTTTCAAATCCAATTATTGTTTTGAGGACTGAGGGAAGCAGGAGGTCTTCGGGCTCTGGCACTTGAAGTTGCCAAACAGAAAAGGCAGTAGGTGATTTACAGAAATACTTCTAGACATCAGGAAGAATTATAGAAGAAATGCAGCACGTGGGACGACCTAAAAGGGGATAAAAACAAGCTCCAGTAACTGCAGGCTGGGCTCACAGGCTGCAGAGAAGGTGCTGGGGCAGGCACGGGTCTGGTCTAACGCGCTGCACCAAGAAGCGATCTGGGAAACTGCACCCAGCATCCAGTCAGCAAAAGAGGCTATTAGATTTCTCCTTTGCAGGTACCAAACTGCACCCGACCCCATGTCGTCCCGAGCAGCCCCTGCTGCAGCCCACACTGTGGCAGAAATGCTTTGGATCCAGGCAGCCCTGTTCCGCTAGCACCAACGTGAAGATCGGAGTTACTGTCAGCCCCTTCTTTCCACCTGGAAAGGAGGGCTTCTCCTCACCCGTCCAGGGTGTTACTGCTCGTTCTGCTGCATGCCCTTCTTTCACCCAAGGGCATTTACCAGCCTACAAACCCAAGCGTTAGGACTCCGCATCTCCTGGCTGAGGCACCGCCTTGCTGCAGTTCCTGCCATGCAGCGCTACTTGCCGTGGCCAACATGTCAGGAACAAAACAAAATTCCTGCCCTCCTGAGGCAGCCTCCGTCCCAGCATCCTTCTGTGACGGGGCAGCCGTTGCCCGGCTCCGCACCGAACGGCCTTAACGCTGTGGTGAAGCCGGCGGCAGGGGGACACGCGGGCACACCTAGTGCTCGCTCACCAAACACCGCCTTGTTCCTAAGCGTGGGGAGCCGCGCTCAGTATTTGTCCAGCCCTATTTGTAGGTGTCAAACTCAACTTCATCCAAATTCTCTGCCATTTTAAACTGAAAAATTACCTTAAATCATCGCCTGCCCGCATGAACCGTGCACAAGTCCAGGCGTGCTGGTAAGTGGTGGTTGTGTGACAGCAGCTCTGCTCTCGCCTTTCTCTTTGACTGCTCACCTGACAAGCTCGGCTTAGCCAGGGGGTAGGGAAAGCAGGCACCCTTTTCATACGGATACATTCATCTGTCATTTAACATTCACACGACGCAGACAGAGCCAGAGTTTAATACCAGCACCAAAGCCAAGCGACGCTGCCCTCTGCTCCAGGAGGGCTTCCAAAGGAGTCTCGCTGCGAGAGGCGACGCGGCGCGGAGGCTCCCCGGGCGCGCGGGCCCTCGCAGCTCCTCCCGCCCCAGGCCCCCGCGAGCGCAGGGTGCAGCCGGCCGCGCGGCGCTTGCGGGTGGTTTGGCACCGGCCGCAGGAAGAGCCCCCAAGCTCTCCTGCAGGGGACAAACTGACTTGGTCTGAGGAACAGAGAATGTGCAACCTAAAATGGCATTTCCCTCTCCTAATTTGTGAGATTCAGTGAGAAACACAGATGGGAAGAGAAGCCCCTTGCTGCAGCCAGCGCATTAGCTGTACGAAGCAGAGCAAAGCGCGGATTACCCAGGACTGCGAGCGGAGAGAAGACCCAACCGCCTGCTGCATCCCTGCTCGCGGCCTCCGCGGGGCACCCCTGACACCCCCGCCAGAGCAGCGGCTCCCTCCCTCCCTCCCCGTGTCTGTGCTCACCGACGGAAGGGGCAGAGGCCCCTGAGCAGCCACTCGGGACAGGGCTGCTCGGCGCGGAACGGACCGGGCAGGAAGCGGCTGCACGGGCTGGGTCTGCATTTCAGCGGCAAGCAGAACGCCGCATGCGGCCTGGGATCTGCCGCGGGGCGTTTCACCAGCCAGCATCTCACAGAGCACGAGGAGGAGGAAAAATAATAAATTTAAAAGAAGGGGCAACGGAGGAAGGGGCACCGCTGGCCCCGCGAGCGTCCGGTGCTGCAGCGCTGCAGCTCGGCGCAGGGCGGGCTTTGCTCTACGGCCCCCCCCAGGTCCTTATGCCCCAAATAATCACCATGGGCTGCTTCTCCACAGTAAAACGCAGGCTCTGCCTAGAAGCAGCTACAGGAGCAACTGGACCTCTCAGCAGCCACTGAACTTCGGCAAGTTCCTCTAAGTTTTCTAGTTGATTCTGAGCACATCGGGTTTAGCAAAAAGAAGATTTCTAAACAGAGCTTTCTGTGGTTTCTGGTGCATCCCTGCTCCAGTAACCATGCACCACTGCAGGTACCAACAACACCGAGCAGCTGAGCAGCCCCCTCAGCCAAAGCACCAGCATTTTCCCTGGGCCACCTCTGCTCTGCTGCTACCCGGCACCAGGTGCCGTGCCTGCATCTGGGAAAGGCCTTAGGGGAAAAACAAACAAACAAACAACAGAGTGGAAAACAAGTGTGGCAACAGTTTGGTTTCCTATCCCACATAGGGTCATAAACCAGTTAAATCATCTGAAAGTAGCTTCAGTAAAAATGAGGGTCTCACAGGGAAGCACTGGCAGCTAATCAAATACTTTCTAAATATTGTCCCAACACATCTGCTCCCCTTCCCTGCTGCAAGATTCAGGGTTCTTTTCACCACTGCTTTTAGCTTTTTTAAAGGATGCATTTTCTTTTGCCTTTGCAAAGAGAACAGGGACACACAGCAGGAGGGAAAGGAAGAAAGCAAGAGCTATGGGGACTACAAAAAGAGAAAGGAAAAGATCATTGAAGAAATTAATCCTACTTGTGCGTAGGCACTCTGAACATGAGATCTTCTTGAGCCAGCAATGAGGGAGAGAAGGAAGGTGAGAATAGACAAGTCAGGGAGAGAGGGAAAATCTTTTCAAAAGTAACACTCTTGAAGTGAGCTCCCTTCAGGCTATTGGCACACGCTTAAGAACAAAGAGGAGGTGAATACAAACCAGCAACTGTACTTGGGAATAAAAATTTCCCTGATAGATAATGGCTGTCTGCGGCAACTCCCGGCCCAGGGGCCGATGGAAGGCGGCGAGGTCTCGCCATGGACCTCCTGCCACCAGGGTGAGGTCTGAACGGGGCCCATTGCTCTCCTTCCCCTGCGCACGCGCTGGTGGCTCCGGTCCTTGCCGAGCCCCGGCCTCACACCTGCGTTCAGAAGCAGCAGGAATGAGGCTGCAGGGCTCACAGTGCCTGTGGAGTTATCTTTTCTGAGGCGACATTCATCCAGCTACAGCCTAGGAGGAGGTGGACCCTAACATTTTCACTGGGCAGCTAGAAATGCCTCTGGCATGCGTTAGTTGAACAGCATGAATGAAAGCCTAATCCAAAACCACTGTAATGAGTCTTTCCATGGTTTCTACCAATTTGAGAAAAGACTTCTGATGACAATAACCGCGGGCCGCAGCTGGGCGAGCTCCCCCACGATCACCGGCTCGAGCCCTCCGTGCATCTCCCCGCAGCCCCTCGCCCCTCCTGCTCTTCCAGCCCTCCGTACCTGCGGCGAGCCCGGCAGCAGCACTGCCAATTAGTGCAGATTACTGCAGCACATCTCACGGGTTTCCGCCAAGAAACCAGCCAAGGGTTAGCAGTCAGCCTACGCTCTGCTTTTCCTTATCTCACTGTGCACCATAAATAACCATTTATACTTATGTGCTGCTGCTCAGCAACAACTTTCAGCTTTCATCTCTGTCTTGCTGCAGAGACAGGAGTGTCACTTAATACCTTTGCCCTGTTCTCCAAATGAGATGTCCAAATCCCTGTTCCCAGGGCTCAGCTCCCCCTTCTCGTGTCTCCATAACCCTCTTCCCGCTGCCTTGCACCACAAATACACGTACCTATCTGCCTTCTTTTCAGAGCTCGCACCGCGCGGCCTCGACAAATTAATCAGTGCCCTGTCCCTTCTGCACAGGCGACTGTCAGCAAAGCAGATGGTGCCTGTCCCTTACGCTGCTGCCTCTCTTGCATCTCTCTCCCGGATCCTGTCCTCACTTCCTGAATGAGGCCTCGGCAGAGTGGATTTTTATTTTATTTTTTAACTCAAGCTCACTGCCTGCTGCCACAGGCCACTGCTCACCTAATCACAAAAATGACAACACACCGAAGTTGAAAGAAGTATGTGAATGAACAGAAACACATCAAGGACTCCTCTGTCCTCCTGCAAAAGCCTGAGGACAATTAACAGCCATGAGCTCCGCACGCCGCTGCCGTCTTCCACGGCGCAGAATGGACCGGGCTTCGGGACTGATCTTAACCGTGAAAGGGGTTGGCCTACGCACAAGGCATATGCCCATTTACCATGCATGCTTTGCTACAGTACTGCTGCTCACAAAGAAAGGGCTCAGCCGTGTTCCTCCCCGAGGCGCCAGCCCTTTCCCAGCACGGCTGAGCTTCGCGGCCCTGGGGACGCGGAGAGCCAAGCGGCAGCACAGGCTCGGAGCCGCCCGCCGCCGCAGCGACCACGCGCCCTGCCGCACCTCTGCGGCCAGAGCCAGCGCCCGGCTTTCCAGCAGCACAAGCAAAGCTCAGTTTTGGAAGGGCACGGCTCAGACACAGGACCAGAAACAGTCACGGAGAGTCGGAACGGCTGCTCCGGCTGCTGCCACCGGGAAGGGCAGCCCGGCGCGCTGGTAAGCCCTGTTCTGCAGAGGGAGCCGCTCCGCCGCCGCAGCTCGCTCTCCAAGGCTACCACCAGCCACGGTCTTCCTTCTTACAGCAACAATGTGCTGCCCTAGGCAGCTGTTGTTTTTGGCTGTGCCAACTGCTCTGATGCTGCTCGTGCTCTGGGATTGACCTTCGGTTCAGGGCTGGACTTCGAGCTGGGCAAAAATGAAGCTCAGAACAAGCAGCAAACTACTGTCGACCACAGCTGAAGCCTTAATGCCTTTTTCCTCCCACCCATCCAGACAAAGCTCTGGAGCAGATACAAACAGCAGGAGAGACCTGTGTTCTGGGGAAATTGCCAAACACCCCTTGGCTCCCATGAGATCAATCTGCAGGAATATCTATTGCTAACCAGGCCTATGTTTACAACACTGTATGAACTGTGGCCACATCTAGCCATAAAACCAACCAACTCCTCCGCATTTCCCATGAACAGCAATATTGCCCATAGAAATATTTCCCTGCCTGCCAGCTCTTCCCGTACACACACCTTTATGCTGTATCTGAGAGTCCTCACGCTGTCTCATACAGAATAGCTCTTTTTTTTAAAAAATCTCTCCTGCCATTTCCTGCAGTTCAGAGGGTCTAGAGTCAGCCGCAGTGTTAAGACAGGGACAAATGCAAATGCCTCAGGCCAGACCTGCTTGGATTTCAGCATAAATATAAATCACCTCTGATTCTGTTTTTATTTGCTGCCTTAAGCTAGTCATTAATGCATTGAAAACAATCTGGGTGCAATCATTTTCTTCTGATCCAGCTCCCTTCCCCTGTAATCAGCACTCCCCGAGAACATATGGGCTTCCTCTGTCACTTGGCTCCTGATTTACACCAGTGTAAATCTCCTCAAGTCACCAGGAATCCCCAGGAGCTGCGATGGACTGTTACGCGGGAGCAATCACCAAAACGAGCCGGGTCCCTGCGCTGCAAAGTGGCCTCCTGCACGAATACCGCCGGGAGCCCCAACCTGCCGAGGCCGCACGCGGCGGCCAAAGGCTGCGAACGCCCTTCGTCCCCCAGCCCCGGCCTCGGGTACCAACGGGTGGCACAGCTGAAAACCCACGTCCATGTGTCACAGCCTCTGTCCTCGAGCGGCCACCAAGCGCCGCAGAAAGCCGGATGATGCTCCCGGCCGGGGAGCAGGAACCGCGAGAGGCCCTTCTGGGCCTTCGAGCGCGGGAGCGCGTCCGGACAGGGAGGGCAGGGCAGGGCAGGACAAACACGCCTCAGAGTCCATCAGGTGAAGCTGCAATTATCAAGAGACTGAGGAAAAGAAAACGCTGCGCAAGTGACGTGCACTGTAGGTTTAAATGCAGACTAGTCAATGCTGTCCCTGACAACAGCCTCCTCTTCTGGTGTTGCCTATTGGCGTTAATTCAGGTTTCACCTGCGCTGCCGAGCAGCTCAAACAGTCTCTGGCTGCCAAGCTCCTCCTTCAGAGACGATTCCTCTGTGCTGCCCTGCTTACACCAGGATTATCTGTACTCATCTCCTGCTGTCAGCAGATCCGAGCCAGCTAAAAAGGCAAGAGGGCATAACCCAACCTCCTTATCTGTATTCCCATGTCACAGCCATTTTTGTTTTATAAATATTTCATTTAGAATTTTCTCCTATCAGACTTTCTGGATAAATCTCGCACGCGTATCCCGACCCCTCCGCCACTGCCGCCTCACAAAACGGGTGCCGACACGGTGCCGGTGCGGCACTGCTAATCCTCAGCACTGCTAAATCAATCGGCTCCATTCCGATTCCTCCAAAAGTCATTGTCTTCTCTGAAGCTGATCCTCTTCCTGAGTCTGTTATTACTGATCCTTGGTTTCTTTAGCCTTCAAGGATAAGAAGGAAATCTCTCTCTGTAGAATCACTTATGTCTAGTTAAGTGGGAGGCAGTATATGAAATCTGAATCCACTTAGACTGTGATGGCAGTAAGACAGTTTTTAGGAAAACACGGCAGTATTATGAGTTTTGTGGCAGAACTGTGAAAACGGGTAGGCCAGGAAAGGGAGAGCTTAGGCTCACTCGTGGACACGCGGCCTTGGGCCGTTTCACCCGACGCGTAAGCTCCCGTGTGCCGCGGCCGTGGCGGGGCGGGCAGCCACGCGGGCACCGTCCCTAGCCAGCTCCAACGGAGCCGCTGCAGCGTTTCAGCCGAGGACAACGGGCACAGTTTACTACTTACAAAAGGCACCGCAGGGTGTTCAGCTGCCCATGCCGAGCGGAGAGGACACCAGTTTGCACAGCCTGGGACGGTCTCAAGACAACACGCAGAAGAGGCTGCGGTTGGAGGCGTCTCCTAACGATCTCCTGGCACCAGACCTCCTTGTCGGCAGGCGGGAAGGTGCCGAGCTCCCGCGAGGTCCGTCAGCATGGTTCGGGCGCGCAGCGGCGCTGGCGCTCGCCCGAAGGCCCCCCGGCGCACCACGTCTCCCGGGGGGAAGCCGGGCTAACAAATCCCTACAAATCTGGGATACTGCCATGGGCGTTTTGTAAGCTGCGGGCAAACATCAATTTACTAATCGCCACCCCGCTTCTGACCTTATTGAAATGTCCTTTTGGTGAAAATCAATCTCATTTTTAAACCAGAATGTTTAATTATCATCTATATTGATGTAAAAGTATCTCAGATTGCACTGACATTATTCAGGGGCGGGGAGAAAAAAAAAAAAAAAAAAACACACACATGCCTCCTTCAGCAAGACCTCTCACTGTTGCAGATATTTCTGACTGGGCATATTTTCCTGTTCTAGGGCTTTTGCTCAGGAAGCCAAACCAGAAGCTTGCTGGATGGCTTGTATATTGTGCCAATAGACACTAAGCTTCAAAATGAAGCCTTTGCCATCTTGGCTTGTAATTACAGTTGTTAAGATACTGATCCATCTCCCTCTTCTTTCTTTCTCTATTTTTCTGAAATACCCTTAGGGACTCAGCACTGGGCAGAGCTGCACCCGAGGGGCAGTCGCTACGTGGGTGCCCGGGCGCCCCCCACCGCAGGCCTCGCTCTGGGGCACCGACTTACAGGAAAGTTGTCTTTCATCCCAGAGTCAGTTCTTTATTTCTGATGAGCTATTTATTTATTATGCTTTTTAATGACTCACTGAATGTTCCAGCTCCCATACTTTCTACTGCATTAAGTAGGAAGTCACTGTATTAAATTGCAATAAAATTGTAAGGAAAAAAAAAAAAAAAACCACTGATTTCCACTTGGGGGAAAAAACATTTCTGCCCTGGCATGCTTTTCCCTTCTCTCCCTTTATTCAGTGATTTACATGGTTGGTCATTACATTCCTGGCTGGATGTGTTGACATCAGATAGGAAAAAAACAAAAGGCAGAATCCTTTGTCCCTAGCTAGGGTGATGAATATGTAAAATCCGCTTGGAACGAGCCAGCCTAGCTCATTCCCACACATCTGCATGTTTATTGGCTTGTCAGCTGAAAACCAGGCAGAAGCTCTCAACCAAGGAGCTTGCCGACGAGTGCCTTGGAGATATTTTAAGTGAAAATGAGATCTTCCGTCCTTATGCATTTCCAGCTAAATATGCAATACCTTAACTATCACAGGTAACTGGGGAAGAACGCCTGGTTCCCTGAGATAAAAGTGAATCTTCTTTCATATTAATAGGCAACCAGGAAATGTTTTCCTCAGTAAATTATACAGCTATATATGGATATAGAAAGACTGGATGCTTGTCTAAATATGAGGATGTTAAAAGTAGTGATCACAGCGTAAAATGTTGATGAGAATAAGCAGAACGCATCCAAGCTAGGAGTGCAAGTTCACAGGGAAATACCAGAAAATAAGCAACATTTATAAAGGGTATAAATCTGCTGCTTTGAAGCTGCCACTTTGGAGCTACCATGTGTCGAAGTAAAGCGATAAGTGCCCGTCTCAAGATTCCCTGAAGTTGCTCATTTTGGATTTTGTGGGGAAAAAAAGTTCCCCGCTTGAGTCACAGCCACAGGGTCAGGGGTACCCGCAGCTCTGAAGGAAACCACTGCCAATTCAGAGAGCCCATGAGGATCAGTGAGGAAGGAGAGTCTTCATGACTCTCTCTGCCAGGAAACAGCCCATTTCTTTGGACGCCCCAAACCCAGCAGTGACACTGCCAGTTCCTGGGCGCTCCCTCTTCTGCCAGCTCTCGGCCTTACCGTGCCACAAACTCCCTTGTCTCCCCCTTGTCTCTGAAATAGGAAGCTGAAGTTCTCATACACACCTTAAAGTATCATGAAAAAGCACTGTTAAAAATTATTTGCAAGCTTCTTTTCCCCAGGCCCTCCACAGCAATAAAAGTAAAAATAAATAAAAAAATGAAAACAACTAGCAAAAATAATACAAGAAAAAGGGATCTCTGACCCATCTTCCTTTAAGGGAAGCTTAACTTAGCTCTACCCAATAAAATATTACCCTTCCTGTTCGCCTGTAATTTTTGTTTGAGGATCCAGCCATGAAATAGAAGCATTAACAAAAGCTGCTCTTAGGGCTTTGTAGCCACCTTGGGCAAAAAGCACCCGAGCTCTCCCGAGGAAACGCTGTGGCACCACCCAGCCACTTGTCGGGAGTCAAGGGCTCCGCGAGACTTGCATTCAATTCCCAGGCACCGTTTCAGGCTAAACTATGGTTTTCTGCCACTCCTATGGGATCTCTATGAGCAGGGATTCAAAAATCCATTAGCAGAACAAACAAAACAGAAATACAAGTATTTTGACAGCAAGGCAGCGCCTGCCGCGCC
>VZSV01000063.1:4151138-4171891 GCA_013398735.1 Nothocercus julius | reverse complement strand
GCCGCTCGCCGCTGCAGCCAGCCCACGCGAGGCCAGCGGAGGGCCCTTCTCGCGGGCGGCGCTGGCCCGCGGCACAGCTGGGAGGCCACCGTCCTGCCCACAGGGGCTCCGCGTTCAGGGTCCCCGAGCAGCCAGTAAAAGGGCAACCCGCAGCACTGCCCAGAGCGGCCCTTCTGCTCTGCTGGCGACGGGAGCTGCCCAGCACTTCTTAGCAGGATGCGCGCGTGCGCTCTGCCACCAGCCCAAAGAAATGGGAGCAGCAACGTCTGCGAGGACTGGAAGGCTCCAGCTGGTCCAATTATTCAGAACTCGTATTTAGCCCTTTTGTGGATTAATGCAAACTATACACAACTATGTGATAATACTTTATCCTGCTGCACAGCAAGAGCTCGACAGACTAGCTGCGCTCTTGGTTCTCCTATTGCTGTTGGCGTTTTAGTTCACTAGGCCCTTGGGCCTGCACGATGGTACCAACAGGCACAGGGACAAGGCCGGTAGCGCGAGATCAGCGAGCCCTTCAGCGCCCGGCAGACCCTGGCTGCAGCAGACGGCAGCCGTGTGAAAGGGGAGCGCTAACCTGAGCTCCGCGAGCAGGGCCAGGCACAGCTCCTGCCCGGCGCTCGCCTGTACACGCAGCGCACGCAATGCCAGAAGGCAATTAACGGCAATTGCATGATCTTTTTGACCTGTTTTAAATGGACTAGTAGCAGGGGTTATTATCAGTCTGTATTTGGCTCTAGTGAGGATCTGGATCCCAGTGCCCCAATGTTTGGCATGAGCTGTGCAAGGACAGAGATAGTTCCCACGTCCCTTGGGCCGGTGCTGAGCTGCGGGTGAGGACTAAGGGGCCACGGGGCTGGCAGGGAACAGAGGGCAGACGCCGGGCCCGCGCGCGGGTGCCGGCGCCAAGCGCAGGGCGCAGCTCGCGCGAGCAGCCTTGCCTTTACAGCCACGTGAACCACGGCGACAGCTGCAGCTCTTGGTCGCTGCGCACGCCCCACGGCTGACTTCCTGTGGCGCGTGGGGTAAAGGAAAACCCGTAGAATTACTGCTCCCAATTCAAACAGTGTCTTGATAGACAAGAGCTGAGAGGAAACGCGATTTTGGTTTTGAGAGGGGCAGAGGAGAGCAGAGGGGGCGGCAGGGGCTCCTGTCCACGGCGAGGGCCGCGCGAGCCCGCGGGCCGCCTCGCTGAAGGCGCTCGTACTCGCAGCAGCAGCAAAGCCATTAGCCATGCAGGGAAAAAAAGGCAGCTGTATTTTTAGATATTTTCGCCATTCTTTCTTAGTAGCTCTGCTACAAGACTTTTCATGATACAGAAAATGCACATGATTCTAATGAGTAGTCTCACTAAGAGGGACATCTGGCAGTTCAAACCGAGTGTTTGTTGTTGAAGCACTGGCTTCCTAGCTGCACCAAAAAATCTGTTTACTCCTCAGCAGAAAAAACAGATTTTCAACTTTAATGGAGGCTAAACAATGAGTCTATCATTGAGATGTAAGAAACAATTCTGTCTTTATTGTGTCAGTTAATTATTGTACTGAACATGAAAAATTTTTCGCCTGTAGAGAACTAACTGATGGCGCTGGCACTTTCCTGGGAAGTAAGAGATGGCAGAAAGGATAGCATTTCCCACGGGAAGTACAAAAATTAACTAATGCAGTTATTTGCTCATATAATTAACCATGTATATAGCACAGGAACGTTGTTTCTGCAGGGCTGACGTACTGCAGGGTGTCAGAGCACAGAGAGTCCTCGAGTGCCCGGCCTGGATCTGGGGTTTCTCACATTGCCTAGCCCCCCTTCACGGGCGCTCAAATTGCAGGGTGCAAATCATTAATAGCCAAGTTGGGGAAGTCACTGGCATGTAACCACTGTGAAATGAAAATATAAAGCTGTCAACAACATATTAATTTTATAGTGCTCCACAAGGAATTAGGAGCAGTAGTTTAGAAATGCAAAACTTCCTAGCCTGAAGGGGCAGCCTCTCTTGTATCTAGATTAATTCCCAAGAAAAGGCTAATACTATCTGGCACTTTTCAGATGAAAGCAATTTGCTTATTTGGAAGAGTGAAGACAGCTTCCTAGTAGTAGCAACTGAAGAGACAGCCTGAGGAACGGAGGTACCAAATGCAACTGCTCCTCACGTCACTCTGCATTTCTCTGGAGGACACTGTCACTTAAACCCCATTGTTTCTTATCTCAAATACCACTGCGTTGTGCAAGATGCAGAAAAGAGATGGCAAAATATACAGCAAAAACTCCTCATCTTGCTTGGTGGACCATTTTCCCTTAAAACTACCGGTCTTTTTCCGGCATGGGGTGGCAAAGATTATTTGGGGATTGAAAGAGATCGATCAGTTATGAATGAGTATCCCATTATATCCAGATAACAACTAGAGATGTCAATAGAAACCTTGCTTTGACTTTATTGCATGGATTTGTACAAGGGCTGGGTCAGGCAAGGTCTTACTGAACAGGAAAATAAAAAATTCTCCAAGGAAGTATGCAGTAAAATGTGCTTGGGCTTCCTGCATTTCAATTCTCAGGGTTTGCCATCCGTTATTTGATGTTCTGAATCCTTATTCAAGCTCTGTTTGTCAAACAGGTTTTAACAGCAGAGGAAAAAAAAAACAAAAACAGAAGCCCAAATTGAACATACAAGCTCAGAATATTTCTGCATGTCATTCACAGGAGACATATGGACACAACTTCTACTGGAGCTTACCTAGTGGGGTGGGAACCTGAGAGTGTCAACAAAAAGCTCACCAAGTTTGACACCCCTAACCCGATAGAAGGATTTTGCTTACTACTATTTTTTTCTGAAATTTCAGGAGAAAGTGTCACTGTTTTAGTTGTTGTTTAAGACAATCACAGGGGAAGCTGTTTCCTTCTAAATCTTCACTGTGCGGCACCTCAGGAGTATTTCAGGAGCACTTTGTGCCTATTTAACAGCAGTCTCTAAATACATGATTTGCTCAGGCTCCGGAGGAGCTGAATATGCCCTGCTCCTACTGGTCTTAATGCCAACTTAACATCACTTGGTCCCTCTGGAGAGGTTGTTTCACTCAATATCTCGAGAAACCTGACGTATTGTGCTAAAAAAATTCTTCAGGTCACATTTATTCCTTTCAGTACCTCTTGAGCGATATTATTATCTTATGTGAAAGGTGTCTGTAAAGTCTGTCTCAACAGTGGTAATGAAGTAGGATGCCAAGGCCAAGCAAGAGTGTGGAGGAGCCAGAGGGGGAGGTAGGAATAGAGCGCTGATCCCAGGCAGATAAATACGATCATGGATAATCACAGTGTCCACTATTTACCCATGTTTTGAAAATATTCTCTGTGCAAATTTCCATTCCAGTCCTGCCCGTAAAAAGCTTTCATCCGTTTTTGTTTCCACTGGATCCGATTAGCCTTTCTCTTCTAGGGGCACGGCACCCACTCTCCACTTAAAGCTATATTGATCCAGTTGTATTCCCATTCAGTGTTTCTTTTTCAATTACATTGCATCATATTCAAGCACTTACTTTCCTCCACTTAATTCTTAGCCCCTAATGTACATCAAGAGAATAAACCAAAAGCCTGACTGTTTGTTTGTTTTAAATAAAGCAGGCAAACAAAACATAACACATACTGCTTGCTGCCGCTAGCACTGTCTAGACTCAGCAAATAGGACACGCTTAAAAATACTGGCTAGCATACATAAAACACCAGAAGTGTTCACTGTGATTCTGCTCATAAAATAGGCAGGGACGTTGTGTTTGAGAATATATTATTTTGGTCATCATATCCCCTTGGGTTGTCACAAATGATCATTCCCTTTTCAAATTGAACCCGTTTTCTGTTTTCTCCATACTGGTGGGAAAGAAATACAAACGCTTCATGTGCATGCTCTTTACACCGATGAGATGTCTAGTGACACCACTGCTGAAATTATCCATAGTTAGCCAGTGTCTCCTAAAAATAAATGGTCTCTGCGGTAACCGCGCCACACGTTCTGTGGCCGGGGGATCCTTTGGTTTATGTGGCTCATTAAGAGCTGGGAAGACAGAAACACATCAAATGCTTCCTCAGGTTCTTTTTTCAAGAAACCCTAACTCAGACTTATTTTAAATTAATCATGGAATGCTTCCCATTTCTTTAAAAGGTACCAAGTTCTTCTAGAGAGTTGCTGCATGAAGATATTTCCTTTGAGATGGTCATATTTATCTCGGAGCTGGACAGCTAGGGCAGCTATGCCAAATGCTGCTTTGCAGGAAGTGTTATCATTAACCATCCCACAGAAAAAGCACGAAGAATCCCACTTTGGAAAAGCCCACGTACCAGCTACTTAGAGATGGTCTTAATGCCAGCAGAACCTGTACCAATGCCTAACTGTAGAGCTGGAGGCTCAGCGGCAGCCACCAACCCCCCGTCTAGATTAATGCTTCCCCTGAAGGTAACCACGGCTATCTACTGTCTCTATCTGCTGTACTGGCTTCAAAACCCTCCCCACCCCCAAAAAAATCAAACCAAAACAAACACAAAAAACATTAATTCAACACAGAGTAAAGCTGTAACAAAGTAAGAAAACTGCAAACCAGCTATCATTTTCTGTGCAACTAAAATGAAATCTAACTAGCAAAATGATCCACAGGACGTGACCTTGTTTGTCTTACTCATTTCTCCAACTTTGCCTCACTTAAGGAGTATGAAAATCAAATTCTTTTTGCCTGGTAACAAATAACTGACACCATAAACCCTAAAAGGTTGTGAATGTCAGGGGAAATGAATAACGAGCTATATGAATTTCCCTGGTGGAATAGCACATCATCAGCTCATTCAAACTGTCACCTGAGACCCCTAAAATTCAGAAAACTCACACTTTCCCTTCCTTCCCCAGATAAGCTTGTTTGTGATGAGGTCCTCGCTGCCCCTTCGCTAACGCGGGGCTGACAGCACACCACGTTTAATCTAGTTAGGAACGCTGGAAGTCTACCAGGGCTTCACGCATCATCCTTGCTTGCTTTATAGCACTCGGACGTGCCTTTCTCCCCTCATCATGTTCCCAGTTACAAATCCTGGATTTTACAGAAGTTATGTCTTTTCATCACCATCACCAGTGCTGACAGCATTTGTGCAGTGTTATTTCTTCTACTCCATTTATTTTCTTTCTTTTCTCTTTTTGACGTACTAGTTTATAGAGCAAAAGGATGCAAAAAAGAGAAGACTTACTCATCTTTTCACCTTGTTCAGTCAAGAGTGCCACGTGTGACAGCACCAGTCATCCTATCCCCAGTGCGGGTCAGACTGCTCGCACACGAAAGCCCTGCGGTATTCCATAAAGTTCGGTACCAAGCAGCAATATCCACGGGGTGGCCTTCCCAGGAACAGGTGCTATCAGCTGCACTTCCCAGAGCTGCAGGGCTTTGAGGGCAAAAAATGTAAGCTCTGAGACTTCTCTCTTCCGGCAAACGAGCGGCCGGTCTGAACTTGGAGCGCCGGAGCGCCTGCTCCAGGCCCGGCTGCGGCGGGAGCCCCCAGGCCGCCGCACGGCGACAAGGCGCCCGTGGAGCCCCGAACGCGGCCCTGGGGGCCGCACCCTCGCAGCGGGGCCCGTGCCGCTGTCCCGAGCGGCGGCTCCCGGATTGCTCTGTGCCCAGTGCCACGCTCAAGAGAAGCCGAGTTTCACACACACCTTGTTTCCTCCTTGCACCCCAAGAACCAAAGGGGAGAGAGCAGGAACGAAGGCGGCCTGTTCGTGCAGGGAGCTCGGCTGCGCGGGGCAGCGGAGCGACGGTGCCTCCACGGGCACTGTCAGGAGCAGAGCTTCGATAAAAGCAGCACACCTCAGCCCAGTCACAGAAGAAATTTCTAAAAGAAAACCTACTTTCACGTTACTTTCATAACCTCAACAGCCTGTAATTGCTCCAGACCGTTGGAAAGCTCACGGCGCGTGCCGGCCGGAGCCAAGGAAGCACACTCGCTTCTTCAGCTACTGCTTACAGTCGGGATCAAGAGCTACGCTTTCCAGCTACCTATTAGCGCGTTCAAGGAGCTTTTCAATATTTCTCTGTTGTTCCTGTGCGCTAGGAACTTGGGGACACTATCGATAGGGGTCATGGTTCAAAACAAGCATCTAGATTATCAAAAGATATTAGTGAGCTTTGAAAGTCAGGCTATTCAAGAAATACATCAGCCATAACAAGGGTTTCCTTGCTTTTCAGCTTTCTGCCACAATGACTTTAATATTCCTTTGATACCATGATTGAATAGATACTTGCCAGAGCATTGGCATCAGGGATGGATGCAGCCTCCGACGTAACCGGGAGGAGGAGGAGGAGGAGGAGGAAGCTTCTGAGCAGACATGCAGGTCGCTAAGTATGTCGAGCAAAGCTGGACCAACGTCCCTGCTAGGACACCGGGAGGTTTAAAGACTCCTTTGCCGCTGCCTCCCTAGGCTTTTACAACGTGCCCTTCTAAATTGCACCGGTGGTACTGCTGGTTACCTTGGCACAGCCCTGCAGACTCGCGTGGCGGGCGTGCGAGCAGCCACTGCAGGAAGAATTGCAAATGCAGAATTCACAGACATCCCAGCAAGAGCCACTGCAGAGCATTCGGCGGCCGCACAGGAGAATGGTAAAGGTCTGGCCTCCCCATCCTTCCTCTAGCGAGGCAGACACGAGCAACGCCGTGCAAGGCTGCTAATACATCCTACGTATCTCTACCTTGATTACTGCAAGATCCCAGTGCTGCAGCCCAAGCAGAGCATAATGTAATATGTATGTACTGTACACAGGCACAGCACCTAATTATAGTAGCACCGCTTCTCATTAATACTTTCAGACCCTGTAGGTTATTTTCCCTGGGATACTGCTTACAAATTCCTCCGCACCCCCTGCCACTGTCCTCCCCAGCTGACAGGAGCTGAGGAAGGCTCCCGCTGCGCACTGAATGCTAATAATTGCCTGAGTTATCAATCAAAACACAGGCAGACAAAAGTAATCAGCATCATCAGAACATCTCTATGATGCGGCAAGGAGGTATTTTGAGCTCTGCCCAAATGAATGGGCCAAGCTAAGAGCTGGAATTACACTAACGTGATGTGACATTTGCTTAAAGCCAAGTCCTTCCGTTAATGAGTTTCAGAGTTCTCGCAGCAAAGTCACAGCTACTGCTCAGGATTCAGAAAAACTAGATGGCAGGTCATGGTAATGGTAAAAGTAAAAAGAAGTAACAGTGAAATGGCATGGAGAAGCAAATCAGAGTCAGTGAAGTACAAGGTTGGGGTTCTGCCGGTGGGGGAGCTCACGGGAGCGCGTCCCTGCAGACGGCGCTCAGGCAGGGCGGCTCGGCCCTCCGCCCGAGCAGCGCTTCACCGCGCGCGCCCGACGGCGGAGCTCGGCCAGCGGGAACCGGCACCCGGCAGCCGCCCCGGGCACGGAGGGAGAGGCACGGCCTCTGCCACGTGCCGTTTAACCGAGCCCTCCTCGGAGGGGCCGTCCAGAGAGCCTCACAGCCCTTCCGGCAGCGCGGAGATCGTGGTGAGAACCAGACCTCCGGGGCACGGAGCAAATTAAAATATGTTTAGCGCACGCTTCATTGTCTTCCCTAAAAACGCAGCGCGCGGTTGTCTCAAGCGCTTTCCCGCAGCCTTTGCCAGCGGCCAGGGCATGGCACTGCTCTCCCGGCTTGGCGCTTCCTCTGGCCTCAGACACGGCTGCGTTCCCGTGGGTAGTTTTCCGGTTTCGTTCCGGTCTGCGCTGGGGGCAGCTCGGGCTGGTTCAGTAGAAGTGGTGGTCAGAAACACCAGCCCAGGCGGGCTGTGAGAGACACGAGCGGCCCCCGAGCGCAGCGGCCGGCGGCCGCTGTCCTGCCGCGGCCCGCCTGGCCCCACGGGCACGGGGCAGCGCAGGAACGTCCTTGTGCACCTCCCGCTCCCGTCGCCAAGTGCCTTGTGCAGCCCCACGATCAGGGACAGTAGTTTGACAACTCTTTTCTGGTTAGAAGCATGAATTGTTTCTTAAAGTCTTTAAGTACAAAAACAAACAAACAAACCAAACCCTAACCTCCAGAAACTTAATATGACTAACAAAAGGACTCTTATTCGTTAGGGTACTGTATCTTCAGAGTGCTTAAGGATTTGGCTAGACAGTGTCAAGCTATCTAAAATCCCTTGCCCTTCACGTCACTGCTCATAACGGCTCCTCCTAACCACGCAATTGAAATTTCCATTGCTACTTCCAAGCGGATTCTCTCACCGTGTCAGTGACACATCGGCACGGCGGGGGTGCTCTCGGGGCCTCCTCAGCCGCGCCGTGCTCTGCTCCTTGCCCCGCCACGCTCCTCGCGCCTGCGTTGTCGCAGGAAGCTCTAGAACAGGCGCGTGGGCGTCACACAAGCCAGGAACCTCTGCCAGGAGCAGGCGCGCCACTCAGACGGATCCACGCGCAAAGGGAAACGGGACACGGGCGCCGCTAAGCCGCGCTGCTCTGCGGAGCTGCACGCGGTGCACAGGGGCTATGAGCACTCTGCTTTTCCTGCAAGCTGTGCCGGGTTTTCTACAGGAGGTGCTCCCGTTGGCAGGAGAGCCAAAGCCTCACAGCTTAATCTAAAGGGAGACGTGAAAGATAGGCACAATGTGTCGAGCCCCAAGTGACAAATACACAAAATCTGAAGGAAACATCTTCGCAATGTGTGGCCCTTCCTTGTGCCAGGTGAAACTACGCGTTTGCATTTTCCGTTTGCAGGTGTCCTCACTTCGGCTCTCGTTTACGGGATGCAAGCAGCACCTGAGCCCCCGGACTGCAACAAGCTGCTCTGCAGATTTCCACGAGTCTCGGCGGAAACCTGGAATCGGGAAGCGCAAACCAAGCTGGAGGCAGAGGAAACGGGGCCGCCGAGGCGAGGCTCGAGCAGCTGCCGCGTCGCTCGCCCCGCTCCGCTGCCGGGAAGGGCGGGAGCGCGACGGCTGAGGCCGCTCCGCAGGGCCGCGCTTCGGGAACAGCTTAGAGCGCCTTCCGCACCCCGAGCGCGAGGACCCGCCGCGACGAGGCTCGCGGAGAGTATTCTCATTGCACGTAGTTTAGACGTCTTCTCCTCCCCTATCATAAAAGGGCAACTAGGAAATGCCCTATCATTTCAAAGGAACATTTTGCTTTTTATGCCAGGTGGATTAATGATTAATTCATTTAATTAGTTATTCATACACCATGTAGAAGACATAAAGACTTCAAGAGGCTTCCAATTATAAAATGCTGCATAAAGGGGACACCAGTTGCATTCACTTCAGCACTTGCCAAACACTTCTGGCCTTCACTAGGTGTCTCAGAGGCCCACGGTGAGCAGCACCCACGAAAAACGGAGGGAACAGGCCTTTTCCACACCACGTTAACTAGATACGCCAAAATATGTAAAACTCCCAGCAAGAACCTACCCCCTTCAAACACTGCTGCTCACCTTCCAGAAGAGCACAAATTTTGCATTTGCAGTAATTCAGAGAAGGACACTGCTCAAGAAAAAAACACTTTGTGCCTTAGTTTCTCCAGTTCTGCTACAAAGATATTTCTAGGACTCTAAATCATGAATTTTAGTCTGTCCAAGTAGGTGCATCATTTTTAGCTTAATTCTAGTAGTCTAAAATGACCTATTTAAGCTGTAAATCTCAGCTTTTGACTAGTAAGTACAATCTTCTTACAATAGACTATTCACGGATCTCATTCAGAGGATGGCTTGAAAAAAGTTACAGTAGCTTCCAAAAGCTTCAAGAGCGCTTGGGCAATTTCTGGCCAAATAGGAAAAAAAGGCAAAATTTGTCAGATAAATGATTCTTTGTGAATACTTTCCCTTGCTCTGCCAGAAATACAGTAGCAAAAAGCTCACGTGAGGTGTAGAAAGCTCTTGCGTTGCCCACATTGTGCTTTGGTGTACAATGCTATTCATCTGACAGCTTCCATGAGGACTAAATGGATTTAGAAATAGGAAAGAGAAATCGTCCCACGAAGCGACTTCTGACAACTTTTCTGAAGCAAACCCAGAAAAGCAGTGTGTGTGTGTGAGAGAATATCTGGGTTACTTCAAAATTAGCAGTCCCAAAAGAGATGGAAAATGAAAATGTCTTTCTGATACATTTTAAATATGGGAAGAAGCAATTCACAATGAAATTTTTGATTCACAATGAAATCCTAGTTTAGCCTCACAATCACAGTCAGAAAATAAATTATGCATGGTTAAAACATATATAGCTAAAAATACCCAAGGATGAGCAGGTATTATTTATTGCGAGCGCCAGGCAGGCTGTGACCGCGAGTTAATGAGAGTCTCCGTGCCCGAAATCCCAAGGGCCGTCTCTGCTCGCGGTTTTGGCGCCGCTGGCCCGCGCGCGGGCGGCCGCCGGCCCGGCCCAGGACGGACGCTGCAGATCGGAGCGCAGCACCCACGCCCTCCGCACCCAGCACCCGGGGAAAGGGCTGGGAAAGCACAGGCCGCTGAGCCCCGGTGCCGCTGGAGGAAACGCGCTCTCGCTGGAGCTTCCACGAGCGCAGGTGCAGCTCAGCCCACGCGGATGCTCCCGCGTTTCGCAGCCCAGAGCGGCGCCGCTTCTCTTCACAGACACCGTGTGCGAGTCCCGAAACGCGGCCCTGAAGCCCCTACTGGCATCCCCAGCTCGGCCTAACGCAACCTAATGTGGTAAGCACGACCCAGTTGTTAAAACCGTCCAGGAACCACAAACAATCACTACACTGGAACAAACATTTGCAACACCCTCTTGCAACACCCTCACAAACACAGCGAACCCTGAGGCTTCCAAGAGGCTTTCAGAGGAAACCTGCCCATTTGCCGATTCTGGCTTCTGCAAAGTTTGTTTCAAATTTACGTAGAACACACACTATTAATACCATAGCATTAAAAAAACAAACAAACAAACAAACAAAAACAAACAAACACACACGCATATAAAAAGCCATACTATGTTTCAGGCTTTTTGATTTAATGAAAAAAAAAAAAAATACTGAAACAATTTTTTCTTGGAGAAAACTTAAGAACATCCTTTGATAGCTTTCAAAAAAAACATCCAAGAACTAAAAATGTCTCTTAAACAAATACACAGCAGACTTTCTCAGTGGTTTAGGCAGCCTCACGAGGCAGCCTCACGTGAATTTGAGCAGTACCAGAGCAGAGGCCGGCAGATACAAACAACACGTCCCACCATGGGAGGAAGAGCGTGAAGAAGAGCTGGATGGACTTCTGCCCCACAACAAATAGCACAAGTTAACTCTGAGAGGCCTCAAGAAGATGAGAGGATGAGAGGAGAGCAAGAACTAACTCTAAATTCTGAAATTACCAACTGAATTGCTTCCCCAGAAGAGAAAGGAGCAGAAGAATTTTTCGTAGTATGTTGCAAACCATTAAATTTTAAAGAAGTTAAAGAAGTAAATTTTAAAGAAGTTTAAACTAGGTTTGGCTGCTCCATGTCAACCGAAGAGGAGATCAACAAACCAGCTGAATAACCAGAAGAGGAAACAACTGCAAAAAAACCACTGTAGGTAGACCAAAGCCAAAAGTTTTCTTTGCCAAAATCTGGTTATTTCTTCAGCTTCACTGTGGCCTGCCCTGGCCCGTTCCTTCCCCGCGGCAGTGGCGAACAGCCCATTACTCACCCCGCTCTGCCAAACAGACACGCAGCCAGCAGGGATGATCATCGAGGGACCAAACAGTTCTCACGGGCTGCCCAAAGCACCAGGCAATGCTCCTCGGCACCACCGCTTAGGCTCTTTCCGTGGCTCCGGCTGCCAGGAGCCTGTTGCTGCCACCAGGCTTCGCCAGGGCGGTGCTGCCTCCTCCTCTCAGCACAGCTGCATGTGGGTACCTCGAACGAGGCCCAGGTGGGACCCGATCCAATTGCTCCCTGCTGCGGGGCCGGGCACCCGCTGCCCTCAGCACGAGCCGCTGGTGCGCGGGAGCAGGCGGCCGCCCGCTCGGGCTCCTGCCGCCTCGCAGCCCCGCGCTCTGCGCGCCCGCTGCGGCACAGGGAACGCAGGTGACTTCACGGCGTATTGTGAGACATCCGAACGATGCGTGCCCGCATCGCCATGCAGAGCGCGCTATTGCCCCAAAGCTCTGCTCGGCACGGACGCGCGCGTCGGCAGCGCCTCTCCTGCAGGACCCTCGCGCACGCCGCTGCCAGGCTCGGGCTGCTCAGCACAGCAGCGAGAGCACAAAGCTACGGCTTGCAGTTCAGCGGGGGCTCCTGCGCTGCAGCAGCGAGCTAGATTTGCAAGGCTGGTCTCGAGTTGTACATTTTATTACCTTTGTTGTTGCCTCACTCCCCGAAACGATCTGGAAAACAATGAGGGAATATCCTCCCGCCACTGCAATGGCTGGGGCTCATGTGTGCCAGTGACATCAGCTGTGAGCTGAGGCTGCCCAATTTTGTGCTGCATAATGACCTTAGAGCAGAGGAATGGGATCCATGCACAATTCCTTGTAGTGCTCTTACAGATTTCATTTGCTTGTAAATTTAGGCAAGCGGTGGCCGCGCTGGCTGCCAAAGCGTGCGGTGCCGCCGCAGTTATCTGCTCCACAATCAGCAGCAAAGGTGTCCCCTTCTGCCCGCCCGGGCACAGTTTAAAAAAAAAAAAAAAAAAAAAAAAAAAAAATCAAACTAATCAAACTAAATGCGTTTCTGCCACTAACTCCCCCAGCTCTCCCCCGTCATTAAACAACTGTGACTCTTAGCCACAAACCACAGGTGTAGCAGTTTTGCAGTTTCTGAAAAACAGTTTTGCAGCCAGCCCTTGGAAAAGCCTTTCTTGCTCATTAGCACCACAGAGTAAATAAGCCAGCTGTTTTCATGATGATTTTTAGCTCCCTACAAAATCTTCTGGGCTAGCGCAATCTGAGTGTTATCTATTCCGGAGATGCTCTCCTTTTCCCTTGTGACTTCCCAATGGGCAATCCCTCCTCCTTGGTTTGCAGGACGCGGAGTTGCACAGAAGGGGCAAGAGCTCCTAGGGAGCGTGGCCAGCTTCTCCAGCAGGCAAGCACACGTCCTGCTCGGCCATGGTCGGCCGCAGCGCCCAGCGGGAAGGCCGGGAGGCTCCGCGCCGCCCCCCGCGGGCACGCAGCAGCGCTTTGCCCTGCGCAGAGGCTTCCACCCAGCCTGGCACCACCTGCAGCACCAGGGCTGATTTGACAGGGGCCAGGCTCTGCCTGCTCTTGCTGTCACAGGGGGAATTGAGAACCAGAAGTTTTCCCCCACCTGCATTTGATTCCAGTCTTGCTCCAGTCTTGCTTTCCTGCCTTGCGTCAGCAGCCCCCTCATTTATACCCAAGGAGAAAAGCTATTTTTTCAGAAACCAGCTCTATTAGCATCTTAGGAACATTAAATCCTACACACTTAGTCTGCACTAGCACCTGCAGAGCAGCAACTGCACCCATTAGCATTAGCTTCACCATCACCAGGTAGGATAGAATTAACACAGTTCACTACCACTTTCCAAAAAGTTTCAAGACTTCCAGGGGTTTCAAGATTTTTGATCGGAGCAGTTTGTTCTGTTAGGTATCCGTGCTCTAACCTTCCCGCTGCAACCTAAAGGACAGGCTTTATGAAGCTGCAGGAGGATATACGACAGCAGTGCTTGCTACGACAGGCAAGGAGGAAAGCAAGAGCTGCTTGGTACAAAATGGCATCCACAGCACTGCAGTAAAGCAGGTGTCCTGCTGGAGGAAGATACGGAGAGAGATAAGGGTGTACTTACGGCCACGAATCAGAAAGACTGCTAATGAAGTCAGTAAAGATGGTATCAGTGACAGAAAGACTTGCATTTCTGTGCTGAAGTAGAAAATTCATGGACCAGGGAGGTAAGGAGCAAATTATAATGAGTCCAGTCAGGAGCAGCAGCAAAGAGCAGCCGTTATGTAAATGGGCTCCTCAGGGATCTCTCGCTGAAGGTCAGTCCTCTACCACAGTAACTTCTGCTTTACATCTTTTGAGCTTAAGAAACACATCAGTGACCTCTCCCTCGCAGGCAGGAACAGCCACAAAACCTAGACCAAAATGGAGCCAGGAAAGAAAAAGCAGGAGAGAGACAGGCTCAGAAAAAGGCAGCGGGGAGGCGCTGGGAAGGCGCCCTGGGCAGCACACGCTGTCCTGAGGAAGGGCGGGCAGCCGGCCGGGAAGGCTGCTTGGGGATGGGCACCCAGCAGCCCTCCGGCGCGGCGCGGAGCCGGCGCGCCCGCCTGCAGCAGAGCGGGAGGGCTGCTCCTTCCCGCCGACACCAGGCTCGCGTCCCCCAGCTCTGCCTGCAAAGGTCACAAGCTCCAAGCGCTTCTAAACCTTCGCTATCCCACGCTCCATCTTACTGGAGGCTTGTGCAATGCCAACTTTGGTACCATAGGAACCAGCTAACTTAAATCACCTGAGCCAGCGAACGCTACCAAGTCCTGCTTGCTGTCAGGCCATCCGTCTGAAGTGGTGACCTACGGGTGAAGAGCTCTGCATTCCCCTACTCATTCTCTGAGCTATCCATTTGCTCACCTTCAATATTTTATGTTCCCTGTGGCTTTGGTGTTCATGCAGTATTTAAGGGATGTGCACACTCCTTTGTCAATCAGAGCGTATCGTGTATTTCTGCAAAAATAATGCAGACCATGACCACAAAGAAGATTTAAGGCTGTGCTTGTAAAATGTACATTTTTATTGCACATAAATGCTAACCCTACCTAATTAGTTATAAACAACATGCCCTATTGCAGGCAGTAATGCAACTCCCCTGAAGCATTTAACACGGCGCACCTGAATGCTATGGAGTCATCACCCCTGAACCAGTGGGCCACCACTTGATGTTTTGTTTAAATCTCACATGCTAAGAAAGAACTCATAATGAGTCACAACCACATTCATTGCTAGCTCACAAGACAGACAGTAACAACTACAATTGAATCACGGTTACCTTTTTGCCACAAATATGGCTCGCTGTGGCTGCCATTAATATTAGAAGAACTTCAGGCACTGACCTCAGGTAGAAGCAGAATCAGGAAATGTAGGTTTTCAGGAGGAAAGAAACTCTCTCCAAAACCACTTTCAGGATGCTGTAATTACTCTTTCATGTTCTTATTCCCTTTGTGATTAAGATTGGCACTGGCTGGAAGGCAGCTGAAACAAGATTGTCCAACATCATCTACTGGAACCATTTTTTCTGGTGGTAAGATGGACGTTGGTTAAATAATTTCCATTGCACTAAAAATCATGTGTTTCCACAGAAAGTTTATGTTTCCAATAAAAGCTATTTGACCGAAACAACAACAAATCAGCCAGACCCCTTCAATGTCTGTAGTTGCTGTTTTGGTTGGGAATGCTTCTCCATGTGACCAAAGTAACAAATTTATCCAGTGAAATTAAGGTATAAAGTACCATTAATGAGTATGCTTCAAGAAGATATGCTGGAAATCACAGTTTTTGATAGTATTTTTGTTGTTATTTTTACAATATTGATGAAAAAAACCTCTCATCCACCCAGGCACACTTTATTCCTTTGCACAGGGCACTGTGTCAGAAGATGGCTCTGATGGCATATCTTTTCCTGTCATTTATTTCTGTGCTTGTTTTTTTGTGTCTCTATTCTTAGTTAGGTATAAAAATTACATGTCTTTCTGTAGCAAGAGCAATTTTGCCGTGGCTTCCAAGAAAGATGCCCTATGACTACCATCCCAGAGCAAAGAAAAAGAGAAAATGGGTTTTTATTTTCTCTTAAGCAGCGTTAGTAGCTGGCAATGGAAACGTGCCGCTCCGTGGGAGAGGCGTGCCACTTTGCGACCGCGCACGGGCCGCAGGCCGGGGGGACGCGCCGGGGGCGCCTGCCGGGAAGGCGCCTGCCGGGAAGGCGCCTGCCGGGAAGGCGCCTGCCGGGAAGGCGCCTGCCGGGAAGGCTGCTCGCGTGGCCCAGCAGCGGCCGAGCCGGGGGCGGCTGTTGGCGAGGAGCAAGAGGGAAGAGCTGCAGCCCTTCTGCCGTGGCACTTCATACCGTTCCCCAGAGCCATCAGAATAGCTGTAATTAAATACTTTTTAATTAGTCACCTTAATCCAGTAATGCCAAAACAGCGTTCTCAGTCCTAAGTACTTATAGGTGCCTTCTACAGCGAAATAATATTGCAGGAAAGAGGGCAAACAAACAAGAGGGTAGAGCGAATTGCTCTGCTTCTCTGGATTGGAGGGATGAGACCCATTCCACATTCCAGCAGAGTTTGGCCCTCCACCGGTAACACGTTAATTTCCGTATCTTTTGCAGAGGAAGTATGAAGCAGCATTCGTTCCTCTGCTGCTTTATCTACAGGCACAGTCCCTGTTCAAATCGCAAAGCAGCACACACAAGGAAAAACAAGCCATCACCAAAACCTGGAGTCCCAGGCAATGCAGCGTCACTGGGAGGAAGGAACCAACATTTCATTGCATTCCACTTTGACCAAAAAGCCCTAACAACGGTTGCTAGAAACCCACCAAATGAAAAACATAGACTTGATACAGTCACAGGAAACCCACAGCACAAATGCTAGGTCAAACCCAGCATTTATACAGTACAGGAAAATTAATAAATAGTATATTTAGTGAAAAGCTAGGCAATATATTTCACCTCAGTATTCTCTGCTGTCCGTGGCAGACTACTAAGCTACCTCTTGCAGCAAGTGCTAAAACACAGAAGAGGCTTTGTTACCCAAAGCAACTGCAGTAGCAAATAACACAGCACAATTATGAATACTGATGCAGATCTTACTGTAAACAGCTATTTGCAGACTGCAACAGAGGGTGAAGCACAGAAGAGCTAACTAGGGTCATTACTGAGATGTCACGCTAACCTCCTTCCCATCTTCTCACAAGCCTTTCTCACACAAGCTTTTATATTAGGGACAGCTGGCTCATCTGGCAGGCTAAATCAGAATTCAGCTCCTGCTTTCAGTCTGGCTAGTTCTGCTCCTGGCTTCCTGCATGGAAAGACCTTTCTAAGCATCTTTCCCATGCATTAGGCATGTAGTCCTCCAGGCCCTTCCCACAGTGGCCTCCACCTGCCCAGTGCTTCCAGCAGCCTGGCAGGTAGCACAGGGTATGTGGAAGGAACCAGAGGGCAGCCAAGTTTATTACAGCGTCCACGTCCATGGGATTTGCCACTATGGATCCCAATAGCACACGTGTTAGGGACTGGCAATAGGGAGAACAAAACTATCTTGACAGAGCTTTGGAGCGTCTCTGCTTCCAGCCACCACAGGCCAGCCAAGTGATACAACTTTCCAGAGCAGCTGTGTCCTCAGACGTGTATCCACAGAGACTTATCCATAGGACAATGGCTATTTGATGATCATTTGCAATGGTGCTATTTAAAGCTAAAATGAAATGTAGGTCTCTGAGGATGAACCATGGTCATGTAACTGTGGAAACTGAAATCTTTCTCCCCTGGCAGTAAAGGTTCATGTAATTAATGCAAGCACTAATTAAAATTTAAATAATTGATAATATTATAATGGTGGAACTATATTTAGCAATGTCAAGGGGCCCAGAAAATCTGGCAGTAATTGAATTAATTGTGTCTAAGGAATAGACTAAGCAACCTCCCCATACGCATGCACAAAACAAACAGCGTGGCCCCGCAGCATCTGTAACAGAAGGGCCCAGTGCACAGAGACGGCAACATCGCTGTGTCGGGAGCGGGGCACACGGCTTGACGCTCTCCACCAGGACAGGCAACGGCAGCCCTGCAAGGGGAGGCATGAAATGAACACTGTGATTCATAACACGCAAAGCAGTAGAACGGATGAGAACTATAATGAGAGCGCAAAGAGCACATTACAGCATTTATAATGGAATGGAAACTTCAGCTGTGGATTTGAGTTTAGCAGTGCCTTGTCCTTTGCTTTAGCTCTTTAACGCCAGACCTAGATGCAGCGATGCGGTGCTGATAAGCAGCCTACGCAGACACAGGGCAGAGGGAACGATCCGGACCTCGGCCGGAAGGCAGGGTGGAGGCTGCCTCCGTGCAGCCAGAGGGCCGAGGCTGGTAGGTCTGGAGATGGGGGGCCCTGCAGCGGCAGCCGCCACAGCAGAGAGATTCAGCAAGGCTCACGTCATCTCCATCTCAGGACTAGTGCAACGCCTGCCAAAAGCTATGGACACCCACTGGCCCCAGAGCTCTGGCCTCTCCAAACACCTCTTTCCTGTTCACAAAAACATAAAACACTAGCTGCATCTACTTATTTCACCTGCTCTGTGTCCAACAGCTCTTTTTGTGCCATCTAACACTACTAATCTGATGTTGAAACCTTGTCTGCAAGGCTTTTCCCTGCCTGGCACTCATAAGTGATTATACATGCAGGGAGAGCTCCTACAACTGGGGAGATGTACAAAAAATTCTGTTATTGGTGATCATCATGAACAATTTACAAGAGAACTTACAGCAGTGCTGTTCAAACCCAGGCTCCTGTCACTATTAAAAAGAATTACTATTTAATAAGCTTCTATTTTCATTAATGGTGTGAGATTAAGGCTGCCAGCCGCCAGGTGAATACTAATAGACAATCTTTAAGCAAATGAGGCCCTCATTCCCTTAATTTTAATATATGATAGAATAAAACATGCTTTCTTGTTCTCCATTTTGTTAAGCTGAAGCTGCTTTGTGGATTCCTTGCATCAGCAATTGAAAGCACTTGGTTTTACTTTGTACACTTTTCCTTTAAGGTTTTATTTGAAGAAAAAACTTTCATGATAAAAAATGAATAGGAACATTATAGCAAAATAATTAACTACCCAGAAAGTTCCTTTCCACTTAAGTATTCTGCTGCAGTCTGCGAACTGAGGGAGAAGCGGAGAAACGAGCCGAGCTCAAAGCAAAGCGAGAGTGACAGGTGAAGTTTGATGGTGCTGCTGTATTAACAAGTTACTGCTCATATAAGTAGAAAAGGAGAAGAGGAGAAAAGCCAGAGGGCAGATTTACAGCACATTAGCTGCACCATGGGCACTGCCTGTTCACATGCCTCCTTCGGAGGCAGGCGCGCAACTCGCCCCGCTGAGAAGAGATCTTCCACCGCCCGTGCACGGAGGGCCACCACGCTGCCCGAGGGACCCCAAGGCCAACGGAGCGCAGATGAGCAGGAGCCTGTGAGGGACTCCTGCCAAGCCCTGCGGGGGGCACGAGCTTACTTTTTGGAAAGTCCAGTAAGTGAACTGCGTTACTCTAGATGAATTTGAAGCAGGAAGTGGACGCTGAGCGCTCGCTGGATGCCCAGGAGCTCGGAAAGCCAGGCGTGAACAAGACAGGGAGGATGGAGCCGAGATGCAAGCACAAAGTAAAGGAAACAGTCAAGTAACGGATTAGAAAAAAAAAAAATAGCAGCAGTGTTTTGGGAAGCAATTATATTTGTTGAGAACAAAGAAAATAACGTTGCAGCCATCAAAGATACAGCGAGTGAGCAAGAGCTTGGAAAAGCCTTTTAGTTGCTAGGACGAACACAGTAGGCCGTACCTCAGAGAGCCTGCAAAGGAAAGATCAGCAAGTCCTAGAAACAGCTAATAAGAAACGATGTCTAGGTAAGGTCTAAATGAGAAGCTGGACATCAGTACTTTTCACAGTAATAGAAGGTAGGAAGGAAGACTTAAAAGCAGAAAATAAAGAGCTCTCTGCCATCCTGAGCTGATGGATAAGCCACCCGCAAAGGACAGCAGATTTTAGTTTGACGGAATGAATCAAATCACAGTGGTGATCTGCACAGCTGCAGGGACTGAACTTACGTTTGTGGAGGGGGGGGAAGAAGTGAATTGAAGTCAGAAACATCTGGCAAAACTTCTGTGAAAATTTGGATGGGTTTAGCAGCACTTACGTATCGGACAAAAGTCTAAGCAAAGCTGCAAACTCTCCTTAACCATCCTGAGCTAAAATTGAATTTTAGAAGGCTGAATTTGTACAATCACAGCTAAATTAATTGGGCTGACAGAAAAAAATATATATAGATGCGGTTTCTTCAATTTTGAATGTAATTACAATTTCCATTTAACCCAGCTCTTCCCCATAGCTGCATTATTTATGTAATTGCATTATTCCAAAGTCAAAATGCAATAATAATTTATAATCAGTTAAAGCACCCAGAGGTTTCTTTCAAATGCACATATTCCTGAAACAATTATATTTTGCTTTAAAAGCAAGAACATTCAGCTCTCTGCTTATTACTGGTGCTCAGAGCACAGCAATCATATTTCATTGAGGATACTTATTGTCCCAGATAGGTGCCTGGCAAATTGCTCTGAACATTTTCTATTGCAATTATGGACAGATTGCTTAAAAGTTGAGTCCAGTAAATGGAATGGCATTATGGCATGGTTTGTGCTTACATATAAGAAAACATAAACAGGTGTAAAACCCTCCACATCCAGTGGTGTGTAAAATCCTTAGACTGTACTGTGGTTATGAACAGCGTGTTACAATTTTGTTTTTGTAATAAGGCTAAAAGGAGGAAGCCAAGAATGCACAACTAGAGAACAGCAACACTTGGTAAAAATCTTTACCTGTACAACACTAGCTGGCTACTTGCAGCTTTTGTACTTACAGCTGTTGTTTTTCTGGTTTAATTCTAGTCCATAACAATTCCTTGGTGTAGCTGACTGCATTTGCAGGCAGATGGGAAAGGCTGTGCAAAGTGGGAAACAGCAGGGGGAATTAAGACATTGCTTATTTTTGGTAGAACTACTAGAGTCTGCTACTCCTACAAAAGTTTCAAGCACTTTGTGAATGCTC
>VZSV01000063.1:4135955-4150974 GCA_013398735.1 Nothocercus julius | reverse complement strand
CCTTCCTTGGTGTTTTAAAAGTCCCACAGAATTTCTGCAATCAAAACTTTACAGCACCACTCAGTGTCCTCTAATTTCCTGAGCTGATCAGGTGGGAAGCTGGCCCTGCAGGTATTAACTGGCAATTTGGATTAAAATGCCTTATTTGAAGAAATTACTCCATGGATGAATGGTTACCTTGCAGGAAGAGAAAAATAAACTGAAGGACCATTGAGCTGGCATATGTTGGTGACCGGCAATAGAAAATCCTTGGCAGTAACAGCAAAGAATAGTAAAAAGAAACCTACTTTGCAAAAGCAGCAGGATAAGCAAGTTTCCCTTCCTTCACTACAGCAGTGAACTAGAAGATGAAGGAGTTGTGATAGGTATATGTGACAAAAAACCCACAAACCTTTATCAAACAGTTTACAACTTAAGTACAGGATACACACACTGGAAAAAGAAATGCTCCATTCCCTGGTTAATTCAGGGACTGAGAGATTCAGAGAGAGCCTGTGCCATAGACCTGTAAAAACACCAGAAATCTCTTGCCCGTCCTCTCTTTCTCCATGATCAGTATTATCATATTAACAATGTAAAATTTGCTTTTGAGGTGTACCTGCAAAATACCCCATCTTCCATCCATTATTCAACAAATCCATAAAAGATGCTGCACCAAAATGCTGGGCAAATCTTGCATAGAGAAGGGCAGGTGGAAAACAGTCACAAGAGCTGCCTTTGGACAGGGTTTTCCAAGCTGCACCTCACGGCTCGCAGGGCCAGTAAAGGCTCCAGATTGGCATCTTACCTGGGCTCTGCTCCCCCAAAGTAGCTTCGTAGCAAGGTAGTTGCTCAGAGATTTCACTCACAGAGAAGGCACCAGGTATGCCATAACTCATAGGTGTACTATTAGAAAACATTTGCTCTAACCCTGCTGCAGCAAGTGGCACAGGAAGTGCTTAAAATTTTGTACCAAATGCTTTTCCAAACAGTAGCTTGGAACCATTCAGATTCCTCTTTTCCCTTCAAACTAAAAAAAGAAAAAAGAAGAAAAAGACAAAATAGATTGTTTTCCAAAGCCAATCTATTTTAAACTACAATTCCAATAAACTTGCTGAAAAGACTTCTGCTAGCTAATTTAGAAGGGCAAATCAAGGTCTGAATTAAAACAAAACAAAACAAAAAAAAACAGGTTTCCCAATTAATTCTTACTGAATCTTCCTGATGAGGTTATTTTTGTCAGGTAATTAAGCTCTTTAACTAACCACTCAAATGCTCTGGTTATAAATGCTGCTTATTTCATAACCCTTTTTCAAAACTGTCAAATCAATCTTATGGAAACCCACACAAGTGGGTAAGGAGCTAGTGGCGCTGAAAAGACCTGCGAGCTACTGCAGTGGGGAGAGGGATCCATGGCGGATGCTGGGGACGAAAGAGAAGACACGACGAGGAAAGGGAACGAGGAGCAGGAAGGCAGGACGTCGCTCGTGGCGGGACCCGAGCGAGCCGGAGGGATCTGGCTCAGCTTCTGCCACCCGCCTTGAGTTGTGTCCGCAGCTGCAGTCTCGGTCATCCTCCTTCCCCACTGCCCCTTACACTTCTCCCCTCCAGCTGAAGCTTCTCCAGGCTCTTTGCAGACGCACAGACGTCCCGCTCAGTGCCTCCAGGTGCTACTGGAAGACAAACTACAAGTAAGAGAAAAATGGAGACAGAGATCCTGATCGCAGGGCTTTTTACCCATCCATGTATATGATATATCTTTTAAAATAAAATATTAATCCATTACATAGGGATTTAAGAAGAAGAAACGCTCTTGTTCTTTTTAAAGCAGTTTACAGAACTGCTGCTTTTCTCTGGCCATTTCATCTCTCTGTTTATAGTTCTTTTGCTACCTATGAAATTCAAACTTTTTCAATAAAACACTTGAGCTCCAGAGAGAGGATTTTTTTCTCCTTAATGAATGCAAATGTCTCCAATTCACTTTACAAAACTTAAAATAAAGCCTATAAACGCACTGTGGGTACTCGATGATGTTTGGCTCCCTTATCAGTCACCTCACCAGAAGCTGCAGTGTTTTCTTCACCTGGGCTTTTGACGCCCTCTCTTTGGAGCGGCTCTGGACAACAGCCGGTCCCTCGTGCCTGCCAGGCAGGGGCCTAGGGCAGCTTCCCCAAGGGAGGCGCCCAGGCCGGGGCGGGCAGTGCCAACGCACACCTGGCAGACCCCGGCGCAGCAGCATCTCCCGAGCTGCAGCCCAACGCCCGCGGGCAGCCTCTGCGCTTCACAGCCTTGGGCTTATCCGTGCGCGCCCATATGGGGCAAAACACATGGCATAAAACGTCAGCTAATGCTGCTGGCCCGGGCGCCTGCGGGCTCCCTCCTGTCCTGGGCTTGGCTCCTTGTGGGGACAGGCGGGGACAGCGGCAGCTGCTCCCAGGGACCCCCCCACGGCTCTGAACCGACCTGTTCATTTTAACAGGCAGGAGTTCAGGTGCTGGGATGACGTGTCTCACATATCTAATCTTACATTTCCCACCATAAATAAGAGCTACAATTTCAAAGTGTTTTCCTTTGAGGAAAAAAAGAATATCATCAAAAATTATGTCTTACCCAGGCTGGAAAGACAGATTGGTCTCCCACCAACCTTCTCATTTCATCGCCTTTATTTTCCCCTTAGAAAAGGGCCCAGAGATGTACTGCAAAACACACGAGTCCAGAGAGCAGGTCAGTGATGCTCTCGGCCAAGCTGCACTCACCCGGAGTCGGGAGGAGGCTGTGGGGCTGCTCTGAGTGCTCCGCGTGTCCCCCCTGCCGGCCGGGCCCCAGGGCGGCCCCGTGGGGACACTGCTGCTCCTGTCCCCTCACAGCAAAGCACCCGCAGACATCTGCGGAGGCAGGACCCAGGGACCCGGCCCCCACGACACCACCACGGGCATTTTGAAATGCAAATGCACGGGCATTTTGAAACGCACGCTGTTCGCACGAAGGGGAATGTTGACATCTACCTCGTGGCCACAGGGAGCAGACAGTAAATCTTGCCAAATTCATAACGAATTGAGGCCAATTCCATCCTCATCTCCACCAGGATCCCTCAGGGCGCTCTATCAGATTCTGAGAAAATGGATGTCAAAATGTGGACCACTAATACGACATTCACAGAGTTAACAGAGTGAAATTCAAACATAAAAATGTAGCTGTAAGGACAAATATCATTGCGAGACGCAAACATTGCTAACTATTTTACTGCCTACACAAAAGCAGTGCCTCTGTGATATAAAGAAAACCAAGATTTTGGTCAATCAAAGATGAGGAACCCGTGAGCAAAACATCAACTGAGAGAAAACGAGAAACAGGTTAGACTTATGGCTTATCACTAAGCCTGTGCTTGCGAAACAAGTAGGAGCAGTGAGATATTTGTAAGTTCAGTTTTAGTCTTAACCCGCATTTCATCAAGCTGACAGAGAAATCTAAGCTTTTCTTCTCCATTTGTGATTTACTGCCCTCTCCAGAATCACTCTGTAAATTTCCAGTTTTAGCTGTCCAGGAGACAAAGTCACACAACCAAGAAATGGTATATTGCCTAAGAAAGGTCGTGCATCATCAAAGCTAACACATCTAATACCCTTCGGAGTGTTTGATTACGGATTACAAGTGTGCAGTGATGCTAGGCCTAGGTTTAGTGATGGATCCTGCCCACAAGAAGTGAGTTCTCTCCTATTCCATCTTTAACACTGCAGCCCCTTCTGGACAGGTGAAAGCAGGTGTGTGAGGGTAAGGAACATTAAGAACGATCTAAAGATGCTACATATAAATCATGAGGAGAAAACATACTGCACAGCATGAGTGATTTTGCCTCTATAGCCAAAAGAACTATCAAAAAGGGTAAAACCCAACAGAAGGTCAGTGATTCCAAGAAATTAAAAAGGAACCGAGGAGGGAGAGTGCAATTGTAAATGATGTTACAAGACCCACTTGTAGAAGAGAAGGGAATTTCAGCTCAGTCACATATGGAGAAAACTCAGCCTGCAGACCTCTCCTGCTCCATCCCAGAGTACGGCCAGCTAGATGAGGCACAAACAGGTCCAGCAAGAAGGAAAGAGAGAGACAGGGAGTTGTAAATGGAAGAGATCTGCTCTGTGTCCAAGAGGCTCTATAGTCACCAGGAGCAACACAATCAGAATCACATCTCATGACAGCACAAGTTAGAAAAGAGAAAAGATTTTGCCGGAGAGCAAAAATGAGGAGGACTCTATATCACCATTTGCTTAGCAGGAGAAGCCAAATCTTTCATTAGCAGTGAAGCTTAATTCAACTGAAGTCCCTTAGGACTGGCACTATCTGTGTTAGGGAAATTATCATCAAAAAATTACTGTTTTTATTCAGGTACATCTCAAGTCCTCTACTTGTTCTGGAAAGCTATTTGCATCGCCTTCAGCGCCTCTCCAGCATTTTCAGAGCACATGATCTAACACGTTGCTTCAGAGCTCCAGCTAAAGAGCTCACAACAGCTTTTCCTACTGCTTCATGCACAGTTGTCATTCCCTTCCCCACATGCTGCCACAGTGCAGAGCAGCTTTCCAAGATAATACCCTGGATGCTTCCTGGCCTGACTGCCATCTCTTATGCAAATGTTTTAGGCAGACAGGGGAAGAGGGAAAGAATTTCTCATAAACCTTTTTTTTTTTTTTTTTTTTTTTTTCTCCTTCCTCAGCAGCATTTGGCTTGGATAAAGTGCAGGCACCTCTCTCTGATCAGTTCTCCCCATCTGCACGTAACGTGGGTTTCCAGGCCACACTGGCTTCTCCTATCAGTTTCCTTAGATTTAGCAGAAAGAACTGCTATTTTACCTGTAGCACACTTTCAAAATGATATAGATCTTTCAGTTTAAAAAAATCTGTAAGAATATGGTGTGTTCCTTGAGTATTGTCAAAAATGCGCTTTTAAGATTACTAAAGTTATAATACAGCCCGTAACGAAATCTAATACTGGTGATAAAACTCACTGCTAGATGAGGATTCTGTTACATGTCAGATGAGTCTGGCTGATCTTTAATGAGACCCCTCCATTAGCCTTCCGGCTTTTTTTGACCAAATGGCTTTAAAATCTACATTGAAAGCATCTATAAAAATAACCCTAAATAACAGCTACATACATCTTTAAAAACACAGCATAGAAGAAAATGTTATTGCAGTTATAGTAAAATAGCTGTTGTAAAGTAGCGTCAGCATGCATGGTGTCACAACAGGCAGGACAAACTGCTGTTGTTTGATGCTTCTTGTCAGTAAAACAGCAGCAGATTTCCTTACATTGGCTTGAACACTTCACTTAATAAAACAAGTAACCAAAAATGGATTCACCTGCTCTTACATTTTCTAAACAGTACATACATAAATCATAATTCTCTCTTAATACAGCAAGTTTATAATGACCTAATATCAGGAGAATAATGGCAATTCCTGATATCAAGACAACTGCCATCAATATTAAAATCTGTCCTGTACTCTATATTGTCATGTTTCTGGTCTTCATCTTTTTACAAACTTAGTGCTCTAATCAATCAGTGATGATTATGGACAAGTAGAACTTTGATTTAACTAAGGTAATAAAAAACAGCGGAATAATTTGCAGAGTGTGTTTTGAAATAATTAAAATCATGTGAGTAACAGTACCTTGCCATAGTAAGTGTTGGTTCCACATCAACGTGGGTTCAGTAGTGCACCTCCTCGTAGCACCCAGGCAAGCATTCTGCCGCCCTCCTTTTTACTGCTCCCATAAACGCAGATTTAAGTTAAATCCAAGCTTGCCGCTTTGAGAGGTCTGAATTCACCCCAGGTATGTGCAGTGAAGCAGCACTGTCGTTGAGAAAAAATAAAACACAATCCACATACGAACACATGAAGCATGCAGAATAAAAAAATGTCCATAGTTTTGTAAGTATCTAAAGTAATTAAAATTGAGGACAATTGGTTGGTAGCCATGGAGACTCTCAGTCACAAACCAATCTGAAAATACTAGGTAACCAGCCAAAAACGAAGTTAGTTTAACTACACCGGCCCCAACGGGGGCGGGAGCTGCTGCCCGGTGCGAGTCGCCCCACGCCGCTTCCCCGCCGCAAGCGCAGAAACCTCCCTGAGGAGCTGCCTGCCGCTGGGGCAGATGTTAAGCTGCCAACTGCATTTTGGCATAATTTGTCATGAAAGAAATGAGAGTTCTGCTTTTTAGAGTGGATATTTTAACCAATACAATCAGACCCAGATTTCCTGGGAAGGAGCGAGAAAGGCTTTTTGCCCTTTTCTTACCCTGGATGCGTCACTTGTGATGGTGCCAACCGCGTGCGCTTGCTGCTGAGCGGCGCCCCGGCTCCTTCCCCTCGGCAGAGACGATGCTCAGGGCACGCAACCATGGGAATAAGGTGACTGAACAGATATTTTATGGATCATTTGTGACAGTTACGCCAAAGGAAGGAAATACCCAACTGTGGTCAAAGAGAGATAAAAACACCAGGAGGGAATTTTCATGCTTCCTCTGCTTATTTACTGCAGAGATTTTACCTGTCCAGGCAGCATTTTGAAGGGGCAGGGGGAAACACTGCACCATTTTGAAAACTCTTTGCCTTCAGGTGATGTATTCATGTCATTAAAGACAGAATTGTGGGGGAACAAACCTTTCCATTTCTTGGAGCAAGAACTGCGTATCGGAGGATGGAAAGCACAGCTGTGGCATCACAAATTATTTTAAATGCAATAGCCAGCTGTAATTTTCATTTCATTCTTTCCTGACAGACATTAGCCGCACTTTGATTACCTTTTGTGTGTACTAAAGTGGAGTTAAGAGAGGCTAAACACACAGCTCCCTGAAGGAGGCAGAAGGCAGCTTGGATATGGAACGTGTTATTGAAGATGCAAGCATCCAGCAGTTAAAAGCGCACCAAGAAAGTAATAAGAGATTCAGGACTTCTGGTTCTGTTCCAGATCCAGCCATTGATTCCCTATGCAACTATAAAAGTCATGTGCAATATGTTTTTTTTCTAAGAATTTTACTGTGTGTACCTGAAGATCCCCGAAGTTTGGACATGAATGCAAATTATTTTAGTATTAGTGGAAATGACAACTTGAACAGGAAATATGGACATAAAATACAGAAAAAGATGTTAAATTTAGCATGTCATGGCCACTAGAGTGCAGTCTTTTTTGGACCAGACCTTCTCAAAGATCTAGCCTGTTCACCACTTCTTCAGTGGCCCAGAAAGCCAAAAAACAGCAGTACCTCAAAACTACCCGTTGCTGACCTTAGCACAGAAAATACGGCCTGCGCTGTTCTGACCTACGAACCCAGCACCAGGGATGCTCAACACGTCTGCCGCGACACTGCTCCTCACTGGGGAGCGGATCTGCCTGGTCACAGCCTGGCTTTGGGGGTCCTATCCAAGGGGGATGCCCTGACATTTAGGTGTGGTTACTCACCACTAAAAAAGAATCTCTGAAATTTCTGCATGAAATTGGGTAAGAAACCATTGAGGAAGAAGATACAATGGGAAGTGAAAAGGGGAGGAAAGCAAGTGAAACGAAATAACCTATGGGAGCAGGAGCTGTATTGCCATTCCTATAGCACTGTCTCTCCTGAGAGCTGTAACTCACTGCTCCGCTCTTCAGGTTTGGTTCAGCTGGGCTCTATACGGTGCAGGGAGGGCAGCCGTCAAATCTCTCTGTACGCGTAAAGAGCACTCAGTCGTCCAAGCTCTGTGCTTAATTATGGCCACATTCAGTCCCAGGCTGAAGACGACGAGCAGAATCCGCGTCCAGTTACTCTCAGCTCAAACCCTGGGCTCGCTTTTAGCCTGTGCACATCTCTGCCTGCATCGAATTGCCCGCTGTTTCATCTGGTGGCAACATTTTTGTTCACACTGCTGTGCTGTATGCTGTTAAACACCTGCTACATCTCTCTCTCGGGGCTGACTGCCTTTCTGTGGCGGGTGAAGTGCTTCCCATATCTAATGCAATCTGTAATCAGTTTGTGCTCTTTCTGAATGAAAGGTGATATATAAATGTAAACGATATTATAGTCTCTTTCACTTACTCTTCCAACATGGGAAAAGATTTTCTTATAGTGCATTTCATCTACATAAACAAACAGTCTGCATGACAGTTTTTACCTTGTTGCTGACACATACTACAGTTTAAAGCAGAAAGCCCCTTCATTATTAATTTTTAAATAATGAAAACACTATTCCTATTCAAATCTTTCACCTGCCATAGGTCTTCATCACGTTCAGTCACATTATGGCAATGCCTGCTGCAGTGAAACAAGGTTTGGAAAGAATTTGTCACCCTGGGAAAAACGATCATCTTCTCAGTGGGATTCACAGCATTAAAAAAATTATAGGAGCATATGCCCTCTGATATATTTTATGGAATGCTAAATGTTAGAAATGAACACAACCCAATTTTGGATAGTTTTCAGCTTCCCATTAAAGTTCTGCCTTGGAAGCATTACTAAGGCAGGCTGCCAGACACAAAGGGAGCAGATACACTGTTAGAAAGGACACACATCTTTTATGTCTTTTCCCTGTACAAAGTGGTTGCAATCAAATGATGTGTGGCTGCTGGCACTTAAACAAACAGCAAAGCTAACACTGGGGAGTTTTCTTTTTGTTCTAACCCATTTTGCCCTCCCACTTTCTCTCGTTAGCCGTGAGCTTTTTGTGGCAGATTCGCCTTGGAGACTCCCTTGACCTTTGGTCTCATTTGTGGATGAATTTCCCCCTTTGAAATGTCCTCGATCATTTCAAAAATACCCTGCAGAAGACCAGGCACCTGCACAGATGCTGCTTGCTCTGCTAGATGCTTCCTGTGATGCTCTTGGGTCCTCTCCACTCATTTCCTCACGCAGCTCCCTGACTTGCAATGGGTCGTACTCAAATGTTGGCGCAAACGTGAATCCCAACCGCCCACTCTGGATACTGGAGCAGGAATCTCGGGGACTGCAGTGAATATTCAATATCCTGTTGTCTATCATCACAGCACAGCATCAAGGGCAGCACAGAAAACAAAACTACCGTTCTCCATCACGCCAACGGCTGGCAGAGGGAGCCGGGACAAACTGCCTAATTTCGCTCTAGTTACCTTCCGCAGGCCATGAAATAGGAGTGATGATTCCCATATAAGCAGCAGTCCTGTCGCATCACCTGCATCCTGCATCATGACACTGTGTCCTTGCACTCTACAGCAAAAAGGAAGATGGTCATGAGCATCTAATCAAATTGGTAGTACATTACTCCAAACCCTTCTCCTGGAGGATCACACCACTCTCCTTTTTGGTGTAAGAATTGCTGAAAACATCAGTAAGTAGCCAAATCTCTAAACTCATGAAAACCACTGCAAGAGGCTGATCTTCCTTGTGCAAGCGATGTGCTTCCTTGCAAGGTATGGATCTACATAGATGAGGAAAGACCCAAATCCATCTCCCTTATCTCCCTTCTTTTACATTATGACTTAAATAACTTGCTCGATGCTTTCTCCTCCCTTCGTCTTTGCAGCCTCTCCCCACGTTCCTCTGTTAACTTCCCTTTTCTTTATTATTCGAAAAGCTCCCCAAGTACCAGGGCAGCTCAGGGGCTCAGAGCTGCAGCAGGGTGACCCTCTGGGCAGCTCCTCATGAGCAACACCCGCCTCTCTAGTGCCAGAAACAGAAGGCGAAAATCTGCCGCCTACGAGTTCCCTGGTGCAGGTGGCAAAGCCGGATCCGCTTCCCGCTCCCGGGCACTTAGCTGGCCAAGAGGGGCAGCGCGCGCCGGGGCTGCCTCCTTCCAGGACACAGAGCTTCTCACGAGGAGCCGCGCGGAGCGAAGGACACCCCGGCTCCCGGCCCCGGCATCGCGCTCCTCCCCGCAGCACGCAGCCTGGCCAGGCTTACGGCTATGGAGACACGCACAGGGACGCAGCAACGCGCTCTGCAGCGGGGAAACTGAACCCAGACAGTTGGGTTTATACACAGAGCAAATGGGTCCTAAAGAATACGTTCTTTAGGAGCTCTTTACCAATACCTTGCATTCCCTCACTGTCTCATTTGGGCTCCATTAATTAATAAATACGTAGCCATCACAAAATGAAGCTTTTTATTTAACCAATATTAGATTTTAATCACCTCCTTCGCTGTTGCCCTTTATTTTAACTACCCCATTGTTTATCTTGATAAATTAAATGTTCTTTTCTCCACTTACAAATTATCTCTCTAGCTAATCATTATCATGCACTATCTCCTGCTTGTACTTAAGCTACCTTTTTGGACTTTCCCTGTTACTAATTACTCTTAAGCTCTCTCCTGCTGAACATTTCTTCTCCAACAGGATCAATCTTCACACTCTGCTTAAGCAACTGGGTGCCATAATCGGAATGAAGCTGTGTCTTGTCCCTCAGAGAGACCGAATGCCTTCCCAAATGTCTGGCCTGCCCTTTAGAAGAAAGTTTGCTGGAATAAAAAGACATAGGGTATGGACTACACAGAAATTCATGCAAGAGAGGAATTGCCTTGTCTGTACAAAATGGCTTCCCAGTTGATTTGGCAGCAGCCTGAAGATACAAAACAAGAGCTGCATCCGGACATCTCTTCAGCATCATCAGTAAAACTGTTTTTCTGCAGCTAGAGGGCCCCATCTCGGCAGGCCTGACCTTGCCCAGACAGAGAGCTAGCTCATCCCATCAATCCCACAGAAATGGATTTTACCTTCGGTAGTTTGGAGAGGGGAGATGCCACGTGTTACTCCTGCCCCCAGCCCTGCTTTTCTCTGCCCAAAGCCACCACGAACCAAACTGTCTGAAGCTCAAAGAGAAGCACTGCCAAAGTCCTACTTTTTAACAGCTTGAGGTCACCTGGATAGGCATTCATCCCCTATGTGCTTAAAGCAAAATTCCCCGTGATTTACGACAGACAGGTGAAGCTTGGCATTTTCCCTGCTCAGCTCCTCAGAGATGAAGAAGAAACAGCCGCGGCTGCCCTTCTATGAGCTAATCTCTGCCTGCGCAGGTGCTCCGCGTTCCTGCTGACTGCGAGCAAGCAGGGACTCCTCCTGCCCTTTGGTACTCAGCAGCCTTCGCAGCCTCCGCACCTCCCGTGCAGACCTCGCCACAGTCCCCAGCAAACCCCCTGCAGCCCGCAAAATTCCAGCGAGACTGACGCCCTTCCTGCTGCTCGAGGAAGAACCTCTGAATCTGGCTGCTTGCAACGGATGCCAGGGACATTCCTGAGGAAAGTGCTGAGGCTTAAGGGGAGCCAAAGGCAAGTGAATACTGTATAAACTTCCCCAGACAGATGCTAAATAGGCTGTTGCACCCTTGGAATAACGACGACCACGTGTATTTAGAGCAGCTGCTGCTGATGAACAGCAGACATTTTGCTGGCCTAGAAAAGGACTGAGGGAAGCAAGTAGAATGCTGCACTGCAGCCCCGGGGGAGCCGACTGCCACGCGCGCGCGGGGAAATAAGGCAGACAAAATGACTTGAGATCAGCTTAGAGAAAAACAATTTTGTCTCACGTGACGGGGGTTACTGCTCGTGTCGGACCTGACTGCGGAGGCTGTACCTGCTGCTGCTCAGCCTGAGTCAGCAAGAGCAGGCGCGAAAACAGCCAGTCAGGGCAGAGCGAGCACCGCTCCCGCCGTGCCGCGTTACGGCCGGGGCTGCAAAGCGCAGCCTATGGAAAATTACCATCCTGCAGACACGCTCAGCAGGCTCCACATACACAGGGAAAACGCAGCTACCACTGCGTGTCTATATAGTCTACTGGAAATGATGCTGAATGTCCTGCAAGAGAAATTCAGTGCAAACACTGCATAAAATTGGGTATTTTGTAAGTGCATGTCCTACTGCTCCAACTGAGCAATAGGTATGTGAAATTACTTGTGCCAGAGGTTCCTGTTATGAGTGCCAATTGGAATAGTGCTGCATTTGCTGAGCAGTTACATACACTGTTAATGCTTCTGCTATATCAGGAGAGCTATGAGCTGAGCCACTGAACTCATGTCAATCATGAGCTGTGCCATCTCTATGCTACCTGAATCTGTTTATCTATTGATATGAATCTATTTTTGCAAATACACTGGAATTTTGTCATTTGAAGAGGTTAGGTTATGTCAACTAAGCTATCTGAGGTAGTGTATTGTTCTGCTTGCTTACCTGTATGTAAATATGACTTTGGATTTTGCAGCTGCTAAACCCCCTGCTGTGTCTGGTGCTAATGCTGGGAGCAGTCAGTTTCCTACATTGAATACATAAATAATAAACATGTGCATTACTTCAGCACCAAATATTAGCACGTTACAGGCTCCACACTTAGGTATCGCAAGAGACAATATTGAGAAAACAGTGCACAAAAAGTTTGTTTTCAGAATTAAAGTTCAGTCTAATATTGTGCTTATACAATAAAAAAAGAAAAAAAAAAAAGTATCACCAGTTGTTTCCCATGAGAGGTGCTGCATCATGAAGGCTTAAAACAAATGTCCACAATGACATTATCAAAGTGAGTGAATCCACTGACTGGTGCTCATCAATAGCAGTGACAAGGAAGACAACTGGAGAGATTTGTCTTTGCATGGACTTGAGAGCTAATCTAAGCTGTAATGATTGATAGTCATCATCTGAACACCAGGAAGTCGTATTTCGACAACTCTGTGGCCTGTAGATCTCTACAGGGTGCCTGAGGAGCACTACAGGAGAGCAGGGACCTCACAAAGCTAACAGCTTTTTGACAGCTAACACGTCACAGATTTTGCCCCCACTTTAAACACACGCATTACGGGACACGCATCCATTTCTCTGCACAGAACGATGCCCACTCAGTTATCAGGCTCTCAGTTATCAGCCGAGTCCTGCCCGAGCACACAACAACTTCTGTCACGCATTGCCATCACGCTTTAACGGAAGGACAGACAGGCTTTTACTAAACACCCTTCCAGCAGACAGCAAATAGCTTTGCCTTTTCCTGGACACACGTAGTTCCTGCACTGTCAGCCTAGGCAGTGCCGTTCTCATCACCATAAGCCCCATATTCCTAACTCTTGCATCACGACATGAGACACCAAGTCTTGACTGAGCTTTCTTGATAGAGCAATTACGAGCACTGCTTTGGAGAAACTCACACCTGTTTTTGACAAATGCTGTGTTAGTAGTTCCAGAACACTTGACAGCTAGTTTTGAAACAGTAGGCAAAGCATCCAAGTTACCTACAATAGCAACTAGATAAACTGCAGGATTACGGGACTGAAATATTACTCACTCCTGTCTCAAAAGCTATGTTGCAGAGACAACTGTATTTGCATGAACACTGACGCTACATTACAGAACTGATGTATTATCAAAAAATGCAGAATTCGTGTTTGTGGCCATAAATTCAACTATCTTACAGATCACTGCCCTTTGATTAATCAGAACCACTCAGGTAGGCGGCAGCATGAACTGTCTGACTGTTACCAGAAATTGCTTCTTTGGTATCACCAGCTGCACAATTAACCAATGCACCACCACAGTTAGAGCAGTGACTGAAAGGTGCTTGCTCAGCAGATATGATTCCCCCTCCCGTTCCCAAATTACTTTATCTCCTCAGCAATCTCAATCCACGCTGCTCATAAAGCTGCTACCACAAGAATTTGGAATTAATTTTCCTTACAAGATGCGTGATTCAAAGTGAGTGACTTGCAGTTCCTAAACACTGGAGCAGTAAATCTCTTGGAGCCAGTACTGACAGCTGGTCACCCACAGCCACACGGCGTAAGGACAGACGTGCCCACCAGGCTCAGCAGTGTCTCTGCTTGGCGTGACAGGCACAGGGCTTGGCGGAGCTGATCCCAAGGGACGAGATCGGTTCCCTCGCTTTGCTCCTAGGGGTGCTCGCTGCCCCTGGAGGAGAGGGGAGCAGAGGGGACGCTGCTCTCAGGTTCGCGCGCCTGTGCCCAGCGCAGGGAGCGAAACGCCGCTCTGCTCGGGGGGAGAGCCAAGGGCATTGCCTCTCCCATGGCTTGGCACTAGTGCCAGCTCCAGCTGCTGCTCCTCGCTCAGAGGTGAGCGTAGCCCTGAAGCCCTCCCTAAGGCTTAAGCCAGGGCTCTCTGCAGGAAGCGCAGAAGCTCCAGAGGCTCTTACGGAGGCAGCACTTGGACAAGCGCTGCAGTATGGCACAAGGTCAGTCACCTGTGTTATCACGTAAATCAGAGAGAATTTTTAATCATCTGCTCATATGTGCTGATCCTGGAGAAATTTAAAAAAGCTGCACAGCAGTACAAATTAACTGAGAAAGGAAAATAATGAGAGTATCTCAATGAGATCTCAGATGCATCTCAAAACAAGGCCGCAGGCCAGAGCCACGGGCCGCCTGGCTAGCCCAGCTGCTACAGAGGGCTGGTGCCGGCAGGCGTCCCTGCGGTGCCGGGCAGCCCGGCAGAGGCGCCGCGGCCAGGCAGGCACCTCTGCCCCCTCCACGTGCAGCGGGCGCGGAGGTACCGCCGCGGTGCCTGGGGGCAGGCAGGGTCTTTCCCCCTTACAAAGCCTTCTTCCAGCAGCTCTCTGCAGGCCTGGGGCAAGCAGGGCTCTTCATGCTGCTCTTTGTACAGCCTAATCAAAAAAGGAAAACAGCTTAAGCACCTGCCTAACAAACGCGTTCTGTGAGGACGCGTGCGAGGGTGCCCGCGGCCAGCGAGGACGCACGGCCAGCGCCGCGCGGCTGAGGCCTGGGCGCTCCCGCGGCAGCGCACGCTCCCAACCCACCGGCTTCTCCCCGGATCCCCAGCAGTGCTCCACCCAAGTCAGACACAACCGCAGCCGCTCAATCCGCAGTTTGTGCACGGACGCTCTCCGTGTCCGTTCCTGCTCCCTGTTTGCAGGAGAAGCCTGTTCCTTGGGCTGTGCCGTCCCCACCTCCGTTCCACGAGCAAGGCAGCAGAGACCTCAGCTCGCCAAGGCCGGGACGCACCCGCGGCAGGGGCAGGAGAGCCGGGCGCCGCGTCTCAGCCTCTCCTCCCTCACGCGTCTGTCCAGACCAGCAAGAGCTGCCTC
>VZSV01000063.1:4055936-4135228 GCA_013398735.1 Nothocercus julius | reverse complement strand
CCGCCTGCTCCGGCTTTTGCAGGACCAACTTTGTACTCACGGCCTTTCTTGCTCCCATTTGCAATACCCACGATGCTGGCTGCATAACGATGCATTTTAGCCAGACTGGTCCTTATGCAAAATGCACACCAAATTCTGGATGCTTTCTTCCAATAAGTCATTTCATTCAAAATGCCTGTAATCTTGGAAACTGGAATATCTGCATTTCCTTTTCCTTGGGTCCTTGCAGCCCAAATGTGGCGCTCTGTTTGGAGCCTTACTGCGTGCACAGAAAGTGTCCCAAACTCAACTCTGCACAAGCCACAAGTGCCATTTCAAGGGAGTTAAGCGATGTCCCCCCCAGCTGCAGGGAGATACATTTGTGCCTTATGTTCAGCAAACGAACCGAAGGCCGGGAGGACTCAGCTGAGGAGCACCGACCTGCCTGCGGCCTCGAGCTGGTCACTGCGCTGCACGGAGCTGGTGCTGCAGTCAGCCCAGCACTACGTGAAACTACTCCAGGCTGACTGAAACATTTTAAAACCTTAGGAACTTTCTACCAGCCTGGTTCCTTACAGATTTTGCTTAATTATAATTTCATTCACTTCAGATATTTCATATATCCCTGAATTCCAGAACACGGTTACTGCAGAGGACACTATTTATATTGTTTTGCTTAGTTACATGGAAAGCATGCATGAAATTAAATGCAGCAGTGACCTTAATAAAGTGATTAATTTCAGTTTTCTTGCAACATGACAGGAGTTATTTCTTTTGCTGCAGACATGGAACAGATCTTACTTTATGCAAACTACATCGGCTTGGTCAAGATGAGAGACAGGTTTTAAATGGAGCCCTGTTTCACACACACTTTCTAGCAAAATCTACTTACTACAGTCAGTGTTCTCCTGTAGCCTGCGCATAGTTCGATCCAGGTCTAAACACTCCAGGCAGTTTGGTCAGCAGAACAAGTAAAGGAGCAGTTATGAAACACTAGCTCGAGCTTCTGCAAAGGCTGGATGCGGGCCCTTGATTCAGATCCAGCTCACATTGTTCACACCTCGTAATGGCTCCTCATGCCTATTAAAATAAGTAAACAAATTCAGCAGAAGATGAATGAATCTCCCTGGAAGACACTGGAGCTCATTAAGGCCTTGATGAAAAGCCCTGTCTGCAGCACGGAGAGGATGGGCAGAGCGATGCCTGGGGTGCCCTGGCCATAGGGACAGGCTGCCCTTCCGCAGGCATCGTCCCTCCTGCTGCCCGGCCGCAGCTCCCCGGGACAGCCGGGCTGGCTCTGCGCTGCGCCTGTTAATTCTTTATTCAGCAAGGAGGAAAGCTTCCATTCCCCCGAGGGCCAAGGTACCTTCTGGGTCAGGAAACAGCGCTGGAGTGGGTAGTTTCTATTTAGGTGAAGTTCAGACCGAAATGAAAGAGGAGACGAAGCCATGCAGGACTTTGAGTCACAGGAGGACAACAGAAAGTTCTAGCTGCTTCTCTGACTACGTGAGCAGGGAAAACAGTTTTCAGGTTTTTGTTTGTTTGTTTGTTTCTTTCTTTCTTTTCTTTTTACTAGGAAAAGTACATGACCAGGTACTTTGACTGACTGAAAAGCTTTGCTAATATTCTGCATTGATCAGATTGTTTCTGGAAGAAAATTTTCCTGCAAGAGAACACCACAGAATGAGGATACTTGTTTTGGTTTTTCAAGAACAAGAAGCTTATTTTTTTTTCCCCAGATATCAAGACTTTTTTTTGCCTAGTAAATTACAGATGTTTTAGCTCAAATTTGACATAGATCTAATTTAAAGAAAATATTTAATCCATTCTGAAATGCTTCTGTTACATCATATTTAATATTAATTTAAAGCCAGCAAAATGAGAGCACCAGCTTGGGTCTTATGCAAATCCCTATCAATTCACTGTTCTGTGAAACATCCTTCTACTTTTCCTCTGAGCAGCTGATGCTTTGCTTTCTTTTCATAACAATATACTTGCCCTGTACGATATAGGCTAATTTTAATAAAGTAGTGGTGCTGCTTTTCTAAGGTGGAAGGCAAATGATATATTAACGTATTTTACAGTTTTACAAGAGAGCAGTTCAGAGTTAAATGGCTTCATTACAGCTCAGCATTATGAGTAAATTCTTTTAATCATAGCTTGTTTGCATTTGATATTGTTAGCATTTTTGAAGCTAATTTCATCAACTAAACTAGGTGTAATTAGCTAGGTTAATGATGGGTGCAAACCATACTGCCCATAAAGAGACTCTTCAGTGTGTTTCTAACCACAGGAAGCTACAGAAAGAAGTAGGAGAAAATGATGGCAAATACATTTAAATTCCAGGTCTCAGCTGATCCCATCCCTTGCTCTAAAGTGCCAAAAACTGCAGAGAGCACAGTGACAAACAGTGGTGCGGGACAGCACTAAGACTGCTGACATCGGCTTGCAAAGAGCCCCCATGTCCCGGTGCCAGGAAGGGATGCAGCTCCACAGGGCTGCGTGGTCCTGGGGAGGTTTCCCAGCGACTCACCCGCAGACGCTCCACAGCGAGGCTCTCGATCCCCGCAGCAGGGCTGCTCGCGCTGCCGCCCGCGAGACCGGCCCGGCCGCCGGGAGCCTGGACATCGGAGCACCGGGAGCGACAAGGCCGACCCGCAACAGCGGGCGCTGGGCACCCGCACTACGAGCTGCCCAGACTTCAAGCCCATACCGGAACGTGAATCCGTAAACAAGGATAAATGCAGGGCCGCTTCAACATCTGCTCTACATCAGAGTATTTCTGCTGATGGGCAAGTACATGAGCGTCGTCCGCCTTGCACAATACCCAAAGGGGAAACACAGCCTCGACCACGGAGATGCCAGCCTGGAGATACAGTGGTCGTTTGCCGAGGAGATCTACAGCAGGAAAAGACATTCTGCTTTAATCTACTACAAAGATCCAGTTAAGTCATTTTTCAGTGACAATTCAGTTTGATAATTATCCTGTTGTGCTTTGCACATGCCTACATAAAACATAAAATAAAAGCTAATTTTAGAGTCCTCAAATCAAACTGGCAGTTAGTCCTAAATCTTGATGAGCACCTCTTGTTATTATCTTCTATTTTTAAAATATTTTGATTAATTTTACTATTCTTCTAAAAAGCTAAACTGTAAATCATTTCTGCTGACTTCAAACCTTTTCATTTAATCAGTATGAAGCAAATAAGCGCTGATACAAAGACAGCAAAAAGTCCATGTAGTAAGACCAAGTTCTCACTGTTCCCGGAATTCTCTGCCTGGAGGAAGCATTCTCCATGGCCAAATTGCTCTTTTTTCTCCCCTGTTGCAATAAGGTACTTCCCCACGGCGGCTCAGGCATGTTCTCCCCGAGCGCCGTACCCGCCACGCGGGGCAGGGCGCGCAGAGCGGCTCCCGAGCGTATTTTCACGTGACGCACAAGGCTGCTCGCGGCCATCGAGCGGGTCCCAGCCGGGAAGGGCACACGGCTCGTGCAGGGCCCCAGCGCCCTCGCCGACCCGCTGCGGCGTCATGCGAACGCGCGCTGTGAACACCCGGCCCGAGCACCCGAAACCAGCACCACCAACGCTTACGGGCCAAAAAAAAAAAAAAAGTCAAGAAATGGTTTTCTACTCATTACTGAAATCCTCATTGAGTTTTGCAGTTTTTCCATCAAAAGCATGCAGGGAACGGGCTGTTCGATGCCTTAGAGGCCTCTGCCCCACGCGTGGGGGGAGATGCGGACACTTCCCCGTGCGAAACGGTGCTCCCAGCTGGGTGTGCACACTGGGGAGTGGACAGGGCGCTGCATGGGCCCTCCCTGCCCCAAGGGACGTCGCGGCCAGCGGCACTCGCAGGACGGTGCCCTGTCCATACTCCTGAGCGCCCCTCACACTGTGTTTCGTAGCAAGACCTAATGGGACAGCGCAAGAGCGAGTTGTTGCTTACTTTCCAGCTCCCTGTTATCCTTAGGAAAGCCAAAGTGTCCCTAGGGTGGCAGTAGGGCACTGGGATGGAATCACCAAAAAGTGACAAACCCAAACCACCAAAGCCATTCTTCACAGTGTTTTGATTTTCTGCCATTGGCTGTTTCAATCTGCAAGCCTCCATTTTCTAAGAGTAACAATAATTCCATATTCTCTTTCACTTATGTCAGCTGAATGACTGTCAGATGTTAAACTTTACTTCCTTTTTGGCTTTCTACTTTGTCCAGTTAATTCCAAGCTATGCAGCCTCAAAGACATGAAGCGTTGTATGAAAATAAAGAACACCACAAGCAGCACTGTCATTCTCACTAAGAACTTTTGCCTCATTAAACTGCAGAATTTCCCCAAACAGTGAGATGTGGCTTTAGAACGAGTAGGAATTCGGCCGTTAACTAAACAGGACATAGAAACCTTCCTTCCTAGATCATTAATGACAGTCAACCTGCCAAGGGTTTGCATCTGAGCCGAAAGGAAAGACACGACCTCTTCTGAGCAGAACCTCAACCACGCAAGAGCGCAGTCCTGGCTCAGCCCTGCCTCCCCCGGCAAACCTGCTGAGGTGCACGGGAGCCTCAAGCTGCCACCAGCCCGGGAAGGACACGAGCACTTTGCAGGACTCATCCCAGGATGGCAAGTATCCGAAAACTCTGTTGTTTTGGACTACTGCTTGCTCCTGGTCCGCAGCAAGTGGAGACTGGCGAGTAGCGTGAAGGGCAGCGGCTGGACAAAAGCAGTAGGGAAGGGATGCCAGACTCGCCTCTCCTTGCTTTAGTTCAACTGCGCAGCTGGGAATCGATACTGAAGTCTCAAACTGCAAGAACAGCTGAGTGATTCGGGAACAAGCCTCGCCCCCAGCAGCACAACATCACCTTGCCCGCAAGCAGGAGGCAGGCGAAAAACCCAGATGGATCGCAGGATGAAGCGCAAGGGGGAAGAGCGGGCTGCTTCACATCACCTAATGGACATTAATCTGAAGGAACAGCTTCTCCTGGGATTTCTGCGTGGCTTTGCAATCTGTTAGCATGCATGCACATGCCAAAATGCTCTGTTAACATTATGCCAACTCGGATAAGCAGTGCCTGAAATATTAAGCCTGGTGCAAGATCGCTGCCCTCTTACGTGCATCTGCTCGAGCCACGGAGGAAGAGAACGGCGCTGCTCAGGCGGCGCTTCCACGAGGAACTCGGCGTGCTCGCTAGAGCAAACAGACATGTCTAGCAAGGATTGGCTTCTGCCATTAAAATTGCAGGCATGCTCAGGCTTCAGCCCTAAGTGCTTGTTGTTTCCTGATGATTCTTTGCATGAGACAAGTTCCAATCTGTGGTGCAGCGTGAATCATAATTCTCCACACAGTTCATCCTCTGAGGCTTTTTGTTTTTTTAATTCTGCACATCCTTCCCTCTACCATCTCCTAGTGGTTTAAGGGTTTTTTGTTCTTTAGGATTAAAAATGAAGCTTTGGACTCCCAAACTCGTTGCAATCATTAGTACAGCAGAAAGGAATGACAACTTATTTTTACCTACTCAGAGATATATTCATATTGTTTCCCTCATAGAATTAGCTGATCAACGGGCTGGACATCATTCATTGACAAATACCTCCACTTGCAATAACGTGAAAAATATAATGAGCTGTAAAAGCCATATCCTGAAGCTCCCGACAAACAGAAATACATGGCATTTTATCCATCCCAAATACTGAACACTGATGCCTGCCCAAAGCAGACCCAGGAATTGCATATTTTTGCCAACACATAAGAGATCACCTTCTTAGTCCTTGGGGAATGAGAAAGGGAGCTGGGAAACCAGAGCCAATTAACAAACTGCATCTGAGAGTGTCAGCCCTAGACCCAGAGCAATAAATAACCCCAAGATGACATCTCTGTGAAAGAGCCCCTCATGATAAAGTAAGGCCAGACCACACATATTCAACTCCCTTTTTTCTCTTGGACGACTGCCAGAGTCGCTGATGTTCTCACACACTGCGAACTCAGCAAGGATCAGGTTTTGACCCCTATACCTGCACAATCTCTCCTTGCTACTGCTGGCTCTAGTTGCTGGTTCTGGCTGTGCCTCCTGTCTGGTTCTCACCCTGCAGCCTTCTGCACAGTGGTACTGCAGGCTCAGCTTTCCTGCCTCCACCGTGTTTTTCCCCATCCCCTTTCTGCGATGCAGGGGGTGATGTTAGACCATGCTGCCCTTGGGCTCTGAAGCGGCAGCGACCCTGCAGAGCAGCTGACAGCCATTCCTTGACTCCTCTGGGGACTATCATTGACCTCCTGCATCCTGCCTGTCCCCGCAATGACCTGCATGGGACACCTGCAAGCAGCGCTCACTTCCACCTGCAGCCCAGCGAGCAGCACTTTGGGCCTCGTAGCTCCCCTGTAATTTATGAGCCCCATTTGGCTGCACAATCTGACCTAAGCATTGGCCTTATAGGTGTAAATATTCAGGTAAACCAATTCTCTGCTGTAGCCCGAGCATTAGGGTTCATGCAGTCAGCACCTAGGAGTATATGGAGCAGAAAGGAAATCACTACCAGGTAAAAGAAATAGGGAGGAATAGTGCTAAAACATGGTCAAGAGTCTGAAGAAAGGCACAATAGGACTGCTATAAATGTCCTCTACTACAGCAAAAGTTACAGAACACAGTAGACTCCTGCTTTGGCCACTGTACATTTTGCATAGTTGGTAAAAATCCTGCCTTTGAAAGGGCAATAAATTACTCAAGTTTTCTTAAGTTTGGTCACTATAACACGCTATTCTGTATAATGCAGATAATGATAGACCAGACCCTGGCCCCTGGCCTAATGCAGACCCTGTATTAGGCAAAAGAATCTAAAATTTCATATTGGGTGTTGTAATGAAGTCTGTAAGAGAAGCAATAAGCATCACATACCCATATCACAAGGACAAACTAGGAAAAGCAGCAGGAGCAAAGACTTTGGTTTGCAAGCTTCCTTCTCCCTCTGAGATGCTGGCATTTATTGGGATACCACTCCCTATTCTGCAGAGCTACACTGCAATAGACCTCACACATTTCTGTCCATATGTTACTCCTAACCCCTAGACAGCTTTTCAGAGCCACACAGTTCCCTAACAAACTTGCTGCGGCCGGGCATTTGCAAACCTATCCGCAGCTGTGCAACAAATAGCTGTTCTGCTTCCAGAAAGGCCTCGCAAGCCCCTGATTGCGATTGCCACGCAGTTACTCTGATTGCCGCTTTGCTGGACATTTTCTGAAACGCCTCTGATAATCAGCAAGGAGCAGAACTGACTTTTTACAATTGCCAGTACCATCCATTTAGGATTTATAGTCTGTCTTTATCAACAAGCCAGGTAAGGCTCTGCACTCACATTTTGCCACCTGTGGTCGTTATTCATTCCCAGCCTGCACCAGGAAGTCAAATCTGTTCCAACAACGCTATAGAGCAACGGGGTCTTTAAGGAGGGAATAGGCTGGCTGCAGGCCAGGCTCTCCTAATTAGTCTCTACAACGTGCCCACTAAAAAGCCACCTAATTAAACAAACGGCCAAGCTATGGCTCAGCATCACAGCACAGCTCTTCCTTAGCTTACACTCAGCAGCTGTCATATAAATCACAAAATAAACTCACTTTCAAAATAGAAATGGAAAATATCCGAGTGGAAAAGCACATCCTTGAAAGATGTGCGTAAAACAAAGAGAGAGAGTAATGGTTTGTCAGCCCCCGGGGATGCTCTTTCGCTTGCACTTTGCAAAAGGCCTTTGCGCCGTCCGCCCAGTACCAGCCACGAGGGGAGGAGGACGAGGCAGCGGCTTCCGCGGGGCGGCTCTAGGGACGGCTGCGCGCCGGGTCGCTCCCGCACAGCAGAGCCGGCTCTGCCGGCACCGCGGCTTCCTCCTCCGCGCCCGCAGGCAAGGGGACGCCGGCAGGTGCAGCCACGGCGGGCGATACCAGCGCCCAGTACCTGGCGCCAGCAGCTCCTTTCACGGACACCAGGCCTCGTTCCTGCACATCAGCCCCTGCCCGAGCTTCCGCTCGCTGCTCTGAAAACGCAGCCTGCGCCCAGCGTGCCCAGAGCTCTGCCTTCGGGGCGCGCACCGCCGCTGAACAGCACGCTGCCCCTTTAGCCATCCTGCGCGCCGGGCTCCGTCGGCCCCGAGAGAGCAGGAAATGCAACGTTACATGGGACGAACGCTGTCATGACGGGGATCGAGGAAAACTTTAGGATCAAAGAGAAGGCGCTTAACAGTGAAGTACTGAAATTCAAGCCAAAGTTTGAACCAAGATTTCAAATGCATAAAAGGCAGTGGTCAAATCTGCCCCTCTTTAGTGCTTATCATCACAGTACAATTCTTAAACAACTGAAAAGTTGCACTGCAGCTAGGATACCCACCTAGTCTTAAAGACGAATTGTAGATGACAGACATATAGTAACACTCTTGTATAGTTCTCAAACATCTACTGAAATACTTCAAATATTATGAAAACCCACAGAAATTCATGCAATGAGCCTTCTCACCTCCACAAAAGCTCACAGCCTGGACACTTCAATCATTTTCTCCTATTTTATTCTAGTTTGAGCCTTTATCAATAATCCTCTAGCATTTTCATTTGCTATTCTATCTAATTATAACCTTAAAAAAAAATCAGAACAAAGATGAAATTTCCAACTACTAACATGACTCCAGGAGACAGAACTTCAGGAAAAGCTTTAACTATTTTGAGTCGCAACAAAATTTACGAGGAACATGAAAACTGCTTACCCTGGCCCAAGCTTTTAAAGTTTCATCTTCCAGAAAACATATACCCTGTGCCTTCTCTTCCAGATGTCTCCCGTGGGACGAGGCTCCCTTCCTTGTCAGCTTGCCCTCCTCTTTAATACCTCCACATGTCTCAGACCCACCTGCTAGTTCGCCAGAGCTGCTTCTCCTCATCTAAACATATCCCTTCGCCAAGGGATCCATGCTGCTAAGTAAAACACATCATGTTCCAGGGCCCAGAATATTCTGCTATCTCTTTTTAGTCTTTTCTTCCCAGTGCCATCGTGGCATTGAAGATCCAGCCTCTCTGAGAAGTGATGCAAATGCCTCCTGCACAGGCATGGCTTTCAGCCAAGCCACGGAGAACCTGTAGGCAGCAATTATATGAATTGTTGCTTTTAAGACTTCTCGGAGGCCATAAAAGGCAGCAGGAATAACACAAACCGGGAACCTTGAGGCTCCGCACTTCTCCAGCACATATCACACATCAGCAGCCCACCAGTGTGTTACAGCAAAGCCCAAGGGGTAAAGAAACACCAACTACTAAAAGCTTCTGCTTTTTGTATTTATTAAGCTCTTAAGCTCCCCAAATTTACAATTCATCCACTCTCACTCCTTTGTTATAACACTTAAATATTTGCCTCTGCTCTTACTCTAAAACCCAGTCACACTCAGGAGGATAACCTGGGAAACACACTGAGAACAGCCTCACGCTGGCTCTTGCAGGATTTGTGACAAGGGTTTGGTGCCCAAGAGATTCCCGCCCGCGCTCGCTGCTCACCTGAGGCGTTCTCACGGGGCCTTCAGAAGGCAATAGCCCTTCCACGGGAGACACTAGCACTGAAAATCCCTGTGGCAACAGGTGTCTGTGCTTGGACCAAACTGAATAGCACCCATGAGCTTAAAAATAGGCACTGCACACACAAACAGTTTTCTAAATTGCAGCAAGTGGACTCTCAAAAATCCTTTGCCCATCGGCCTCAGAGCGAGTTCGGAGCACAGAAGTACAAGGAAATCCCAGTGCCTCACAGATTTGCTGCCTACCTGGATAAATCATGTAGCTATCGCTGGGCTGGGAGGGCAGTTATTTTCTCAGGGCGAGCCATGGCACTCTTCTGATAGAAGATGTCCTAAGGTTCCAATCATGATCACTTTCCTTGTAGCTGTGAGCACTTGTAGTCTGTATATAGCAACAGGGTACCTCTGGGATCTGTCACGGGCTTTCATAGGTGCATTTTCACTATGAGCTCTGATTCTTTTAAAGAAGCTCCCCTAGGAATGCAGCATGTAACCTAAAAGGAGGAGACACTCAGCTCCTTTTTCCTGTACCTAGCACAGAAACTTTAATCACATTTCTTAAGCATCTGTGGGTGAGCTTAGTGCAACTAAAAAAAGCAGTGGTAATCAAAACAGCCATAGCTAAAAATGTGTGGGATTTGTCTGTCTAAGATTCTGTTGCATTCAGCCTTATCCAATTTACTCATCACAAATCTTGATTTTTGATGCCTAGATGGAATTCAGCGGTTTGTCTGTCCAAAGCTCTCAGCAGGATCATACTGAAATACATCGACTTACTGTTTATTTATTATCCTCTGCTTGCATCCCCACTGCCCTATGTTAACATGAAGAATTTGCTGTCTGAAGTCAGGTCAGGGGTACTTATTAGGGGGACCTGGGTTTTGGCGGTGGCTTCTGCATTTGCTTCTGTCACAAGTGGGTTCCAGTCCTTGGTGGATGCTCTAAGGTAAGGCCGGCAGGAGAGAAACACGAGGCTCTTGCTGGGGACTCTGAGGTGACACAGATCAACGACAGCTTGGATGGCATTTGTTGCTCATTCGATAGATAATTTTTGTTTCTTTCCATCTTCTACTTTTGCCTCCAATTTATTCAGCTTTTTATTTCTCTAGCAATTGTACCGCCATTTTCTTTAGGCAGCAGGCTAGCTGATCTCTTCTGCAATGTGCCATGTTTCCTGCACTATGTCCTGCAGCTGATAGTACAGGGCATTCAACAGCCCGTACCCTGAAAAATGACGGAAAGAAACTGTGAGAAACTGCAGCCTCCCTTTACGGGGTGCCTGGACATTAGAGGCACATTGCTCACGCACCATCAAGACATGGATGCCTTTCGGGACACAGAGAATTAGGCTGGGAATGGGAGCGAGGCCTCACCTCTAGAGGAGAAAAGTTTTTAGCTTCCCTAGCTGTAGGCTGGTAAGTCTCTTGCCTTCCTCTTATTTCTGAGGCGCACGAGCTATTGTTCGACAAGCTTCATCTGATTTATCTTCCTCCCTCCCCTCTTCTATTATTAAGAGTGCAATGTGTAGCCAAAATTAAACTTCAGGACTCCAGAAATTAGATGTCTCTCTCAATATGCCATCTTTTTCACTTCCCAGCTTTTCACACCACAGCATTACAATTGCATGCTTGACAGCTTTTTCATTTTCATTTCATTTTACTAGATGTATTCTTAAAAGTAAAATAATTATTTCATTTTAAATATAATTGCCAGGGGAAACGTCTCCAACAACACCCTCCACCCCCAAAAGTATGGAGATAAGTTATTTATAAATATACCTTTATTAAATTTTCCCAAAGAGTTTTCTTTAATTCTCCACTATCCGTCACCAAGTGTCCCAAGAGGTGTCTCACAAAGAAGTTCCGCCGGGCTCCCTGCGGGGCCTCCGCAGGTCTCTGAGCGCCGCCCTTGGCCCAGCAGCTGCAATGATCAAGAAAGGGCTGCTCAGCTCCCTGGGGCACAGAAGCTCCTGGGCACCAACACTCCCGAGGACTCCTCGGGACGAGTGATGAGGGGGAAAGACGTGGTGCTTTAAATAATTAAAGAAAGGTTTAATTAATATATTAAGGCCCAATCCAACTTACTCATAGCAGATTTTATATTTCAGCACGTTTCCAGTTTGAACTGACAAATAGTTGAGCATAACTAAAATAAAAATACAGAAAGACACAGGGAGTTCAGACAGGCTGGTAGGCTCCCTCTGCACCACCAGCCTGCTCTATGGCAGCTCCAATCTGCTTTCTACTTGTTTTGTACTTTTTTCTTGGGCATCTTGTACTTTTTGTACTCATGAAGCCAGTTAACTGGAAAATTACTTTTTTTGTTGTTTTTCTGGGCAAATTGATATTGAAAAATTTAGATTGAAACCTGAAATATTTTGGCCAAGAATCACAATATTTTCACCTGCAAATTGTTTCTGCAACTGCACTGCAAGCCCACCAGAGACAAGCTACCCACACGGACAGCTTTCCTTCCTGCATCACAGCCTTCAACCACACAGTGGCCTTCCTTCTTCATGGGATTAACAAGCCCTATACATGTAACACACGTAACACCATGAAAGCTAGATTTAAGTTGAAAACATACTTCTCGGCCCAAAGAGATGCTTTTTTCTCCAGGCTAGTGTTTCCTCTTGGGGGCGGGCAGGAAAAGTGTTGGATGAATTTCTTCTCTGGGAGGCAAGAAACAGCGTTACAGAAAACTGCGCTTTGCTAAGACTTCTCCCTCACCCCCAACTCACAGCTCTGGTTACGCTGGCCAGTTCCAAGGACCGGCTCCTCATACCATCAGGTGTTTCCTACATGCCATTTTATTCCCTTTATCTTCCTCCTAATTTCCCTATGTGCAGAGACTTTTGAACTACTATGAAATATCATTTCTGGCTGGTAAATAGGATGATGGGTTTATTTTCATTCCATTTGGGCAAAATCTGTTACTCAGCAGAACCTCCCAAGCCACTCTAATTAATCAGAGAACACATTTATATTTTATTTTGATCATGGACTAATTTTGATTCTTCCAGTTTGTCGATTAAGTTCTGATTAAGTATTTGCTTGTGGTAAAATTTAGCCTTTCAACAACGTCTTATTGTAAGGAATCCACAAAATACACGATTTTTAGCTTTGCACCATATTGAGTTTTATAAACAAGCGTGCAAAGAACAATTCCACAATGAAACAAATCAGCAAGCAAATAAATGCTGTTCACCCCCCAAAGATGCACTTTGCATGTACTGTGAATATTCCTATAAAGAGCAATAAAGCCGCACATACTTCTGTAAAATTAATCTGGGGATCCAGTCTAAACAATTAGTGAATGGAAAAGCAGGCTTAATCAGACTATTTGCCAAGTGTAATAATAAGCAGGTATAAAAACATTAAGCATCTTTGCACACACATGCACATATACTCGAGTTTTACTGTTTAAATTAGACAAAACAGAGCCATAAACGTCACCTTAATCTTTCAAGTATACTCAATACACTTTCGTATCTCTGAAACACTATTTGAAGATTGCTCTTCATTTCTGCTGAGCTTGGAAGCACAAGCCCTGCCCCAGCAGGAACTAAACGGCGCCGGAGCTTCTTCCTCCTGCCCTTCCCCTCGCCGGGCCCTGCCGCCCGGCGCCGCAGCCCCGCGCCGGGCAGAGGGCAGCTCTGTGTTTTAAAATATTTATTGACTGCTTGACATACCACTCTGTGAATATTTTTACTGAAACCATTCATCAGAGTAAGTATTAGCATGGAGAGAAAGCGGCAGTATTCTATGGACACGTAAACAAAATTAAGCGAAGTAACTGAAGCACTGTCATAGCCAAGAGACCCTGTTCCTACTACAGGTGTAAATCTCAACCCAGCCTTCCTAGGGAAGGCTGCTCCCAAGGCTTTCATTATAATGTGATTCTATTTTGTTTAAGCAAATGCTGATTTCCCATCGTAGTCAAGATAACTAAGTTAACGCGACGAACTTTTGGTGCCAATGGGCAATCCTGCTGGAGCTGCGACACAAACTAGAAATCATATGAAGAAATAATTTTGACCAGTAATATTGCTGAGTGCTCTAGGCCCCAGGACAGAAGGGCTCCCTCACCTGTAACCAGCACGGGCTTCTCAACAGCCATCCCTTTATCTGCCTGGAGAATTACGAGTTATGCTTCACATTAAAAGCAAAGAAGGATCATACGCTGAATTGTTTTGAAACATTAACCAATGTCCTAAAGCGATGCCTTTCCCTGAGGCTACCGAGCACACCCAGCTCGCAGATGAACAGTTTCGCTCATTTGCACGCTTTCATACTTGAAGGTAACGTACCCACCGTGCTACGGTGGCCTCCTCCCAGGTGGCGGACCGGAGCGCTACGGCAAACGGATCCGCTGACCAAAGGCACAGCCCGCTCGGGAACGCACAGGACCTCTTCTGCTGGAGAAAGCCATAAAACAGCCCATGGCACAGAAAAAAACAGGTGTTTTTGCATAGGCTACAAGGTGAGAAACATTCTTTTCTGAGGTAAAGTAAGTTTTTGAAAACTTCTGCTCAGCTGCACCTTCACACTGCCCAATAGTAATATTAAAAATCAGTACCAAGGCAAACAAATCATCTACACGTGTCTGTGCTTCCCACCGGCGTTAACACTGCAGCTGCAATAAATGTTCCCTGCCTCTGATGAATCTCATAGCTCTTCACAGCCCTCCTAACTACGGTCTCAAATCCCTACCATGAATTTGTAAGCAGCTCTCCTACACGTGGATCAATTCAAAGGGGAAGAGCATTTGTCTCCAGGCCATCCTGGACTGACTACTGAAAAGATGACCAGGCGAAAGGGAGGAGAGCCAAGGGCCGTAAACCGCGGGAGGTGAGCAGATTGCTTCCCCGTTGGGAAACGCTCTTTAATCACTCCTGCTACTGAGTAACGCAGGAGAGGCTACATTGCATTTTCTACTTCTGCTTGGACTGCCCAGTCTTTTGCAGTAGAACACTTGGCTTACTGGAAATTGTACATTCAACAACAAAACCATTTTACTCTAACGCGCGTCTGGAGAGTATTATGCAAGTCCAGGTATCAATGACAGATTTCAGTCTGTTGCAGGTGAAAGGCTCCACTTCAAACCCGTTTTCAGAGGGGACGCTGATGTCTGTCATCAGCAACCTCCAGCTCGTGCTGAGCAGCTGCCTTGTCTTGGCCAGCCCTCCTGAGGACCAGGTTAGACAAATCTCACAAAAAAAAAAATCCATTTAAATGCATCAATCCTTCTAATTTTAAATAGTACCTATTACATAACAGAATAAATACAGAAACATAAAGTGGGCAAGTTCAATGGATTTATTCACACCACTGAAGGTATTTGGCATTCGCTTGCCTGTTAATTTGAATCTGCGTATTTTCAAAACACCAAGCCTAAACTATCAGCCCAATTTTTTGTTGAAGAACAAATATTCAGTTCATTCAACAGCATTCAATATTGCAAGCTGAATAATCAATTGTAACTTAGAGTCCTGACGCTGGCATGCTGGCGCAAATTATTCCTTTATTTTGTTTTAACCCATATTTTATTTTAAACTGTATGTAATATGTATTTTACAGGCCATTTTACATTAAGAATTTTAGTAGAATTATTTAAAATTTCTCTCTCTGCAAAAAAGCAGGATCTGTTGCTATCTTCTCAAATATTAGTATTTTGCCTATAAAAAGACTTCATAAATGGAATAGGCTGCAGTTAGGATTTTTTCACGTCTTTGTAAGTCAAATAACAGAAGTTCCTGGAGTCACGCGGAGGTCTATTATCTTCCATCCTGAGGCTCTTTAGCACAGAGGTGAAGTCTCCCCTTCTGACAGCCAGAGCTTTGAGGAGCCCCCGGCTCCCTTCACGTCTGGCGGCTTCGGCTGCGCTCCGAACGGGAAGCTGTCTAGCGGATCTGAAGTTTTACTGGGGACGCTCTGCTCTTTTTGCAGCTATCCAAGGGAAGGCACCATAAAGTGCCTCCACAGGCCTAGTTCTATGATGTGGATTTTGACAGAGATGCTGTTCTTAGTCATGAAAGTAAAAGCTCCATAAAATCTGAAGGAAGCGGAGTGTAAATTGAATCTAAATCGGCCCCAACACAGTAAAAACAAAAGCTTTTTTTTCTTTAAAAACAAACAAAGAAAAGAACGGAGCTCTCTTCCCAGTCCCCTCCAACAGGGGGGACTTGTATTTTATGACTGGATAGTGTGGAGCAAGTACTCTTCAAATAAGCCAGCTGGCCAGAGCAGGTCTCCGCATTGTAAAGATGAGACACTATTAACTGCAGTACTAAGTAGCAGCTACTTGCCTTTGACGAAATCATGGTATGGGCAGTAGCTTTTACTGAGGTAGGTTAGAAATTACACTCATCTGAAATAACTACTCCTTTTATGTGAACTTTCTCAAAGGCATTTATAAATTTTAAAATGGACACTGAAAACCAGACAATTCATGGAACTGCTTAGAAGAAACAGCTGCTTTTGTCTCAGGACACTGATTCTAACTTGGATGGCTTGGAAAGAAGCTTGCCCACAATTCCCTCCCTGAAACTGTTAAGAAGTTGTAAAGGCAGAAGAAATCAAATAGGCAAAACGAAGAAGAGTTCTGATCCTGTCACTATGACATAAACACAGCAGTATCATTAGTAAATGATGTTAATTATAAGCATTATATAAGGAAAGCAAAATCTGTCTCAGCACCAGTGGACGAAGATTAATATGTTAAACCATCAGGATGCCTTGCACAGTTTCTCTAGAAACGTTTACACTGCATTAGCAAAAGTTGCAGCAACACAGACTGCAGTTCCAAGCCTCCTAATCGGAAAATCATGGCTTTCATGGATGGAAATAAATAATTTGAAGAACTGACAAAGTACTTTCACAGAACAATCCGAGAAGATGTATGACAAGACCCTAAGACAGTCATAACAGCATATCACTAAGTCATTCCTAACACACCTAAGAAGTGCTCAAAAGGCTTTTAAAAGCAAAACCCGCTTCTTTTATAAATACAAAGAGAATGGGAAACCTTTAGAATAGGAACTGAACAATAAAAATAATAGCACCTGTAAATAGCCATCTTACCGTGCTGTCATCGGATAAATCCTTTTCAGCTTGTTTGAAATCCAACGCAGTGATTTTCTGGGTCTTGGTAGATAGCACAGTCCCCTCTCTGAGCACAGCGAGGGTCTCTCTGTCACCTTGCTCTTGCAACAGGGTGTCTGCCACCATCGCCTCGTGGCAGAGGCCACAAGCTCTGTGCCCGGGCTCCCCTGCCCGCTCTCCTGGCGCTCTGAGGCCGCTCTCTGTGCGGCACGTGCAATAGCTCCAAGGGCAGAAAGTCTCTCTTCCTCTTCAGGAAGTCGTTTCCTTTTTGAAGGACATAACATATGAATGAATAAAATATATATTGAGCATCTTCATATGGTATAAACTACTTGGTAAAAATACATTGCTTCCTTATCTTTTCCCACTTTTTTTTTTTTTTTTTTTTTAAGTTCAGTTCTTCTAAGTTTCTACATGATTTAATTGATTTGTGACAATCCTGCTGTTAATTAATAAATTCATTAAAATATAAGATAAACTTAATCACACAAATACAGAGCAGATCCTGAAGACCCTATAGTTCTTTATGGACCATTACTTTATTCCTTACTGAGGGCAGACTCACCCAGAGATAGAGAGGTGTGAAGGAAATAAAACTTAACCAAATAGCTAGTTAGCAGCATTCAAATTCTTCTATATGCATACACGCAGGTATGTGTGTAGATATATATAGCGTGCGTGTGTGTATATATATATTAAAAAATATAAAAGTAGGAAATATGGATTTTGTATAGCAACTCTGACTCATTGCTGACACAAGAGCTTGAGGAGGAAATGCTTTTCCTGAAAGCTTTCTCGCCAGGTGCGCTCTCTCGACAAGGCCTATCCCGCGCTCCGTGCAGCTCCCCGCAGAGCTGCGTCACGCGTTGCGGTGAGGGCCAGGGGCTAGCGAGCAGGGGGAATCTGAAGGGAAACCGGCCTCAGGAGCTGTCCTGCTGTGCAACAGCAGCATACACTAGTTTTACTGCTAGATAAGGCTACTCATCTTCCCTTAAAATTGCTTGTTATTTATATTCATTAGTTAAGACTTGCATAAGGGTCTCTAGAAGTCTCTTGCGACTTGGACTACTCTGTGATTGTAACATAGAATTTCTATAACTCAAGAATCAAGGCATTCCTTCTGTTGGGAAAGGAAACTAATTGGGAATTCTCCAAACTGGAGGAAGCAGAAGCCCAGCAATAAGAAAGGGAAAGAACTCAGTTCATCATCTTGCTTTTACATTCAAGTCCTTTGAGTTTTTCGCTTTGTCTCTTGTTCAGAAGCCAAAGTGGCCCACAAAAACTCACTTTTGTAAAGGTTGCTGAGGAAAAGGATGGATCAACTGAACTAAGCCAGGTCATCATGCAATGGGTGTCAGTGCAAACAAGCTCAGTTCCCCTTTGATTTGAACTTAAGGCCAACTTATTTGGAGATCATTAAACATGTAATGACCAGCATCAGAGTATTTTGGTCATTTCCTGTTGATGGTGCAAAACCTATGCAAACACTGCTGAATAATTGTATTTCACAGCAAACACTGAAAAATAACTTTCCAGCCTTGGTACAGATTCAGTAAGTTCCCAACTTCCTGCACAGGACAAGCAATAGGAACCAGGTACGCACTTAAGGTTTTGATCAGCAAAGATGCAGTGCTTCCTCTTTCTCTGGATCAAACCGAAAAAAAACAGAGCTTTTCTGTTGTTGTTTCTGTTTCTCTTAGAGGAGTCATTAAAACTGATTGCTCTGGCTGATTTACAGAAACTGGGGTTAAAACAATAAAGAACTAAGACACTTACTGGGAGGCTAATGCAATTTGCTTTGCTAGTTATATCATTGCAGGTGGGCACAGCCCTAAGTCTGAACATTCTCACAGAAAATATCCTCCAAGCATCGTGTTAACAGACAACAGAAAACATTCAGAACTGTTTTCACAGGGAAAATTCCTGGCAGCAGAATATCTGATAGTGAAATGAACTAAATTAACTTTTTAAATTAACATTGTGTGAATTAGGAAGAGTCTATCGACTAACCCCTTCACCTCCAGTTAAAAATTGCTTGCTCCTTGATGGAAGGACAAACAAGACTCTCTACCCTGTCTAGTAATTTTGTTACTCAAATAATATCAAACATATATAGAAAAAGCCGATGATCTTTGATGAGAATTTCTCTTTTATTCCTCAAACGAATACAAACGTGCATAGTTCTACTTCTCAAACTGACACTACCACAAGTCAAAACCATACATCTCTCTCCACCATATACGTTTAGAAAGCATTATATCCAGTTCAGTCCTACAACCACCAGCACATATCAGGCACCACAAGCGCCTGGAGGGAAGGCAGGGAATACCTGACCCACTTGGCTAGAACCATGTAGCATGATGAGAAAATTTTTGATTGCAGCTGTTTTCAAAATTTGACTGTCCCCTTCATATATTCCTTGGGGGAAACTACTCCCCAGTGGAAAAACATTCCTTTAAAACACACCGATTCCACCCTGACATTTTGTATTAGCTGTCCTGCAGGAAGCGCAGGGGCTGGTAGCATGCAAGTCTCTTCCTTAGTATCCCGCACCAGGTATTTTCCCAATACCCTGCTCGCACAGGGCTGACAGGATGCACATGCATCACTCTAAGAGCTTTTGGAGCCCTCCATGCTTAACCAGAACATGGGAGGTAGGCTTGGGTAAATCATCACCTCCTCTCTCTTAAACCCAAATACGAACTTGGATTTAGGATATTTGGGTTTGTGGATATTAGGTGTAGGCTTCTCTCTTAACTGAGAATATTACTGCTAAATTACACAAAGTGCTAGGAAAGATGCAGATGCATCAGCTGGTGCATTCTCCTGCCCCACATCAGGTAAAGCATTTCCGACAGATGGTTCTGTATCCACTCTTTAAGAACCTCCAGTGACTAAACTTCTCCAGCCCCTCCATGCCATCTCTTCCAGCCCTTAATTATCTTTGTCATTGGAGAATGTTTTTTCCCCTACAAAGTTCCTCCTGTATCTGCCTTTGTTGCTCCTTGCCTCACAACTTGAACATGAGAACAATTTGCTCCCTTCCTCTTTAAAATATTTAAGGACTGCTGCATGCTTCCCCTCAGCTGTCTTTTGTTTAGACTAAAATCCACTTCCTTCCCTTTTTCCTCACAGGCCAGTAGAGTTTTACAGAAAGTGGATATGAGGACAGAGCAGAGCACCTGAGGTCACATCCCTTACCAGTGCCGAGAATTTCTGCGTGAGGCAGCTGAAGGGGAAGCAAGACATTTTCCGTACCAAATGTGAATTACACTCACAGCTGAGCACTGCCTCTACGGTGGCAATTTTAGGGCTCTTAAAACAACCAACCAGCCGCCCTCAGTGAAGCAGTAAAGACAGAGTACAGAAAGGCTACAGGCAGTTTTATCTGAAATAAAACCTGAAAGAACAACAGGAAAAACTTTTCAGTTTTCTGCTAACGCACCCCAAAACTTCACACTTGCATAGGAGCAAACCTGTCCAGGTGGGGAGTTTGTTCTTATAACACGGAAGACGTTGCACATACCAGGGCTGCCGGTCTCAGCCATCAGCGGGTGCAGCCGGGCTCCTTCCTGGCACAGCAGCAGGGCAGCGCTGACACCTTCTTGGCCACCTGAGGTGTAGACGCTCCAAGTCACTTGCACCAATATGCTCTGTTCTTAGTCATCCTAGGATGACTAAGACTAAGTCATCCTTCTTAGACATCCTTGCTGTGCACAGCAACACAAACCTGAAGCTTTAAAAGTCATCACTGGTATTCCTGATTAATATTCCTGTCTACAAATAAACAAAGGAAAAGAGAACAGCACTTCTTTAGAATGAAAAAATCCCCTTTCTTGGTGTGAAAGCTTTAGTGTTTATTGCTTTATTCACTTACTTTGCCCATATTAGATTTTTATTGATGAGTTCAGATGTTCCCAGACTACCTGTCTCTAGGGTAGAAGAGGAACAAATGGTGCAAATGAGAGCAGAGCCATATCCCCGGCATCAAAGCTAACCAGTGGTGGTTTGCCTAGCAATATGGTGCAGCCACATGAATTTGGATGATGTTCTTGACCAGAAAGAGCTGTATAACATAAAAGGTCCACTGCAAACAGAGAATCTATTAACTCTGTAAGTAATGAAAGCAGTATCAAAATTAAGTCTGCATTTGGACACACACAGACAGGTCCAGCACATTTTCTTGCTAAGGATTCTTGTGGAAAGAGACCATTCTTCATGATGTGTTTAAAACAACCTAGAAGAAAACACATGGCCTCAAAACATCTCATAAAGGCTAGAAATGTTTGGTTCCATCTACAGATAATACATGCTCCTTGTGTATTTGGATAGATGCTGAGTTAGAAAAAAAAAAAAAAAAACAAATGCTGCCCATTTTCTCTAAATTGCCAATAGGATATTCTAAGTAGAGTTTTCACAACTCTTATCTAAGGTAACGTTAAAAGATATTTTTAATGAATGTAAAAAAGATGAAAATGAAGGAGGGCACCTAAATCTTATATGAAGTTTCCTCATTAATCAGCTTCTTTTAATTATATAGATCAGAAAACAAAAATTGATGTTAAAACCTAGCAAGTGAGACAAAAAAAAAAGTACATAGTCCTAAGTATAAAAATTAGAAGTTTAAAAGCAGCATATATATTCTTCCAGTCCAAGTCTACTTGCTATAATTTTTGAAAGTATGATTGAAAAAAATGATCAGGGGTTAAAAACTAGAAGAGAATAAGAAAACCCTCCAAATGAGGTATAAGAATCTCTACTCGAGCTCTGTAAAGACGACACTGAAGTTCAGAGCAATAAAATGATTTCTCTGTGGTCATGCAGAGGCAGGGGCAGAGCCCTGATGCTGCATTTCAAGCTTGTGCTCCCCTGGCTATTACCCTCAAAACCACTTTCAGCAAGGCAGTCTGCTATTGCGCTGGGTACCAAACAACCCCTCTAATATCAACATGGGCAACTCACATGTTCATGGAAGGAAAAGCTGCTTAGTTTATGTCATTGCTTTATATAACAAGTAGAGTAAATAAGGAGCTGTAAAACAAGTAGGAAGCAAAACAGCAGTTATCTTACATTCCACATTGGCCTTAAATGTCTCACTTTATAGCATGAGTTCATTTCACTGTTACGAAATGCAAGGTGCATCACTTAAAAGCCATAGGAATCTGTCAGAGTGAATTCTTGATCTGTTTTGATGGATGACATTGACAGACAGTTGGCATTTCAGGATAGCCTGTGCAGCAGTTTCAGGCTGTACAAGGGGAAGAAAAAAAGAAAGGAAGAAGTTATGATCACCAAAGACACAAAGCGCCTTCTGCCTTCATCCATATTTGATGAGCATTCCCCCGCCGCCCTTCACCGGCCACACTTTTCTCCGCGCATTCACAACAGAATAAAAACTAGCACAGAGGCTACTCATAGAAACCAGACTGGAGACGTCAGGTTGAAATCAAAAGTTGCAGCATGGAAATATGAAAGAGCTCAAGGCCTTTGCAATTTCTGCAGTGTGATTTGTGAATGAATTGTGGAGACATTCATTTTCCAAATGGCTTTGGGGAGCATGTCTCTAAATACATACATAAGCAAGCCCCTTTTCTCTCAAAATTTGAGAGTTGCGTTCACATTATAATTGCTAAGTGATATTTGTTTTCAGAACAACACATTAATCATAGGAGACATGACCTTTAGAAAGATAACACTTTTTTTTTTTTAACCCTTTTGCCAAGATACTACATAAGGCAGACCACGCTTAATACACACAGTCATTTAAATCATGCCAGTTACAATTCTGTATCAAGAAAAACATACAGTTTTATGAAAATATTTCTGCAAAGTTCAGTAGAGCATTGTTTGCTGATCCCTTGATTTAATTACTAAATAACATTTTCATAACCTGACTTTACATCTCATCAGTGGCATTCTTCTCAAAGACCACCTGGATTTTGGAAAGAAGGCAAAAGTTCCAGATGAGGTCAGAATACTCAAGATGGAAAAGATCTTTGTATAAAAACAGAAAACAAGAATAACTTCCACTCCATGACTTTTCTGTTAACCTACAGGTTTTCTGTTTTATTCCCTTGGAAAATCCATATCATAGAGGTCATTTCAGTGAAAGTTATAATGAAAACAGCTGAAGAAAATAAGCACTCTCATACACTTGTGCACACACCTGAAGCTGTCTATAATTCATTAGAACTAGTGAGAAAAGGAATCAGAAATGGAAAGTTTGTCCTTACAAATCATCCAAGGTTTTTGGCATGGAGGAGCTTGGAATGGGCACCCTGGATTTGCAATGCCCATTCCCAATACTAAAATTAGGTGATCTGTTGGAAACAAAATTGCATGTCATGAAATATTGCACAACCTCATAGTGTTTCCATTTTCCAAAACAAATTGCTAAAACTGATATTTAGCTTTACTCTTCCAGCCCAAGAAGCACTGTCAGACTTAGGTTATTTCAATCTTCCAGAAGTGGAATGACCAAAACAAACATTTTCAAACTGAATCCGCTTGCCAGCATAAAGGGCAGGTTAGACTGAGATGAGTTAAAAGAGGCTGCAAGTCAATGCAAATGCCTTTTAAAATACAAGAAATATTGTGAGCTTTTTTTTTTTTCCCCAAGATCTGCTCAAACTAGCCTCTCCTCTGGGGAATTCAGTGAAAGGACAGCTGTCCTCCCATTGCAGGGCATATGGGGTGGGGCTGGTGCTTTGCACTGGGGCATTGGGCGTTTTGGTGATACCAGTAGAGCTTTCCACAGAAAATGCAGCAGAGGAACTTAGGCAGTCACGCGAGTCAGAAAGCAGATCGCATGGTGTGAAGACCTGGCCACCAAGAGCCCTGCTGCCTGGTCACGAGCTCGTGTCGGGCTGGGGCGAGCGATGACGCAAAGCCGAGGAAGAGTCCTCAACTGCACCATGGCTGCGACTAGGAGGCAACGAACTACAGCCCAGGGTGTCTTATTGTTATCCACCTATCAACATTTAGTGCTGACCAGAGAGGAATTTCCATCTACTAGCAGGTCAGACAGATTCATCCAGTGCCCGAGAAATGCCCCGCAAGTGCACACCGGTAGGAACAAGAAAGAGATGGATGTATGATCCAGAGTGGAGAGGACTTCTAATCTCCTCCTGCTGTTTTCAATAGCGTCAGTATTAGTAGAGGCTGAGAGGGTGCAGCTGGGTGTAATTCCCATCCTGTGTAAAGCAGGACCTGACTTCTGATGCTCCCGACACTCTCTCCTGCAGCTGCTAGTACAGCTGGCCTGGTGCTATTGTCTCCATCTGATTTTCCCTTTCAGGAGTTTGCTACATTAACAGCCCAAACGGGGTCTGCGCTCTGCAGGGTTGACCACGGTGCGTCACGGTAGCATCGCTGCTGTCTTGTGCCAAGCAGAGCTGCTCAGGCAGTTTCTCAGGCAGTGGTGGCCTGCAGGGGCTTCCTCCAGCCCGAGGCCCCAGCTAGAGCACGCATGAATATATTGAGTATAAATTCACAACCTGTGGCTTTCCTGCCAGCACAGCATTTGCACAGTGGAAAAATTCAACAGCCAAAATTGGGTATTTTCAGCCAGCAATAGGATGACATGAGCCCATCTTATGGCTCAGACAAGGTCCTGTCTGAGGACACTGTTTCGGGCCGTGGAATTGAATTTGAAATTTGCTGTCTTGAGGATATCGCTTCCAATGCCCTCAGCCTGAAATGGAAAGTTTTAAGGTTTTTAAGAATTCTAAGCTTTCATAGGTAAGAAAACATAAGCAATTTTATCACAGCCCAAATTCCAGAAGGAATATGCAGAAAGCTCTTAGAAAGACTGATCAAACATCTACAGTGTTATGAGGACTGCAGTTTCCAATGTACTGGACCAAGCTTTCACCTTGTATAAATTGGTATAGTCCCAATCTTTCAGTGCAAATGCTATCTGTAAGTGTACTTCAGTGATAGCAAAGCCATCTTATGCCAGCTGAGATTTGTTTCCAGGATTAGGGTCAAATGTGTCTCAAAACTCAAGAGTGAAATTTATTTAATGCGGCTTTAATTTGCCTTGATTTTATGTTGCAGGCAGATTCTCCACATAATTTTAATGCAAATGTGTAAATCAGCCCAGGTTCATTTGAAATGTATGCACACAGACTAAGTGTTTCTTTGAAATACCCAAACCAGATACTTTTGTTAGCTTCAAGTTTCACTGCAAACACTTCACAAAACTCAAATCAATTTTCAAATTCAGAGAGCATCAACCTGTAATTCTGGCAAAACAAACTCTAAAAATTGTCTAGTCCTATCACATCATTCTCTGGGTCTTCTTTCTTAAAATATACAAAACAGCAACCCTCAATTAGCATTTAACACATTACTCTCAAGTATGCTAATTGTGATTAAGACCCTCATTACTCATCTGCATAGAAATCAAAGCACTCTCAGAGAAATCATAGTAAGAAAAAAACTCACGGCTTTATCCTTCACTCCTTCGCTCTTAGATTCTAAATGATGGGTTCATGTAACATGTAAAAGTAAAGAGAATTGGACTAAGAATATGAGGCTAAAGACTGTATTTTGTTATGTTGGACTAAAAATAGAATTTTTTTTCTTCACAATTTTTCAATGGAGGTATTTATGGCACAGAGTATGCGAGTGAAAAATATTTTAAACTAGTGCTAGACTTCACAGAGGTGCAAAGAAAAGGTCTGCCAGTTTCTACTCTGTATATGGCAAATTATTACGACAAATCAGTAGGAATGAAAAACATGAAACAATGAGATTCTGCATTATTAAGCTATTTTTCATAAATTGTAGAGTTTTATGAAGTAGGCAATACTATGCTAGGTTATTTGAAAGGTGAACTGGTTACTGCTTTCTCGAAAGAGAAGATCAGGATTGAAAAGAACACTGTGACTTAGCCATCAGACGAAATGGAAAGAACAAAGAGGAAAACATTAAAAATTAGGATTTTTACTTCTGATCAATTCTTGAGCATGCCTTTCTGGTCAAGAAACAAACAAAGACACAGCCTTTGTGCCAAGGCATCTTCTAATTAATCTTATCTATATAGTATTAATATGCAGCATAGTATTATTAATGTACAGATTTACATGTTCCACACACATTCAAGTGAGAATTAATAGGGGAACCCACTGACATTCTTGTCTTCAGCTCAGTAATCCAAACCCCACCTTCTGCAGCATCGAGATGGAGACTGTAGCTACTAACGGAGCATGCCAGGCACAGGCAGTATCCTTCCACCAGAGATTCAGCTGTGCCAGAGATAGAGCTTTCCTGGGGCCACTTCAAGATAGTGGATGAAACTCCTAGGAAACCCACAAACTTAATTACAACCTTCATCGCCTTCTGTTCTCAGGAAGCATGCAAGACCGGATTTCTCCTCAACCCTGCACCTCAGCTGCCTAGCTTGTAAGCTGACGCTCACAAATGCCATACAGGTATCTGTAGGTTGTTTACGAGGAACCTCCACCCTCTTGGAGCAGGAAGCAGAAAAAGTTGTGCCAAAGCCACACCAAAAGCATCTACATATCAAAGCTATTCCACTTTTTTAGAGACTTGCTGGAAGCGTGAGGTTCAACCGCAGTTCAGATGTAGCAGCAATGATCTACATGCACCATGACACCTAACTCATCCTTTCAGGGCTGTTATTAGCTTTCAACAGGAGCAGTGAAGTACCCGGCAGTCCAAACACTGAGAAATGGTATAAAACCCAGTGCACTGCAAGAACCAAAGCACCCTCAAGGGGACCAGCAGATCTAAATGAGATTTTAATGTTAATAAGTGCTGTCTGACCTTTTTCATTAAGCAGCTCATACATCTCCAGCAGACTACGGAGTGCTCATGGTGCACGAGCAATAGGTAAAGTGGACAAACTCATCCTTTAAAAGAAATTAACAGTCCCCATTTAAAAATGCATTGTTTCCTAAAAGACACTTTAGGAAAACATTTTTGAGGTCACTAACAACCCTAAACAGTATCACTGCAAAAACACTAAATGTCTATGGAATTAAAAACCATAGGACCGAGCTGACACTGCCCTGCTGAGAGCCTAGCCTGTGGCTGTGACTTTCCTTCCATCAGAAGTATTTAGAGCTCTGTTGAGGGCTCCTGACAGTAATCCAGGACTTTGGAGACTGTGGTTCAGTCTCCTGGTTTCTAGCACATAACCAGTGATGCTTACTGTCATCTGTGCCTGAGTTTCTAAACTATAAAAGAAAACATCATTCCTTACTTCATCTAGAAGCCAAGATAGCACATGATGAGGTTAAGATAAATACATTAGGCAAGTTGCTTCAAAAGAACTAATAAACTCTATATATCCTTTTTCTCCCCATTTCCATTGTGTGCTGCAGGAAATCCAGTTTATTCCTCCATCTCCGTGACCATTTGTGCCAGACAAAAGGCTGCACAAGCAGGACACAGTCCAGGCAACACTTGGCCAGCTAGTGCCTACGTGCTGACCGGGACACCGGCTGCCCGCAGGCAGCCCAGCTCTGCCGCTCTAGGAATCGGCACAGCTCTGCTCAGCTCCGCGGAGGCTAAGCCAGCTACAGTATTTGTGATTCCATTCATCGTGTCCCTTCAGTGACCAAGGGAATCAGTGACCTGACGTTCTAGGCACTCTTGCTTATCAAAGCCAGAAGCAGAAAAAAATTGTCTTTGAAAAGCAATCAACTTGCCTGTAGGTAATAGAGTGGGCGTGACTCTCACTCCTTCAGGAGTCCACTCAATCTTATGTCGCGCTGAAGAAACGTGCACATTCTCCAAAAGGAGCTTTGGGACCGAGCACGCAGCTCTGAAGGGAACGGGCTTCTCTGCCGAGTAGAGCGTTTTCTTTACAAAATCCACCTGCTGCGTCCTGTTCACCTGCATATTCTGTGATTTGGGTTCTCTTGTGCAAAACTGAGGCTGCATTTACAACCTGCAAGGAATCCAAAAGTCTCACCGACTTCACACAGACTCTTGAAATGCGCAAGACTTTTTTCTAAGCAATTGTAACTCCGGTGAGCTTACTTGTGACAACATGGACCATGGCACCTCAGGCTGACTCATCTCAGAGCTTCTTGTAAACATCAAAGAAGAGAGAAAGCATGTAGGTCACAGCAGAAGAATTTCCTTTGAACCAGCTGAGGCCATAGGAAATCACCCCAGTGCACTGGGAAAGAAGCACTGGGATCCAGCAAAAACTCCCAGTGAGAATTCAATCTGATTCAAGCATGTGCAGCAGGTTTCCTAGTGTTGCCAACCTGCACCTTTTCTGGTATGTTGTAAGACAAAAACATCTGAAACTGATTTTAATGACATTACACAAAATGCATGCCTAATTACTTAATTAATTTAAATACAACTCTCACAGCTCTCCTGTAACAAATCTTTAGGAGCTAACGACAGGCACAAAAAAAGACCGTAAGAAATACAGTTCCATGTATCTTTATTATAGCACTCTGCCTTTACACTGCTCTTTCATCCAAAATATGCCTTCAGGGTTTTCTTTACTGATATTTCTCTGCCACCCAGTCAATACTAAAAAGGCTGCCTATCTATAATGTGATTATCTCCTGATGATTACTTTAGTTTTTAAAGTGAATACAATTAGATCGCCTAACAGGAAAAGCAGAAAATAGAAAGTAAAATGGCCAGCAGGCTAGCATAAGAGTCACAGATCAAACTCATTGCTTTCTACTGGACAAGACCCAGGGGATTTGGATCTTTGGTAGCTATCCCAACAATCTGAAAGACAGACGTGTAAAAAAAAAGCAAAAGACTTGTAAGAAGCAGTTCTCAGGGAGTTCCATCAATAATTATGACTTGGCCCTTCTGTGAAGATGCCAGTGAAGAAGATAAAATGTAGGGTAAGTGTAGGAACTCACCACTTCCACCATCAACTCAGCTCTTCAGATAGTACAGAGAGCAGCTGGGTACAGGATCCTATCCAAAAGTCCACATAGGAAACAACTATCGCACCTATCAAAGAAAAATATTTGATTGTTGGAAATACTTGCTTATTTCCACAGAATGGTTGAGGTTGGAAGGCCCCTTTAGAAATTATCTTATCCAACTGCCCTGGCTCAAAGCAGGGTCACCTAAGGCAGGTTGCTCTGCCCGTCAGGTTTTGAGTATCTCCAAGGATGCAGACATCACAACCTGTTTCAGTGTTTGATCATCCTTACATTAAGAAAAAAATCTTATGTTTGTATAGAAATTCTTGTATTCAAATATCTGTATTTCCTTGTACAAAATGAATGCTGTAGCAAAACAACCAATTCTATTTTTTTTCCTGAGATCAGAATTGCAGCACTCATGACTCATTTTGTCTTTTTATGTCATAGGAATAGGTTGCACTTGCAACACAGTTAGACAAGAGAGCTGACATCTTGAGATCACAATTCTTTGATCACCAGGTGTTTGAAATGTACTTTGCTGCACAATTTTAGCACAAGAAATGTAGAAAAAAGCCAATTTGCACTGGGTGTGTAACAGCCCTTAGTGTTAGGGAGATGCCTTTTATTTTGAGGGATAAAAATAAATTGCTGCAGAAGCCATTAGATTTCTTTATTGTCTACATCTATTATCTTGTCTATAATAAAAGCCACATGGGTCTTCAAGCCTCATATGGGCTGTTCTGGTAAAGCTCTGTAAAGAGTAATGCAATAGCCAGAAACTACCTGACCCAAATACACCATAAAACAACTACTTCATTTTATAAATACACTTCAGTTAAGATTCTTCATTATATACGACAAATTGATTGCACTCCATGATGGAAAGTATGTTGAGAATTGACCTGTTCTTTGAAAAACAACAATGCATGTTTTAAGAGTAAAGAAAGGCAAATCACTGACTTGAATATGAGACCTCGGATCTGAATGTCAAGGTAGCTGGCAAACAGCACGTCCCAGAGAAAAATAATAGTGCCAGTCCTGGCAAACTATTACTCAGGTGCTTCGCTTTATTCACGTCAAGTCCACAGATGACAACCTCCTTCCTGACCTCACTCTTCTGAAGTGTTTATAGGTTGTCACAGCATCTATAGACTGTCGCAACCCCATACAACAGTACATCTGCACACCCAAAAAAAGGGAAGGGCCAACTCTTTTTTTTTTTTTTTTTAAATCACCTTTGCATGACATGTGATCATCATTTAACTCATCCTATTATATATTTCTGACTTTTTTTTTCCCCTATCAGAACACCAAAGAAAATAAAATGATTCAGTGTCAACACAAGTTTGCCTCAATACTATGCAGTTTCCCATAAAGTGGCAAGAGATGCAGCCAGTTATACATAAACAAGCAACTTAACCATTTGAAGTATCTTGGCAGGAAACCAGGCACCACAAAACCATTAAAATCTCTGGTTTGCTAAAACCATCTAATTACTCTGTTGAACTGGAAACTGGTGCTATTTCAGTCACTGTCTGTCTTTAAGATACTCAGCTCTTGAAGATCTTTCTATGCACTTGCAAAACCCCCTTCCAACCTTAATGATTCTATGAAGAAAAAAAACAACAGAAAAAAAAAGAATCATGAATGGTACTGAAATTTAAGTAATTCATCATTATCATTTTACCATCGAGAATTTTATCCAGAAGAAATAGCTGTTATTTATTCATCACTTTCTCATTTCTCTTCCTGTTCACTGATATTCTCTGAACTTTTTAAGTCGTCACTAACACCAGCCTTAATAAACTCCACTTGTATTTTCTTACATTTGCAGGTAAAAACTGAGTTATTTTTAAATTTCTAATTTTGTGTAAACTAATCTCCTACTTTTGATCTCTCTCATAATTCTTTATTTTTCCTGAACTCCTCCTATTTTGGTGTTAATATCTTTCCAGCATCTGGAAAACTCAGTGCAGTTTTCCAGATGCTGCCATATTTGACCCAAATGAACAAGAACAATTCGTTTCTGTTCCAAATCATATGCATCACCGTCCTACCCAAGAACCTCTCGGGCTCCTTGTGCTCCTTTATCACGTAGAGATTTGCTTCAGCTCTCAATCCACTGTTCCTTATCTAATAACTCTCCATCTACACAAGTACATTACAGGTTTCTCCATTGTGATTGCTGGCAATCTGGAATATTTTTCCTCAAATATATTTGCTTCACTGTCCTGAGCTGACATTACTTTCTGATATTCTCACCTTTCCATTGCCCTAACATCTTTAAACAAAACTTCTTAAAATTACCAGGAGTCTGTCTGTAAATTTTAGCAGACTTTGGGCCTAGTCGCATTCCATTTGCACAATTCGCTTATGCCACGAGGCATGATCAATACCTCCAATCTACGTCAGAATCACTCATTACACCTGAGAGGGGATGGCTCTAGGCTCACTGTCCTCTGGCCCTCATCCAGCAAGAATCCCTGTATCACTCCCAGGAACCGAGGAAACCACGCTCAAACTCACTCCCATTTAAATAACATTAAGAGTTTGTGACAAACTGGGTAAAACAGCCATCGCTCAACCTAGCCACATTTATGTGCAGCACTGCAGCATTGCTATTTCTTTTTTTTGCACTACATTCCCCTTTTCTATACAGTGCGCAGAGGAGTTCTTTATTTTTCATCACATTGACTTGAACGACTTGAGATGCCAAGCTGGACATTTGTCTTGTTCTTTTGAGCTCATGATAGTCTTGATTATTTATAGATGAAGAAATGATGGGTTAGGTGAAGATGAATCACCATAGCTTATTGAAGGAATGAGGTTCTGTATTCAAGACACTCCTGTTAGAACCCTGTTTCCTCCCAACAAAAACACAGTATTTTAAACACCAACATACAAGACACTTCAAGGATATTTGACTTTTTACAGCAGCTCCCTTTTCAGAGACTTTTTTTTTTTTTTTTTTTTTAAATTTGTTCTATTTATATTTTCCTCTGACCTAGCCTAGGACTGAGAAGGAAATTATAATAAAAATAATCTCTCTACCTGTAAACATCATCAACTCTGTACCTAAAAATTAACTGTGAACTGCTCTGGCATTGATCCCAAGCTTTCTACCAGCTTAAGCATTAATGCTTTTTATTTTCCTTATGGAGCGTATTTTATTTTCAGACTCAAAGTTAATTTTAAATGAAACGCTGCTCAGCACTCTGCACTAACGTCACAGCAGAACCTAAGGCTAAGTCACTGAGGCTTTTCACCTCATCCCGAGCAGTCACAGTCCATGGCATCTTGTAGGAAATGCACATTATACACAGCAGACACAGCTAGCTTCCGGAAAGAGGCCAATTTCCCTGCTCACTGCATTTAATGAATGTCGTTATACCCTGATATTTCATTTAGGTGGCAACAATTTAACTGTTAATTTTTTGCTAGCTACAGTCATTAGCGGACAGCTAAATTCACGCAGGTTCACCTTCTGCGGAAAGCCTGCATTCTGGAACCCGATGGACAATACTAATACAGCCCAAGTCATTAACAAAACATAAAACAACCAACAAAAAGTGCTTTAATTAACGAGAACATTAGAAGTATTTCACAGAGGCTCATAAGGAAAATATCTGCCAAGCAGTCATATTTTTTTTCCACGTTTTTCAACAGTAAAAAGAAAGGAGGACTGAAGTATTTTTTGCTTACCTCTCTTCCTGAAGTTTGCTTTTTTCTTGTACGGATCCCAGATTTTGCTTGGATTGCTTGTCTTTCTCAGTTTGGTGCCGTAGCAAAACGCCCTCCCCTGCTCCTGGTAGCCCAGTGCCTAGTCCTGCGCGTTGGAGAGACGTCGCACCTGAAGCTGTCTCAGAAAGCTCTCCTTGTTTGCCATCCCCCCGAAAGCAGCCTTTATTGCCTATGGGGCCTGTCCTCCCACGAGCGCGACCCCGCAGGCTCCCACGGAGGCGGCCAGCGCGGAGACGAGCCCGACGTCATTGCTGCGCTCCTGGCGGGACAGGCAGCCCCGCTGCCGCCCCACCGGGCAGGGCGACCGCGGCCCGCGCAGCTCGAGGCCGGCAAGCTCCCCGCTCCCCAGCCAGACCACCGCTCTGGACGGTCGTGCGAGGGCTCTTCATTACACACGAACCTGTTTCTCTAGCAAAAAGGAATACTAATGTTCCAGAGAACTTTTGTAAGCAAACAAGAGTAGCTTTAGGGTGGTTCCCACCTCATACTAGAGAATACAGTTGCATCTCTAAATGATTTTATCTTAAACTCTCAAAAACAACAGATTCCAAGTCAATGCTTTTACTTTTGGGCCATCTCAGATCAACACTCCACAGCAAAACATCAGCTCAAGGGATAATGAAGACCAGAGACTTTCTGTAATCTTTGGGACAATTAAAAACAAGAGGTTTTCCTCACCTGCAAGCACCAACATTTTGGGATTGATTAGATTTACTCAGAAGAAGTATCACAGCAAAATTTACAAAGCAAATTGCTCAAAGCCTCCCTGATGTCTTAGCAACCTAGAAACGAGCCATTTTGGTCACTGTGACCACACACACAGCTAAAGCATTAGGAAACCTGAGCAATGACACTGGACACTCATACAGTAGGGAGTAGCAAACAGTATCACATCTTTCCACAGAAATCAAAGGGAATTTTCCCACCAATTTCAGGGGGCAGAGGCAGGATTTCCCCCCACGTTTGCAGTTATGTGCCCACCGGCACGCAGGGTGCTGAGCGCGGCTCCTGCGACACGTGGGTGCTGCCGCAGGGTGCCGGGCCAACAGCTCCGCCACCGTGGCTACTGCCCCCGTTGCACCTACGCAGTGCTGCTCGGCAGCGCAAGGCAGCAAGCAACCTGCCCGGGCCCCGCTGGAGGCAGCGTTCCCCTGCAGCACCTCTCAAAAGCCCCTCCTGTTGAGGATAGAAGACGTTAATAAGCAGGCTAATAATTCATAGCTAGTTTCTGCCTTACATCTGTTCAAAAAGAGGCACTGCGTGCTTGGGAACGTAGCTCAGGGCACCTCGAGCTCTGAGGCAATGAACAGAAACCCCAGACCCATCACAGAGTGAACAGCCGAGCCAAATCTACAAATTAATTCATCTAAATTCATGCATCAGTGACAACTGTGGTATAAATATGAACATGAAGCTGTCGCACCAATTTCCAGATGATTCTTCTCTTTATGACGGACCAAATCACAATTCTGGCACTGGACAACCCTGAACTTTGGGATATTAAAAATTCAGATAAAGATTTTTATAGAATGAGACTTGCTAATTCTCCCTGAGCTGCGAAGCTATGCTTTGTGGTGCTAGCTGTATTCTGAGTACCTGCCAAGTCTCTAATATCTTTCCTTTTTTCCCTTGAAACAATATTTAGATTGCCCTCAGGCAGCCCTCATACTGTCACATGCTGCTTTATCTGTTAGTAAAAGAAAGACCCTAACTACAGAAAACAGTGGAGGAAAATGTTTCCTATCAGAGAAAAATAGGATCTCTTGTCAGAAAGAAAAGTTTCCTTGTACATCTTAGGAGATTAAAAAAAAAAAAAAATCATTGTTCACAAGTCAACATTTATTTGTAGGAGAATGAGAAAGGGTGGGTGGAACCCACTTCTAACTGTAAATGAAAATTTCACATATAAAAAACATTAAGTCCACATTTTGAAAGTGGTTAAGCTACACAGCTGCCAAATAATTTTCTCTATTAAATGTAGTTTTGAGAGCTAAGACATACATTCTACCTGCTTAAGATGAAAAAAGAGTGCTTCTATCACTGTGCCCATGGAATCAAAGAAACACACATTACACTAAACGAGTAGATATTAAATCCATATATAATATCTTCCTTGTCTGGGCTATGTGTGGCAGTCTTCCATGTCTGTGAAACATTCTCCAAAGTGTACGTTCAAACACCAAAAAGAAATTAAGCTTTTTTGAAAACAAAGCAAACACCATTATGGAGTAAGACTGAAAATGAAGTGGTGAAAAAAAGGAGGTTGTTTTTGCTGTTTGGAGGGTTTTGCTGTTGGCAGTTTCGAGAGGTTTCAAATACTACTGGCAAATCAGATAAGGGACACTGCTTCCAGTGGAACTATGGAGTATAGGCTTTCTGATATGGTAGATGAGCATCATTCATTACTTATTTCACTTTTAACTCTTTTGGCTGTGGGAGCTTATCTACCTTGATTCTCCTTGGCAGGTAAGGGATATCTACTTGTATTGCCTTTTTAAGAATTGTTTCAGATAGTAAAAGTTGCTTCTTTCATTAATGTGAAACTAAGCTCCCAGGTGCAGATTAAATACAGTGATGCAGCTAATGTTGAAGTGATACCACAAGCATCAACCACAGGATGAGAAGATTACTCCTCCAGAAACATGGGTTTGGTCAGTCTCATTCACCTAGACAGGCGTAAACGTGGTTGCTGGAGCTCGAGACAGCTACATCCTGCTGCCCTGGCTGGTATTTGAGCTCCAGACAGCTGCTCCAGAAACCTCCGCCAGGAAGGAGGCGTGATAAGCTGAAAAACAGGATTTTCCTCACAGAGTCTCTAGTCTTTCCACGAAGAAGCACAAAATATTGCTTCAAGTTCATGAAAACATCATGGTTTGCAAATAAAGACTCAGAATCAAAGAAAAATCAGAAATGAATTACCCTTCAGACTAAGATTAGCATCTCCAGAGTAGGCTCCAGGTTTCTCTAAGGCAAACTGTAGTTTCCTGAAGATAAAATACTGCAAACATCATTATTCTCTTTATATCCTTTAACACAAAACACAGGAAGCCTCCTTGCTCCCTCAGAATTCACATCTGTATTTTTAAACTTTTTTAAAAATGCTATTACTTACATTTTAATGAGCATTAAACTCTTTTTAAAAAGTGTATATGGAAAGCAGTATACACTGAAGCATCAGAAGAGGCTAATTAGGTATAGCTGTTCATGAAATTTGGTCCATTCCTCACCAATCTTCCTGACAAGAACAGTCCTTGTGCTCTCTAGAGATATGTAGGCATTTAAACACATCAGACCTACATCTTCAATTTAATGAATTTACTTTCTTCTAAATGTCACTCGTGGAAGGAGTATCCAGAAAAAAATGTCACAGAAGATAGCATCCCTGATGGACATCAGGCAGTAAAAGGTGCAGGTAGTAAATCACTACTCAGATCATCATGAAAGCACTTCATGTACTCCTTTCGTGAAACAAGTTCCAAAGTCAGCAAACGTTCAATGTGCAATGATGAAAATTAAAACAAAACAAGACTGCTTTTTATTTCTCCATTTACTAACCCCAGCAGGCTGGATGCGAAAATAAAATAAAGCTTTGAGAGATTAATATTCATCAAAAATGTGAAGCTTCAACTGAAGTATCCCCTTATAGTAGCCCCAGCTGAGCTTTACAAAACACTTTCTGGTCCAGTTGAGCTCTTAGATACTTCTCTGAAGCAGCAAAGTTAGTTTGACCCAACAAGTCCTCAGACTGCAATCCCTGAATTGAAAAGTTCTGTACTAAGAAACAGAATCAGATTTTTTTGTGCCTGCTTCCCAATCTAGCAGTATCCTAATGGGAGGCTTGTCAGAAAAGCCGATTAGGATAAAGGCCCATAAATCATTACTAACCTGGTTGAATTAGCTCTTCCCTGCAGGCTGCTAAAAGACAGGATTTTATCTGCTTCTCAGTCAGCCTAGGAGGCATATCATATCAGCATTATAAATCTGTACTGAAGCATGAGACAGAATAATGACACTAGGATAATTATCACCTATAAAATTAGAAATGCAACTTCTCCCTCTTTACTGTAAGAGAATTGCCTGACTTTTCCCGTAATGCTCATCAAAGATTTTAAACCAGACAGGTGATAAGATACCACTTGGCAAGAACTCAGTGTATGAGCAGATCTAGGTAACTATGTCATTAATGGGAAAAAAGATGGTTGGCAACCATCTCTGGCCAATCCTGCTTTAAGGAGGTCACTTCTCTCTCACTGGGCTCGTCCTTAGAGGGAAAGCAACACCACAGCACCCAATAACCCTTGCTGATCAACTCCACAAGATTCTCTTGCTCACTTACTTGGAAGTATATATTCTGTACCCGAAAGGTACGGTCTCCTCCAAAAGGCAAACAACATATAGAATCCGAGTGGGAGATATTATGCAAATAGCAACCTTCTGCATCCACATTTGAATTGAAAAATTAACAAGAAAAGCAAGGTATCCTGTATCTTTCAGCCTGCTGTAGTTATAAAAGAAGAAAAAGGAAATACTCTGTACTAAATGGGGGGGGAAAAAAAAAAAAAAAAAAAGTGCAAAGGAAGACACTTCCTTTAACATTAGTTGCAACGGAACAGCCAGATCGCCAGGAAACTGTAATTAAGCCAAACCACTACACATAGGTGCCTTAAGAGAAAAATCCAAAGGCTGTGCAACGACAGCAAAATAACCCCGAAAAGAGGTGCTCTATGCCCTTAAGCACGTAATCCAAAATAAAATTAACCTAATTCTAATTAATTTTTGCTTTAAATGATCTCTCTCACCCAAAGATAACCGCTGATGATTACAGCATTAAAGCAACAATCATCACGATGCTAATGAAAATATCCCAATGGGACAACATAGATGAAGATAAATTTCTTCACTCTTTATCTGTCATTGTCAACAACATGAATAGAGTCCTCAAAGCAATAGCGTGGCCTGTCACACTGCTCTCCGTTTCAAAGAACGCTGTCATCCTTAATAGCCAGCCTTACTCTGGTCAAGTAGTAACAGGATGAGATTAACGGAAATGAATTTAATATGGGAGCTTGCTCCTGTTACATACAGCTCTTTCTGGTTCTAAAGGGGTTGTAAAGAGAAGGCAAGGACGGGAGAAGGTTACTGAATGATCTTGACTTTGTCAAAGAAACATGATTTGCACGCAGATTCATTCGAGGAAGAGAAGTCAAAGATGACATTACAGCCCTTTGATATTTGTCAGTAAAGGATTACTCACAGCAACGCAGAAGCAGTTACAAAAGAGTTATATGGATGGATTTTCTAAATCCTTGGCCCTTCTTAGTGGCATGAAGCCAGAGCTTACCTCCCCATGGCGAAAACTGACTTTCAAAGTAATATGCATGTTTTATTTGTAGCCAGTGACCAAATCACCTGCTGGGTTGACAGATTCTGGAAGAAGCCAAGGACCGCTTGCGAGGAACTGAGTAATGTAGTTTGAAAGAAGGCTTGTCTCTGAGAAAACCATGGGGACCCAACCTTCCCCTTCTGAACTCCGTAACAAAACCTACAGCAACTTCAGTAGCAAGAAGCACAAGCCACGGAAAATGTAAAGTATGAGCCATGCAATACATTACCATGTTACTCCACTGCTATTAGCTTTGTTAGTCTTCCCATTTGCCTTCTTCTAAAGCTCAGAGAACCTCATTTAATCCAAGGTCTTCCATAAGGTCTGCTACAAATCTATGACCTTTGGCAATCAAATTAGAGATCAACAAGTGAAATAAGGGCTGTACTCTAAAAAAAAAAATTACAAAGAGCTTTTATAAATATATGTAGTGGTATAAGATGGAGACCTTATAGGAAGACACAGTGACTCGAAGATGTCATTACTTATTAGAAGCTGAAGTGTACAAAAGGATGATATTTAATCTTAATGAATTAAAGCAAATGTTTAAAATATTTTCTCATCCCCTTTTGAATGAGAAGCATCCATAGAAGAAATAGAAGAGTTATTATATAATCCAAAATAGTCAATTACAAAATCTAAGCTACAACTATTTTGTTCAACATCACAGTTTTTCGGAAGCTTACACTAGTCTAACTCTAGATTACATTTGAAATGTAAAGTTTTTTGATTAAAGTGAGTGACTTAACCTCCTACTGCTATCAGTGAACATTCATCTCATTTAGAATGCCAAAAGAAGAGGAGCTGCTATTATTTGTAGTTGAGCAGTCCCCAGATGTCCGAGCTAAAGTTAGGGCTCAGTTCTTTGCAGTGCCCCACACTTATAATGACAGATGGTCCCTATCCTGAAGGGCTTTGTAGATAATTAGAGAGAGGAGATGAAGAACTGGAGACAGTTCTTGTGTACAGTGACAGATGAGAAGTATTTAAAGCAAAACAAACAACCAAAAAAGCAGCTGGATTGCCCAAATGGCAACAACAAAACCAGCACCGAGCACAGAAAGGTGTAAAGAGAAGTGTAGGTCTCAAAGAGCTGCCCAGTATCACCCTGGAAAATCCTTCCTTTGGGCTGTGTCTGTCCTCTTTGCACAGCTGCATAACTGAGGACTGTCACATATTAAATTCCACGGGATAAACAACAAGCAGCTCCCCCAGCCCACTTAAGAAGCTACAAGAAGCATTCTCAGAACTATTAAGTGCACACGGAGAGATCTCGAAAGACAGTTTCAGACGTGGAACAAAACTGAAGCGGGAGATGGACAACCGCACGCAGCACTCCTGGCCACGAGCATCTCCTCCGCGCTGAAGCTGACACCTAGCTACATATTCAGTCAGGAGAGAGCAAGACTGAAGCAAAAACAGCTCTCCACCTCCTAGGAGGAGGACAGCTACACGCAGTTCATATCTGAGCTTTCAGCTGGTCTCTGCGTCACTTTTGGCACAGCTACTCCCCACTGACTTGATATTTACAGAGAGATTAGAGAAGTGGCTTCCAAATGCCTCTCTCTTCCAAGCAGATTTTTATAAAGCAGAGTTGGGGGAAGGTGTCTCCATGAAGAAGAGCTATCAGCACAGCAGCTGACACAAGCTGCTGCCTTGCACCCTAAGGAAAGAAGTTGGAGCTGTTTAATGTACTTGTACTCCAAAGCAAAGATAGTCAGCTGTGTCTTAGGAAAACGGGCAAAGCCTGCAATATGTTTGCTACAATACCCTTCCTGCCAAGAAACTTTGCCCCTTGCATTCGTAGCTTGCTTGCTGTGACCATCGCTCGACTCCATTGCCGGTAGTTCACGCGACCGTGCAGGGAGGGCGGCGCTGCGCGAGGTACCCCACGCGGCGGCGCGGGAGGGCGGAGAGCCTCACGCTGCACTGGCATACTTCCGTTTGAACGTGTTAGATATCCCTTAAATTTACTTTTAGGGACCTGGAAAGTGTACCACTGCCCTTTCACAGCCTGGCGATTTCCACTCTTCCGGCGCTGCGAGGAAACCACCAGCTCTCCTCCTTTCAGGCCACCTTCTGCAGGCCCCCAGCCGCCATCACATCTCTGAAGGCGAGCGCACGGCAGAGACTGAGAACTGCTGAGGGCAGCATAGCAAATTTATCACCATCTAGCACGTGATGCCCGGCAAACTCTGTGCTCCCCACATGGCTGCTGGAGCAACACCCCCGGCGTTACTAATAGCGTGCAGGCAAGGAGGAGCCCGCCAGCATGTCCCCCTGCTTCCTGTCACCTCCCCAGCCTTCACAGGAGCCTTCACATCGAGACATGAGTGGAGGCTTTTAGCGATAAAACCCCAGCAGCAAATTATATCAATTTACTTTTGAGCTTGAGCAAAGAAACAGAGGACACCCCAACTCTGACTTCTAATCCCACTGTGTTATGTGGGCCAGAAACACCAAGTGGACACAGTACAAGAACAGTGATACAGGCAAAAAAAAAACCCACAGAAGTAACCAACAGCTAGAAATAAATGCCCATAAATCACCCAGGCACTCTGTATGTTCAGATTGGCTGCTTACAGAAATTACCCCTTTCTCACTGTAAAGACCAGCACCAGTCTTTAAAACTTTTACCAGAGCTGGTAAAGCCTTCCAAGTCACAGGAAGCCTCCCAAAAGCAGCTTTACTCCTTTTAGCACTGCTGGCAGCACAGACCAGATCCCCCAGGCCTGGGGCAGCTGCCTCTGCTGCTGTGTGGCTGCCTTAAAGTTTTATGAAATTTTCATGCAAAATGTAATCAAGCAATTTCTTCTGAAAATAAGTACTCAATATACAGGCAAAATAACTTCTCCTCTGTTGGTTGTATCAAGAGACAATTTCTGTACTGGTTGTACCAAAGACATTTGACTGATACTGGTCTCCAATACTTGGAACTTAAATTCAGTGCTTAAACTCAGTCTTTGTGTCATCCCACTGGTGTTTCACAGATCAGCTTAAAGCGTGGAGCTGTGTGCACTTAGAGTTAAGTTCAATTTGCTTAGGCCACCCCACAGTTTGACAATGGGGCCATGGGGAAGTATTGGCAAGGAAAAACATGAGAATACAGCATGCTGATGCTCTGGCACTCACCGCAATATATTGCTTGTGTAAACTGTGGCAAGCCTAGCATTTTATAGCAGATTATGGCTGTTTTCCCCCCCATCTCCAAGAAAAAGACACACCAAAGCTGAAAAGGAGACCCTGATAAGCAAAAGCTCAAAGCAGCTCCATGATTTAAATTTAAAACAGCCACTTCCAGCTATCCAAAAATTGGTACGATATTAAAAGCAGCTCTGTACTGAGCAGGGCAATCACTCACGGCTATGGCTCTGACCTCCTAACTCTGCCAGGCACAGGAGCGTGGGGTGTCTGCAGTTCAGATGCCGGAGCTCGTGCTGTAGCACCAAGGCGCTGCCGCCTGCCCGCCTTGCAAGCGCCTTCCTACGTGCGCCCTCACCGTGGAGCTCTACAGTGCTCGGTGGCTCAAAAAGACAAGAGAACACACTGGGAAAGCACCACTGCCTGGGAGGGTCAGGAAAACAAATCTGTCCTAATAAGGGTCTGGATTACAAAAAGATGAGGGATTTCTGTCACAGACTCCTTCCAGCCTCTCTCAGGCTCTTTGTGCAGGGCCTTGCATGCTCTTCAAACTGCCACAAGCAGCAGGTCTGCAGCAAGAAATTTCCACAGCTGTGTAATCACATTTTACAGCCTCCTCCGCAGGGCCAAGATCAGCCAGTTCACCTAATCTGCCTATCTGAGCAATTTTTATATAAAACTCAGTTAACAGAATGGAAGTGTCAGAGCGGCACCGTGCCCTGATCCATCAGGGCAACAAGCTCACACAAACAGCCTTTCTGCTCAGGGCATATCCTGATTACATACCCCGTTATTTCCCCGCCCTCGACTACTTATTGTTCCTAGGTTTTGTTTCAAACTAAGGAACTGTACAAACAAAACAGATCATCCTTTGCACCAAAAGTCTTGCCAGCCTGGAAAGTCACTGCAAAGTGGGGCTTTTGCGACAAAATGGGCCATGTTAGGCACTCCTGTTCCACTAGGAATATGCAAACAAAAACCTCAGCTCCTGCTAAAAGTGCCACTGCACTCAGAGCACTCAGAGCACACTGTGCCTGCGCAGCCACCATCCACTATGCTCGTTGCACCCAACTACCGAACGCCCACGTCCTCGCATACGCATCACAGGCTCATCCTGCAGCACGCTTACATGTTGTTCTCCCCCTTCCTTCAAATAATCCAAGGACACTAGAAGTACAGCTTCCAAAAACACTTGTTTGACAATAAAATTAAGAGGATAATTATAGAAAAAGATATGCTAATACTTCGTTAATGAACTAAACTACTACAAAGCAGCAGAGAATCACGAATGCTCTGTATGGTGGGAAACTTCTTTTCATAAATCTCGCTCCCATTGGAACAAGGCTATAATCCAGACTGCTCAAATGCTTGGACAAAATGACATTTTGTTTTCTATACAGTGCCAGAGAAACAAGCATTAATCTGATTCATGAGCTGTCCTACCGTGGTCACACTCATGGGAGCATTTGTAAGTCACATCGATCTCCAGGGTGCTCAGCCGCACACTGGGCTGAACTCTGGAAGCTGCAGCGCAAACCGCAATTTAGACAAAACTCAAGTTCTCATTTGCACTTGCCATATAGAGTCCTATCTGGCTTTGCACAATCAGCTGTTATCATAAGCCTCATTTAAGACATGCAGGGACGTTCCAGGTCTGGAGTGAGGTGTGGGCAAATTCTGAAGGCTAAAAGGCAAGTGTATTGCTGCCTTTCAGAGCCACAGCCACTCCTGCATTGCAGGAGAGCAGCAGATAGTACTAACTAGCAGACGCATCGCAGGCAGTGAAAAGAAGAATCTAGCAACTGAGCAATCTTTCTGCTTTGCTTACATACGGTACCAGGCTAAGCTATATCCTCTTAAGCTATGTCCTTCTTTCTTAGAAATTTCTATTTTAGTCCCCCAACTTATCCCCATTCCCTGAAGTTCAGGCTTACTTGGCACAGAAATAACTAACTAGGAGACTGGAGCTGCAGAATGAGCCTGTCTCTCCATGGAGGTCCCTGCCTGCCCGGGAAGTATAGTCCGTTTCACAGATTCCTGATGCCCCAAGTCAGTTCCATTGACTTACTACCTGCCTCTCCTCTCCTGAAGAGGACTAAGGAGACAAAATACTTGGCTTTGAGTTTTGCTTTCCTGTTCATGGAACCTGCCTTTCATTTTTTGCTTTTCTATGAGATGCTGATGTTTGTTGTGACAATAACGGCTTTAAATCCGCTCAGGTCAGACTACCACAGCACTCAGATTTGCATCTCAAGCACGAGATTTCATTATCATTGCCTGGCATTTTATCAATGCCTGGAATTAGTGCTCCCTCCCCAGCTATCTCAGCTCAGCTTGAAAAAGATGCACATCCTAATTTATGAACAGGGAGGAAAAACTATAGAGAAATTGCTCTCTCTGGACAAGATTTGAGGCTGCCTACCTGAGTCCAATAGCTTGTTATGCATTGATCAAACCTCAGGTGCCACGTCAGGCCATTGATTTCAAGAGGCAATTCTGCTTAAAAACTGAGGACGTTATATGGGCCCAAGTTTTTGATAGCTCAGTCACATAACCCCTTCAAGAGAAGCCATTTAAAACTGAAACTACCAGTCAGCCTTGGCTTTTCAATTATGCTTATTCACAGCCTCTCTGGCATAAGAGACTTTCTACAGAAAATCATTAAATTGTCAGTCTCGTAAACTTCCAATTACCTTCCATAATAAAACTACGCAGTAGTTAATACCAGACATTGCTCTAGGTGTTTATAACCACATTGGTGCTGGGAGAGAGCATGCGGAGCAGAATGAGATCTGGTATTTGGTTTTTATTTTCTGTGAAATAATTTACGGACTGCCCTCTGCCCAGAAGCACCAGCAACGTTTTCAGATCTTCACCTAAACAGTAAGATTCTGACACCAGTCAGTGGTTTAACAACTCCCCCGTGCACCCATATGTCAAGCCTGTTTCAACACAAAGATGCTTTGCTTAAGCCCGGAGCACCCATGAGCACAAAGCAGGAGCACGAAGCTGTGTCAGCCACAGGGTTTTTCTGGAGAAGAGGAGCAGCCACTGGCAGCACCTTCTCACACCGCAAATTCATCGTACGAAACAGCAGATGGGTCAAGTAAAGGCAGGAGGGAAGAGCCAGTTATTGATGGAATTTCAGTAAGATGAAAAGTGTTTTTCATTCAAGATTGCTGCTCTGCTTATAGCCCCCAGGAAGAGCCTTTGGGTTCACTTCTCCATGCAACTCAGTGTTCCTCAAGCTGGGACATTGAAACGTTGGGCACCCTGACTTCCTGGCTGGATAAAACACCCATGCAGGGGGTTTGGCTTCCAGAGCTTCTATGGGAAGTGTGGAGCCTGACTGCAGGGAAGCATGGTGGCATGCAGGATGCAGTTCAATCCCATACCAATTTTAAAAGTCTTGACATTTGCAATTCCCATGAAAGAAGCACGTTTCTAACATTCTGATGAGATAGAAAGTGCATCTAAACATCCATTTCTAGTCTGAAATCTAAGTTTAAGAGGAGCACTTACCTGCAGACAACCTAACAGTCAGGGCACAGCTCTATAGTGGGGCAGTTTCTGCTACAAATTCTGACCCTTATCAACACCTGAACATGGAATTTCTACATAACCAGGAGACTTTCTCCCTTTTTCACCACAAAACACTCATGAGGAGTTGGAGCTAACATTTCAAACACTTATTCAGGAAAACATACTGAAATAGAGAATATCAAAATCTCCTTAGTCCGCTCCTATGGCTCAGGCAGGCTGGTATCAGACCTGTCAGAGAACAGTTCAAGGAAACCTGAGGTAGGCAATTGCAGATTAAGCAGCGGGAAGTTTCCTCCTAATATCTTGGCAAGAGGTTGTCCCGTTCCCTAAGGCACAAGAAAAATGTATCTGCCTTTCAAATTTCAACAGCCTCATTAAGCAGCCTCACTGTCTAAGAAAACTGCAAAGGACATAAGGATTTAACAGGCTGATCTAGGTTAAGTCTCTTGTGAAATCCACTGCAGTTTTATTCCATATCCTTTTGGATATCATTTCAGGATAATATAATGAACGTACCCAGAGTGAAGGAGCACTTTGAAGAGCTCAGACACGTGCAAGGCCCTATGCAAAAGACAGTTATCTCAACAGTGGCCTAAATACTAACATACAGAAAGTTCAGCACACCAGTTTTTGCTGTTATGTGATCAGGTAGAAAAATTGTCTTCTGTGAGATTGCAAAGGTTTCCCCCAGGTGCTCCTTCAGCACTTTTCCCCCCCTCTGGAAATGCTCACAGAAAAAGTCTAATGCAAAATTACCAGAACTCGGATGATGACAAGATGGTGTGCAAGAGCACCCTGTTCTTCCTCAGAGGTCAAGTTGCTTTTTCTGAGCCTAGAGGGGAATAAAAACAAAAGCAAGTAAACAAAAACTGGAAGAACCCTTTGAATTTCCTTTTAGGCAAGCTGATGTGATGAGACTAGCAAGGCTTTCCTGAGCTACCTTTGCTCATCCACGTTTCTTGTGGGAATACTGATCAGCCAGGAGAGGCTTTGAACTTATGCATAAACCTCTTTCATCTAAAGCTTCCACAGGAGGTTTAGAAGAATACAAACACCACATACTGCACGCACGCGCGCGCGCGCACACACACACACACACACACACACACACAAAAAAAGGGCTGTTGCAACAAGTCTAGTTTTTATTCCCATGCGGAAACAAGAATACTTTTTTTTCCCCTCTCCAATTAAGTACTCCTGAAAGTTCTTTCCTTTTAATCTCAGAACCTAAAATGAAAACAAATTTAGCAAACAGTGTTGTTGAAAGCTTGCTGAATCTCAAAACATAAACTGAAAACCAGCATTAATAAACACATCCATAAATGGAAAAAAAAAAAAAAGTAGATTTTTTATAAAGCCTTTTGTATGTGCTGGTATTATAGAAGGACAATAATCAAAGCAGTGAACAACACAGTGAGAACAGCCTTGTGTTTGTTCGCAAGGTGAACACTGTTTTTCAATTGGATTTGGTTTGGATTGCAAAATTCAGAACTGTTGTTAAAACATTAAAAAGATATCCTGATTTTTCATCCTGTAATTAGGCAGCTTTGGACTTTTATTTGCCTTCTATTTCTTGAGTTTCATCTAGGCATTAAAGTCATATTCAGTGAATATATTGAACTACTGGGAAAGAAATTAGCTGAAAGCAAGAAAGATTAGAGAAAGTAGCACAAGGATTTATCCATCCAACAAACTTTTTCACTGATAGAAAAGACTATTTTGATAACAATGATTCATTTTCCTTTACTAAAGGGTTTCCGGGCACTACGACATTTCTGCCCTCCCTCTGCTTGCTAGCACTGCCTCCGGTTCCTCTCCAGGTGAGGAACGGTCCTCCACAGGCTACGTCTGCACTGACTTAGCAAACACACTCCCATCTGCAAATGGGAATAACTCCTTGTAAAGCACTTTCAGGATGAATGGCTTTCTAGATGACATTTCAACATTATCATCGCTCCGTTTCCAACATAGTCAAAGCCAAAAAAGAGGCTGAGATGGCATCTGAATAGCAAATTCATTTTTTAACAATTTTTGCTAAAACATTTAATCACAGAAGAGTACATGACTTAGATGAGGGTACGTGCTGGAACAAACTGTTAGCAAATATTCATCCTGGAACAATACATTTGGACTAATCAGTATCCATTTTTTATTTACCTTCTGCAAACTTTTCAATAGCTGTATTTTACTAGTTTAAATATGTATGAAAGATGAATTTTAAATTCAAATGTCCAAACACTCACTCCAAGTATTGCATCATATTCTAAATGTAAAGAAAATCATATGCTAGGAAGCTGCTGTAAGATAAGACACCCAATCAAAGGTCAGAAGCTGGAGACTGTGAGACCTAAGTAGTAACTATGCCAGGAAGAATGGCCCTTTTTAGGGGACTGATTTAGGAAGAAAGCCCAGGAATTACTTACTAGAGACAATCCCAAATAAATTCAGTTAATACAGAAAGCAGATCATGGGAAATCCACCCTTCAGTCTTTTATTGTTTTTAGGGAAATAATTTGGGGGCTGCAACCAGAAGTGTGTGAATTACATGTATTACATAAACTGATTGCACAGAAAAGGCCAAAAAGAAGCCCCTGGACCACGGCAATCATGATCCTGCCTCAGTGTCCGAAGCTCTGCTGGAGGGTGGCTGGGTTTGCATCAGAGATGGGAGCAGGGTAAGAGCAGACATCTGCTGAAGTCCTCAATTTGTATAGAAATTTTGGAGTGAAATCAGCATCCGGCGCAGCCTGAAGGAGAAAGCTGATGTCCTCCAGCCTGCAGCGCCCAGCCACGCACCCGACCTTCTCTCTGGTCTTTATGGGTCACTTGCCCTACGGGTTCTCCTTGGTCCTGTCCTGAGTGAAGCTAAAGCTCCAAAACGGAGTCAGGCAGCCCAGGAGAGAGACAGCACCCCTTCATTAGGAGAGCACGATGTATTAAACCACACAAGGATCCTGAAGTCCCATTTGTAGCTGAATGACTTATGTGCCTATGCTGCACTGCTATAGCAAAGCCTAAGGGTAGCTACAAATGAGTCAAAAAAACCTCCCGTGCAGCCCGACTGCCCTCAGGCTCATTAACCCTGCCCCTGAGCAGGGGCAATTAGCTCCGACAAGGCCTCAAGCTGAGGCGGCGCCCGCTCTGCACAGGGCCACGCAGGGCCGTGACGGGGCAGCCGCGCGACCGCTTGGTGCTCCAGTGGTGACCGATTTCGCCGCTCGCCATCATCCTTCCTGCTGACAGCACAGCCGGGCTGGACCTCTGGGTCTACTGATCCTGCGGCTGACTTTGGACTTGCCTAAATTGCAGTTCTCTTTCCCTATCCTCCCTCATCTGCCTGCAGCAAGTAGTACTGCAATGTTTCTACCTATTCTCGCTCTTCTCACTAGTGCTAACCCCGAGCCAGGCCAGGAGAGCTACCTGCTCAGTACAAAACAGCACAAGGAAGTGACGGAGCAGTCAGATTGTAGAGGTTTCCGTGCGGCTCATTTCACGGCAAAGCAGAGTCACAAGGTAGCACTGAATGCAATGCAGCTCTTGAACAGGCAACACCCAAACGGGACCAGCTACCCCAGGTGTCCTGTGGAGCTGATGCAGCTCCGCCTCTAACCTAGAACTCCTTGGTAGGCCTGAGACTACAGCATTACCAGAAATTAGCTTTCTCACACGCTCATGCATAGTACCACCACAGCACCCCACTGCACCTCCCAGAGGCGGTGCCTTCCCAGCCTTCCAGCTGGTTCATCTTCAGCTACTTTCAGGACACCAGATTGATGCGGTTGCCTTGAGACAGGAAGGACAAATAGGTACAACAGCTGCATTGTGCCTATTTTCACCAGATGTTGTGTCACTAAATTGCACTATGTGATAAATTACAATATACTATTAATCCCATCACCCTCAGGTTCACTATTATCTTACAAACCTGCACATGCCAAAAAAAAAGTTTCCTTTTTGCCCCAAATTTCTCTCTAAATTATTCTGGCTCAAAGTCGAGGACAGCTGCATTCAGTTCTTGCCTTCGGGACCCTCTGGCAGTAAGAGGAGCAGGCCTGAACTGTGGCACTGCCACACCCTGCCGTGCAGCAAGCGGCTCACACGACGAGCGTGCATGTTCTGCGGTCACCCTCGGGCTTCACTCTGCTTATTTACCGCGAGCCCGTTTTGGGCAGAAAGGAAGGCTTTGGCAGGAAACTACTGTTTGAACTGTCAGCCTTTACACTGAAGATTATTGCTTTTTAAACCATTAATTTTCTCAAGAGATTTCAGGCCCCCCAGTTCACTTCCCACGTTCCCCTCCCCGGCCGCGCTGCTCACGCCGGGCCGGCTCCCCAGAGGAGCAGAAGAGACGGCTGCACAGCGGGCGCTAGAAAGGCAAGGGCATGAAATACCACGTGTACCTACACAGCAGCTGCAGGGGAGAGAGAAACCTTGGGAATAATAAAAATACCTCCGCAGGTTAGCAATTCTGTTATATTCAAGCCAGGAGAATTATTGAATGTGAGAGCTAATTACAGGTAGCAATATTGATAGGCAATCCCAGCCTGAGAGAGGAGATTAAATCCATTTATTGCACGTGTGTCGGTACTTCCAAAGACACTTGCTACTGTTATCTGAGGAAATTACGGTAACAGTTGCAGGTTTTCTCCATTGTAATGAAAAGAATAAAAAGACAGAATTTTATTTTATTTTTTTTTCCTGCTCTCTTCGCTACAAGGATCTCTCAAGTCTTTGAAAGAAAATTTAATTGTAGCACTTTGATACACAACCTCCAGATCTTTTAAATCTTCATTCTGTAAGTAAATTTTCCGGAAGCAATTTTCCTCATAATTATAGGCCTGATTAAGGTGAACATTTCCACAGCTTTGATGGCTTTGTAAATCAGTTACTGCCTTTCTCTTACAGGGAACAGGAATGCACTTTGTAATGAAGTTCTACTATGCAAGGCGGCTGAACGATAATGTAATTAACATCTATCCTAAGACATCTCTTAGGCTTTAAAGTAACATATATATCCATTCTCTCTTTTGCATGCTGAGATGGAACAAGAACCATTCTGAATACCCACACTGAAAAGATGAGGTTATAACTTCCGTTTATTTTCACCCTGTCCTGGAAATACAGGAAATTTGAAGCAGCTTAGTAATAAACTGATAAAAATATGAGCTAAGAACCTCAAGACAAACCAGAAGTTATTGCTTTTTGAAAGAGAATTGAGAGATGAAGCTGAACAGATTACTTCTATTTCATTCTCATACGAAATTACACGTTACACATAACCCTGTGACCTTAAATGGATCAACTTTTATCTACTTTCTCACCTTACAATCAATTTGGAACTGAGAAGTTCTCTTGGAAATGATCACGTATACGCCTTTTACAGAAACAATATATAATCTTAATGAAATCTAGAAAGACAACAGCATATATGCCCAATTTTGCATATTCAGGTGGAAAAAAATCAACATAAATTCCTAGCAAAGTTGTCCAGGATGCCATGGAAATTCACCTCAATGGGCATAAGAGGTAGTAATCCCCAGAGCCCTCCGGAGTCCATAGCGCCAGCTACGCAGAGAATTAGTCAATTAGCAAAATCGCCCTAGAACAAGCTAAAAGAGAACGTGGTAAGTTTTCCATGCGTTGATACCTAAAATGGAAAAGAGCAGCTGCCAGGAAATTACTCAGTTTGTTATTAAAGTTATGAAGTGGGCAAAACTGCAAGGCTTGGCATAGCAGCAGTCGTATTTTACAACCTAATGGCTTCCTTTTTCCTAAGTAAATAAATCAATCTGCTAAAGTAATAATCTATGTGTGGAGCTTCTTCCCCAGTCCACCAGCAGTAAACACTGTGCAAAGTTAACTCAGGGTGAACACCGGATGCTACTCTTTTAGCATCAGATTTGCAGAAAACGGAGATCCCAATCTGGGCGCCAGGAGGGAGCCTGACACTTGCTCTGAGCCACGGCCAGACGTGCTGGAGCTGCCAGGCAGCTGTGGGAGGCCCCTGGCCCCTGTGGGGTGGGAAGCGCTGGCCCCTGCCCTTCGCAGTCAGCCCTGCTGCGCCCTGCTTGCTTCGGGTCACTCCACGCCAATGGGCCAGCGCTATCTGGAGAGATGGCAGAGTGCTCAGGGCCCTTCCCGAGGGCTTAGTATCATTTACCGATGTGTTAAGTGCACTTTCATTACCCAAGATACTAACGAAAATATGAGATAGTATCAGACTCAGAACTCAGAAAACAAAAGAAAACATTTCCCTTCCTACCTGAACATAATAATGCTGTACCTAACATCTGTCACGGAGTTGGAAAACATAATGGAAACACACGACAATGCAAGACTAATTTAATCTTTCAAAAAGCAAGAACCCAAAACAGCTGCAGGAAAGCACAAATGAGTCACTGTTTCAGCTACAAGACTATTACTTTTAAATAATTATTAATCTTGCTTCAATTACACGGCATGTGATTCAGCCTCTGCATTGCTATTATCTCCACAGGGAGAGCTTTTCATACACAAAAACATAGGATTTATGGTGCTGATCCCTAAAGATCATTTGGAAAGTGCTCCCTGGCCACTAATAAGAAATGCCTAGAGTCTTTCTTCTGATTGACAAATATTAGTGGCTAATGTTGCCAACAACATCAGCCTGAATGCATCCATATGCTCCTGAAAGGCTCAATGATAAACTCTTTGGAGCAGAGAATTTGTCTATCATTTAGCATGCCCATTTGGGGGAAATGAATCCCTTGTCCACTCAATTTTTCTTGTTGTAAATGGCAACACTTGGTTTATGCTGCACTTTTCACACTTCCCAAAGGCTAGCAGAGCCATGGTGTGAGTGAGGATTCCTGTTAAGGGCCCTGGCAGCGAAGGCGGCTCTGCCCCGGTACCGCCACATCCAGGTGCGTGCGGGCGCTTGCGGAGACGTGGAAATCCGAAGATTGGGGTTTTAAAGGTTGGCACTTTTCACAGGCAACAAATCTAATCAAGAAGGGAAAGGAGAGGGAGGGAAGATTTTCAGTGCAATTGAGGATGAAGTTCCTTCCACTTTCTCTACCATAATCTGCACCCTTGTGTTTTATGCATATGTGACAATTCAGCACACATGGCTTAACTGAATCACCCTTCGTCTATATGTACATTTAAGAGGGTTAGGCTATTATAGCCAAGACTTGTCAGACTGTATTAATGTCCTCAATATTTTAAAACCCCTTATTACATACATTAAACTGCAAAATTTATGATTCATATGGAATGATATGATAAACACGACCACCATCATTCATTTTCAGGTGGCATTAAGAAGCATATTGCTTTCAGCTTACATGAGATACAAGGTTAATGCCACATAACAGACTACTATTTTTTTTTCCTGTGGAAAAAAAACCTTTATTTCTGAACTATTATTTTGCACATGCAATTCCTATTTGATTAGGAAGTTCTGGCTGTCGATTCCCGATGCCACATTTCTCCTGACTGCAAGAATAACCCACCCACGCTCAGTGCAGCACCTGAATTAAAGCACAGCTCCCTTCTGCTGAGGCCATGTGCAGCAGCTGTTACGCGTTGCCAAGCTCCACTAGCACTTAGAAACGACCCAAGTCACATTAAACTAGGAAAGGACCCTAATAGCACTGCATTTTCCAGAGATATCACTGCCTTTAAGAAGTATGTTAACCTCAGACCATTGTTTTTAAACCCTGCTTCTTTTGGGGGCCTTGAGACCTGTACCCCCACAAAACACAGCTGCCAACTGTCTGCCTCAGCCCAAGCCACACACTTGCAGTAGATGATCTATTTGGTCCTTTCGCCAGCAACATCATAGAGCTATACTTTCATTCCAGCATTTTTCAGAGAGTGAAGGTGGTCCCTTAGTGCCTGGTGTCACCATTACCTCAACGTGTTTACACAGTCACCTCTCATTGTACTCCCTATGCGTTGCAATGTAGGGTCTGCAGTGGATGCTGATGGGTGCTCTCCAACTGCTACAGAAATATCTATTTAATGCTGCTCAGTCCAGATATAGTTAAAAAATCTTATTTTCTTATTTGTAAGTGTAAATAAATGCAGTTCTCCCATTAATACTAGTTACTTGTACATAATGTTCACCTAGAGCTGCTTTTGCAATCCTCAGAAGAATATCCTTTCTGGCAAATCCCACTTCCTGTGCAGAAGCTGCTAAATCCTGTGCTCTCAAGATCAACTCAGCAACACTTTCCAATAGCTTGGATTACTGCAGTCCCAATGGGCTGGTTCCTGCTTTCCCGAGAATCCTCTCGTAGCCCCTTTATTGCCTGCAACCCCTGCTCCCAATGGAAAACTACAGTTTTGAGCCACACCTGCCATGATACAAGGGCTGGCTGAAAGATGAACCATGTTAATTAACTCCCTCATCAGCTCCCTTGCAGAAAAGCGAATTTATGGCAAAACAAATACAAGGATGCCTGAAAAGGAAACGGGAGAAGGATGCTGGGGTTACAGCTAATTGGGCAAGGGGCCATGACAGGAACACACAGGTGAGAGGAGGCAGGTGATGTGGGACGAGCTGCACAGCCGGGCACATCGGGAAGAGAGGCACAAAACCAGCAGAGCTCAATGCACATGACAAGCAACAGTAAGTGCAAAACCAAAACAGGCAGCAGCAATTGTTACTGCCTCAAATACCATCATTAGCCACAGCCAGGAAGCCCTAGCAGCAAAAAGGAGAGATTCAGACAAAAGACAAAAAGCAACCGAACAAGGAAGAATCAACCAAACAAAACCTATGAGCAATATAAAATCACTTAGGAGCTTTTTGATGCCATTTCTAGACGCTCGTTTGCTAAAACTAGGGTACAGTAAGAGGTGAATCATTTCTGGAGCCCAGATGCAGGTCACCCTACCCCACCGCTGTGCAGGGACAGTGGCACAGCTCCATCCACAGCCTGGGAGCCCCAGCAAACACCATCAGCCTCCAAATTTAGGCATCAAGTCCAAGAAGTCTGCACTGAAATGTCTCCTTATGTCATACGAGGAATAAACCAAGCAGCCCAAAAAATTCCTAGAGTCGTAGTTCAAAGCAAAACCTCAAGTAATTCAGTTCTGAACAGAAAGCATCAGCCACCTTCTCGGTCCCAAACTGGACCAAGAGTTCAGAGTAATTCCTTCTCATCCGGAAAAAAAGAGGAGATTTAATGCAGACTGAAGTGCTTCAATTATTATTGGGAGGTTCAGGGATGTGGCTGCGACAAGGCTGGGAGCAGGACGAAGGAAAGCGCTCTTGCCACTTTACAAGAATGCTCAGCCTTTCCCGAGAAGGTCCTGTGAAAGGAAACACCACCGTGAGCATGATTAAATGACCACTTCATCAGAGAGCGAGCTCTCCTGACAGTATTTGACAGCACTAGGAAAGGAATGCATGCCTTCAATTTGAGAAAGTTAAACCTCTCTGATTTCTGAGATCCCATGTACAAGGCAGCAGTGGCAGGAATAGGTGCAAGTACAGGCTTGAACTATGTATGGTTTCTAAGACAAGTTTAGAGAATAAGATGTTTCAGATAAAGTTCATAATTTAGTTTATGCTATATCATTTATAATTTAGTGAAAAGTATCCTCCAAATAAATATAATTATGTATTTAGTTTATGCTTCTAAAATTTAAAAAAAGTATCAAAATGTAGCAAAATCTACTGCTGCAATTAACTTTCACATTCTGTTTTCATCCAAACATGGCCCAGATTCACACTTCTGGCTTGGGTACAGGAGGGACAGGCTCTCTGATGTTCTCCAAAGTATCTCCTCAAGTTGAGGCTAGTAATTTCAGCCGGTCCTTCCATCCCTACTACAACAGGATGAAAGGGAGAGCACAGTCCTCTTCAAAGAGTATAAATTTTTAAAAAGGTATATTAGGAAAACATAACAGCATCAAAGACTCCGAAGATTAAATAGGTGGAAAAAACCTGAACTCTTACCACCTATTCTGTATAAAACATGTTTCAGACTCAGGCGAAAACCCTTCTCAGAGCGTCAAAGTTTTGTTGATCTCATCTCGATCCCCCCCAGCTTCCAGGGGGAACGGAACAAGCGCGTTTGAAGGCACGCGTGCTCCAGGGAGCAAGAGGAAAGGGCACTTCGGCGCCACCGCCTCCAGCTCATCCGCTGTGAGGCCGCGGGCTGCCAGTCATCGCGCGGGCGGCAGCAGCGGGTACCACCCGGCCGCAGGGAGCGCCAGGTAGGTCTCTGCTGCAAACGGCGCTGCAGTATCAGGAGCACTCGCAAGGCAGAAGCACTGAACTGCTACGCGGCCGGCTGGTCTGTAATAGCTTTCTAGAGCATCCTGAGGGACAGGGCACACAAGCACCTTGCAGCGACTGCTGCAAGGAGGACTATGTGCCCCAGCTAGAGCAGCCTCAGATTCCTCTAGGACAACACAGGGAGCTGTCGAGGAGCTTCTCAAATACTTCTGCTCCCACTTGACTTGAGTAGTTTTGACAACTCAGTCACTGCTCTGCATGGTTGACAGAAGAAGAAATAAGGTCCCTTCCACGCCATGACTGACATCGGAGGGCACAATCCAGACACGGCTTCAACTTCCCAGGTTAGGGCAAAGGATGGGATAGGGAGGCACAGTTCCCACCTAGCACAGACACTGCTCATCAGAACAAGGAGCCTCCTCCTGATTCTCGTACTCTGCTCTCAAGTAGCATGAGACAGGGAAGTTCTCTGTACTGTGCCCGACTCCACTTGGCACAGGGGAAGTGCAGAAGAAAAGGGACCTCATTAAATGCACCCCTTGGTTTAGGCAGATGGGAAAGCTCTTAATAGCATTTCAGCCCTGATCTCACTTGTTCCTGCAGAACAGATGCAATATGTAATTTACCATAGATGATGACATTTGAAATAATTCAAAAATCACTGATAAGATGAAATTATATCAAGCTAGATACTGCCATCTGCTATGATTTCAAGAATTCACCTGATAGTCACTTATCTCATGACCGGAGCTTCAGGATACAGAGGATTTTGTACACATACATTTGAGACAGTGGCAGAAAAAAAAGATTGTATTTCTGTATACAAAAAGCGAAGTATTTAGAGCCTCTCTTTAATTGACAGATATCCCATACAATACTGACCAATCTAAACTCATGTAAAACAAAAACTGTAGAACTCTTGTGCAAGATCTACTTTAAAAAAACAAACAAACAAAACAACAACAAAACAAACAAAAAAACCTTCCACTAGGACAGTGTCCAGAAGCCCAAGGGAAGACCACAAACATTGCAACAACTTTCTCACGAAGAACCAGCCAAGATGCAAACAGCATGATGCAAACCTCACCACCGATTGCACTTCTACCAATGGCCCTGAAGGAACAGAGGAGATTTAAACTGAAAGGCTGAGATATATCGCAACTAGAACCAGAACAGGTAACGTATAAAGAAAAACAGTCAAAAAATCGTTCAGTAATTCAAAACCAATAGGAGACAATCTACGCTCTGACCACTGGATCCTTACAAGGCAGGATTTTTCCCTAGACTTTTTTGGGTGACACCAAAGCCTGCCCACCTTCCTTATTCTCACTCCTCTCAGCTCCATTGCAAAACAAACAGCTGAAAAGAGAAAACATTCGAACAAACAAAAAAGATACTGTCCTGTCTGGGAAAAAATAAAAAACAGCTGCCAAGACTGCATCTTACAGTATCTCTGCGACAGGCAAAGGGATTCGCCCCCCATTAAAAGAGACCCTGGGAGCTCAGCACCAGCTCGCCTGCCCCGCGTGCCTTGCGCTTGAGCAAGGGGTATGAACGCCCCAGTACATAGCAGGCTTCTGATCTATTACTTAGAGCTTTCTAAAAGTTTTATATAGAAATAAAATAGCTAATTCTACATACAGTGTATTATATTTTCCTTCAAGGTCATTACAAATTCTGTTATAAGTTTAATAATAAACTACAGGCAGCCCTAAACTAAGATAGCAAGAAACTCTTGCTCGAACACTAAGCTGACAGGAAATGCTCCATGAGTGAAAAGCCTTAGCATATCACAGAAATATTAAGCAAGAAATAGGTAAATACTTAGAGAAAATGTGGATAACCTGGCTGAGCCTACAAAACTTACATAATCCGTCCTTAGTTTTTCCAATGCAATTTCCAAGAATATAGAAAAAATGAATAGAAAGGATACATTACCAGCACAGAATTGTCCAGTCCAGTTTTGCTGTATTTATGCCTCTGCAAATTAGTTGAAAAACTGGAGAGGGCTCACAGCTCCCTCATAAGAAATATTTCACACAAATGTGCTTTGCATGGTAAATTAAGTCTTTTCTCCATATCATACATTATAGATGATGACTTCTCACATTTTCTAGTTATCCATTTTCAACTTACTTGTACTTGGCAGGAAATATTAGAGTCTAGGAGGTAGCAGACAAGATCCAATGGCTGGAAAGTAGTGCTAGAAATAGTCAATTGCACCTGAGAGCATTTGGGGGTGCAGGGGAGGAAAGGAGGTCCAGGTGGTAATGGAAGTTAACACCTGTAATCACTCACAGCAGAGAGGATTAGACCAACTAATGGTCTTAAACTAAAAATTTGTATCTTACTAAAACCCTTCTCCAATTTGCCCACTAGGCTCCTGTGGAAATGACAGGCTGTGCTGAAGACCAGATGGGATGGGCAAAATGGTCTCCTTTTACCTTAAAATGCGGACATGCACACTGTCAAATTCGGGGAACGTTAACACAGCTGATACCAAGAGCTGCTAGCAGAGGCACACCAGTCCCTTTGTTTCTTCAGCAGCAAATAGATATTTTTAAAATAGAGCTTTACACTCATGGTAGATAATGAATATTTACACTGCTCAATTTTAATTTTGCATCAGTTCAGCATATACCAGGAGTGTCACTTTCACAGACCTCAAACCAAAAGCCATCGTTATGTTAAATGTCTGCCGTTCTGTTTCAACACTGGCCTTCAGTACAGGGGGCAGCAAATACCAACTGCCCTTAATTCTTCCATATTCATCGATGTCTCCGATTCAGACCTGACAGTAATTAGAAGCTTGTTGATATCCTATTGGTTTTGTCCGTGGCAATTTGTGGTGTCAAGACAACTGATGTCATTAGTTGTCATGATTAGCCTTCAAATTGCACTGCCTGAATGAAACAGGACCTGCAGCCCCTCACCTTCCAGAGCCGAGGAGGCAGCTGCCACTGAAATACCACTTCCCTGTGCTCTCTGTAGCCTCTGAAGAGCTTGTTTGCTTATTTGCATTTGTAATTTGTAGAAAACTTTTCTTTAAGCTTTTCAGATGAACAGATGGCTAATATAAGAAAGACTAGAAAATGTCTACCACTGAATAAAATGGCCCCAACATCCCTTAACTCAAGCCCCCAGAGCACACGGGTATAAAGTATGATATTCTGAGACCTACTTTCCAGCTGTCTTAATCTTTGGTGAGATTTAGCAGAACAGAATGCTGTCTGGGAATCCTATTTTTTGATGAATTGCTGTGAAACTGGGAGCAGAGTTGACTGAAATAGCTAAAAGCAGTCTCCTGATGAGGAAGAAACTCCAGCACTGCTGTTCCAGCTCCTGCTCTCTGACACCAGCTGGGTTCCCAAAGTCCACTTGCAGCCAGGTGTTCTCTAACATATGCAGCTAGTCCCTCGAACAACCTGTCATTCCAAGCTTGAAGGGATGCAAAAATAAGCTCCAGTCACTCAGGGCACACACCCCTGTCTTCCCTTCCAGCTTGATGTGTTCCCTGGGCACCTCAGCCTGTTCCAACCTGCCTAGATACAACTCACCTCCTCACTTCTAAATGGGAATAGCCAACAGCCCTGAAAAGTCTGTTAATTTCTGTTAAATGCTGTTAAAATTGTAACCTCTGATAAGCCTCAAGTGCTTCTTATTGTGGAAAACAAGCAAACATTCAAAGAGTAGTTAAGCTTCTTTCCTTATTTTTTTTTTTTTGACTGCTAAATTTACCCAAATGCTGCAGCTGTAAATTTTGCTTGGAATATCAGCAAGCTAAACACATTAATGTTATTTTTTATGCATAAGTAATTTCAATGGCAATCTTTACATAGATTCAATCATCACCACTGACAAGCAATACTAAACAGATCCCGTGTTATTAAACACTTCCGGAACCTGAGCAAGAAAAACAAGAAAGTGGAAGTTTGTTACAGCTGCAGTCTCCTGCTGCCCCATTTAATATTCTAACAGTGTGTGAATGGGAATATCGAAGATGGCCCAGCCCGGGCTTACCCTGGAAGGGTCCAGCTCATACACCTGCCTTTCAAACACAAGGCCCTGCTCTTTGACCCACACGGCTTGGATAGAGCAGGTACTCTGGATCTCTCAGCTCTATAGTAAAAAACATCTTCAGGTCATATATAAGATCACTGTACTTTGATCCTGCTTTCATACTCTAACTTGGAGCATCCAGTATTAGCACTGCTTTATCACTTTTGGAAAAAGTCTTTTAACAACTTATAAATGAGCACTCCAGTCTTCCCCTGAGTATGAAGAGCATTTTAGGATGCTGGATTCCAACTAGAAAGTTAAATGCACCTTCCTCCATGTCCAGTTCTCAGAAGATGTCACAGGGTAAGTGGACAGTGACTGTTTTGCTTCTGAATTACTTTTTTTTTTTTTTTTTCTCCTCTCCCTAAACATCTGCTACCTAGCCTAGGGGTAAGGAAAGAAGTTAAAGGTGGGTGACACAACATTAACAAGGTCATCACCAAGCTTGAAGCAAAATTTCCAGATTCAAACCTAGCTCTAAACACCTCTAAGCTTGGCTATTGGTTTGTGCTCAGGGCCTTTCTTCCAGTTTTACAATCGACATAATAATTTCCAAATGTTCAAGCAGGAAATTATACTACAAGAAACCTAGATATGATCTTTTTAGGATTACAGTACCATATTGAGTAGCAATAAGAGTCTAATGACTAAATATGAAAGCGCTCTCAGCACCACGGACACTGCCTTAGAGCAAGCTGGGGGGACGGACACACCCCACAAGCCACTGCCCAAACATCTTGCAGCAGAGCCTACGTGCTGAGTAGCAAGTGTTGTTAAAGCAGCTACACTAATGGGCAGAGAGCCTAATACAGAATATATACAACCACATAAGTTTTAGCCATTGCATTTTACTTTTACCATCAGAATTGCTTACTTGCAACTTTAAAAGCTTTAAAAAAAAAATGGTTAGTAGCTTTCAAAATGAGCTATGAGGACTAAAGAGAATCTTTAAAAAAAAAAAAAGGCAGGTAACTTTTTACACCATTCTGTCTATTCTTCTAAGAACTATATTACACATAGTGCACAAAAAATGTTTCCCCTTTTAAATTACATATCTTCACCTTTCACCATGAATCAAAACATTGCTTTGACCCAAGTGACAGCAGTTGCAGAGTCAGCCTAGGACATGCAAGACAGAAGGGATTCCCAGATGCGCTGAGGGACCTGAAACCACTCCAAAGAACATGCCTCTTCCTCCTCCTGAATAAAAATGTTTGCATGCACTGTCCCAGCTCTCTCTGTGTACTTGCCCAACAAGTTCTGGGTTACTTTCTGCTTGTTGCTTTATTTAATTAAATTTCCATTTGGCCATAGGAAGCTCCAGCCTGAACACTCACTATTATGAGTTCAGAGAGAGTCCTGGACTTCCAGACCCAGGGCCCATTTTCCCCTAGTAGCCATTAGCAGGATTTGATCCCATTTAAACACTAGAAGAGAGATTCCAAGCTCCCGAGTCCTGCATTGCTGGGCCTACGTGCCCCCAGGGAAAGCTGTGCAAAGAGCATTGCACACGAGGCACCATCTAGCAGGATGAGCAGCTCCGAGGGCGCTGCTCCCTGCTCCCTCCCGGTGCAAAAGGTCAGGATTGGGGGCAGCCACCGCTTAGGCAGCGCAGGCAGAGGGGGAAGCGCCCTGGCTGCCCCTTGCAGGAGCCAGGGCTGTGTGCGACGCCCAGACACGCGGGCGCTCCCAGCACGCCCGCAGGGAGCGTCACGCTGCTCCTCGGCCAGCTGAGGAGCTCGGGAAGCAGCGCTACGGAGCCCACGGGCTGCAGGGCCACCTGCCATCAATGCCTACCACCTAATCAGCCACAGCAGCTTAACTAGGGACCAGAAACAGGGAGGGCACTAGACTGCAACAATTTATCCTGATCATACAAGATGACTGGCAGGTAGGGCCCTCCCAGCACCATGAATTTTGCTGTTTGGACGGTGCCACAGTGGCCTTGAGTGATTCATGTACTCAGTCCCTTGAGCCATGAGGATTTGACCGTGGTATGTTTTGGTTTTGTACTTTCTTTTAAAGCAATCATACAGGTAACAGAAAATTAAGTTAGCCTAATATGCCTTAATTTATATAACAACTGTAGATAGACACTAGAGACAGGATTTCCAAAACACAAGCAAAAACCTTGTGACTTTCTCGCGATACATGGAGACACTGTCCTCTCCGATCCCCTCCAACCTCCTCTGCAGGCTCCTCTCTCAGCTGGGGCCCATCAGGCATCAGCACTGCAACACATTTTATAGTGGCTGCAAGCCTGGCTCTCATCTTACTTTCTAAATCTTTAATGCATTCATTTTCCTTATTGATTGTTGCTACTGCTGCCACTTTTGGTCAAAAGACATTTTTAAGAAGATTTTTGCCTTTTAAAGCAGTTTTGCATCCCAAAGTTACAGGGACATCTAAGCAAATCCTCTCCCTTCAGGACTGCTTGGCTCAAGGCAACACACGAGCCCAGGCAGCAGCACATACAGGCCTAAGGCAGCAGGCCAGCGGTGCAGCCAACCCAAGCAGTGCTCATCTCCTCGGCTTAAGGTGCAGAGCAGCAGGGTGTAGCACACAAGGGAAGCATTCCTGGGTGTAAGCTTCCCAAAGCAGCCCCTTCCTTCCCTCCCAGGCCCGGAGCTGCAGCCAGACGGGGCAGGAAGGCCCCGGCTCCAGGCCCTTGGAGCAAGGAGCAGGCAGCACAGCAGCTACAGGGCAGCTCCATCCCTCGTGCCAGCGCTGCCCGGGTGGAGAGTGCAAGCAGAAGGGGAAATACGGAGCCACTGATGCCACTCTGACTCCGTGCAGGGAACCGGCCTGATGAAGAAAGGAGCTGGCACTTGAGCGCAATTACATTTCAAGAACCAGTGGCTAGAAACAGACTGTAGTGCAGTAGTGTAGACCATAGTGCAGCTGCTTCTCCCCTCACTTGCTTTTCTACAGCTGTTTTCACAAAAGCACACTGGAGTGAGAAGGCAGCAGCAGTGACTGCTCTTCCGATTGCTTTTGCTGTCACTACCTATCAGTTAATCTGCTTTCATTCACAGCCCTCCTACATGGACCTTCGTGGTCTCAGAGCTGCACAGCGCAGCCTCTGCAGTGACTGCTAAAGACACAGTTGATACTTGGATTTCTTGCTGTCCTGAGGACTGTTGTATTTAATCGAGTCCAGCACGGAGTGATGGGGAGACAGTTTCCACCCAAGTAGCCATGTGTTTCTTTACTGAAAAGAGCTACAAGCACTATGAATTAATCTCCCTATATCTCTAATTTAAATCAGTTGACAGCTGAACAGTTATCATGTAAAGTAAATGACTGCATGTTGCCTGAATAAGATCCCTTTTTTCTTTCCTTTCCAAAGAGCTAGTGTTATATGTTTCTCTTATCTTTGCTAAGTAAGATATTGGACAAATCCTGAGGAACATCACAGAAATATGCATTGGTTTATCCAAAGATTCTGGCTAATGGAAAGTTTCAAACCAATATCAAATGATTATAGTCACTGAAGCGCAAACCTCTTGCCCCAATTCATTCCCAAGTGCAAAGAATATATCTGCAGCAAAACTATGGTTTTCTTGCACATTGAGGAGAACTTATAGGATCAATAAAGTCACAAAAGGCAGAAGAGACCCTCTGTAAGGAATTTATTCCCACTAGCCTCCAGCTATCATATTTTGTGAGCTATGACTAAGGCTGCAAATCTGATCACTGTGTTCACAATAAACATCATTCAATTAGCTACTTTCCCCTGTATCTATAGGGGGGAGCCCATGGCCCTGGCACACACCTCTGTGTTGAGGCTAAGGCCAGAGAAAATCTCTTCTTGGAGCAGAGTTCTCTGTTTAAACTGCTTGCTGAATGATTTTCCCAACCACAACATTTCTCAGCGAGACAAAAGATCAAGATGTTGTTATAATTTTGTGTTGCCAGGCATCCTTCCATTTTGGAGGAACAAAGACAATTAGTTTCCAAAAAGTGCTGTTCTTTCAGACAACAGAGAACATTTTGATTCTCTGGAGGATCTGCACGTAAGTTAGTGCAGCCTTTTGACACAGCTGAACAAATAACATGGTATTTAACAAGGCACAGAGAAATCAAAGCAGACAACTTTCCTATGCATTTATCAAAGCATATACAGTACGCATTCCATGGCAGATAAAACAACAAACATTGAAGCAAAAAAAGTAGTCTACTGCATTTCAATACATAAAACATAACAGAAAGCCGTAACAGGTATGGGCAGCTCTGACAACTATTTCTGTTGTTGATTTTCACTGTTTTGTTTCCTCACTGGAAACCTAAAGAGACCCTTAGAAGCTGCAAGCTTGCAGCAATGATCCTCATGCCCACACCTCTGCACTTCCTTTGCAGATGTTTAACAAGCAGGTGCAGCAAAGCAAACCCTTGCCCTGATGGCACATCCTGGAAGACACAGGTCCTTGCAAAGGCCTGATCTATTTCTTGTCTTGAAAGGTCACCAGCCCAACAAGGAACAGCCTGGGCTCACAGCCAACAAAGACTCCTAGTGACACACAAAAAAATATGGTTTTCAGAGATATACACCTGTAGTATTTATTGGGATCAGCAAGAAAACCTTATGCACACATGCCCATAGAAACACCTCTATACCCATTCTAAACCAATGGGCCTCATTTGGTCAGACTGTTACACTGGAACCTTTGAGTCTGTATCTACTGTTCCAGAGACTGCTTTCTATCTATGCACATTTGGTCAAGCACTGCATGTTTTAAATATGCTGCAAGTTTAACTGCCAGCAAGAACAGAAAAGACTGTGCTGTGAAAAGTTAACCATGTATCTATACGATCTGCCTTGGCAAGCACACATAAGTAAAAAAATTTCTGTTCTAAGAGACGCAAGTGTCTCATCTGTTTTTTCGTAATAGCAAAGAACTCAGAAGAGGTGCAGACACTGCTAGCGTCTGCAAACTAAGCCTTTGGTCCAAATGAATTTCCTTTACCCTGCACTCACAGAGCTAACTTTGCAGGGATGAAGAATTAAGGGGCAAGTTCCAAAGTCTATCAAAACCACTAGGCATCTTTGCAGGCTTGGATTTGGCCTTCAGTGAAAAGACTTTAAAACAGTGCTGGAGGCTTCCTCCAGACCAGGAAGGAATGTTGCATATATTCTTTGTCAGTCTAGTCTGAGATCAGTTCATACCAAAATAGTGGAGAAAAACATGTGCTCTAAGAGAGAGCTGCCTTCCCAGTGCCTTCACAATATTGCAGCCAGAGGCAGTGTGAAAGGTGAGGGAAGAGAGGAAAGCAGCATATTTTCTGACAGATGAATCTGATAAGGAGAAAAACAGTATCACATTTTGTCAGATGTGCATGTAAAAGATACTGCTATCTGTGTAAAGGCACAGTGGCATAAAAGTCACAGAAGAAGTAAATACCTTGAATTTAAGATTAAAAATGACTTTGTACAATGTTATGATCAGAAGTGTTTTTTTATAAGCATAAGAAACAACAGCAGCAACAAAGGTTAGCACCATCCCCATTTATATTTCAAGGACTTCTGAAAAGAGAGTTTTGAAGAGGCAATGACTGCACTGAAATGAAGTGCCCTCTTTCTGGATGGATGATATTAACTGCATTCCCCGATTAAACAAATAGTTCTCCCTCCATTAACCACAACAGAAATTGCTACTCAAGCAAACAAAAAATCACTCTTAGGGGTTGTCCTTACATGCCTTATTTGTTCAGTTTTTCTCTAGGACAACATAGTGTCTCTCTACATGAACACCAAGCAGGCTCTTTCATAAAATGTCTAAACATTTATCAGTTAAGAGTTACAAGCCCAGTTATTTATGGAAACACGGTACAGAAAAAAACATGTTGCTAACACACACTTGGCCTGTGATTCAGCAGCTTGTAATTATCTTTCTTATTAAGGCTTCCCGAGGCAGAGGGCTGATTCTCTTAAAGGTCCTTTCCAAATTCTAGTCTTTGTTAGAAAGAAGGAAAAATGTAGTGCATTAGTAGATTGACTAAAAGAGCTAGGATCACATCATTTTATCTTGTAAATAAGCAAATAGAAATAGGTTTGTTGTGGTTATTGACTGCTGATTTCAGAGCTCTTCAGAACAATCCTATGAAAAATTTCTAACCCATTTCTATTCTGCACTGCTCAGAGTGGAGCCTTTTTTTTTTTTTTTTAAATTTTATTTAATACAACACTGCTGTTTACCCTAGCCATCTCTCTTCCTCTCTTTTCTTTCTGCCCTGTAATGTAACAGGGGAAGGCTGCAGATGCCTTCCCTCCACAGCTGCACTGCTGGTATTGGGGGGGATAACTTCAATACCTCTTTGTCTTGAGCATTTTGTACTGAAGCACCACCAGGTTCAGGAGTCACCTCCTGGGGCTCATCCTTCTGCTCTCCCTCACTCTGGAGGCTCCAGGTAATTCTGTCTGTGAGTTCTGTCCTTTGCTTTACTCTCTTCCTTTGCTCTCCCCATTGTTCTTTTCTCATCCTTACTGAGTCTCTTCCTTCTATCTGAAGCCCATTCAGATGCCCCAGGAATTGTGACAATACTAATCTAAGGACAAGGACACATGGCCATGGCAAAGTAGGCTTATTCTCCCATTTTGTGCCAGCCCTAATTCCTGGCCCACAGCACAGCTTGCACATTAGCAAGGTCACAGCTTGCACTCAGGTATCTGACAGATACCTGGGGCAGCCCAAAAGCAGTACCAAGTAGCTTGGAGACAAAAACAAAACAAACCACCACACACAACCAACCAACCATTCCCTCCCTCCTGGCTTGAGGGCCAGCACTTGCCAACTATCTCTTTCTCTTTACTGGGCACCACTGTGAAATGCTCATTCAGCTCTGTTAATGTTTAAGGATAACTAATGCAATAAGGATGGCCTCTTTAAGTCTCTGAAAAAGTTCATGTTTAGAGACTTATTTGTTCTATACCTTGTGAAAATCACACATGCAGCATTATATTGTGGTAAAGCTGGAAAGATTGAAAGACACCAGACAGACAAAGCAAGTGGCTACCTATCAGTACTGAAAGAAGCATCAAGGCAACTCCAGCAGTGAGAGCCTAAAAGAAGGGGGATATCACACAAGGCAAGTGCACCTTAACAGCCTTTCCCACTGCCCTGCCAACATGAGCAGTATTATCTGTATAAAGAAGAATTCAAACATCTTTGTTTCAGGGAGAGCCTTACTACATAGTTGTTATTACTGGGCACAGCTTATGCTATTCAGTAAAATGCTGAGTTTTCACATACTGCTCTGTGAAAAGGCAGGATGGGCCCAGGGACCATTCCACAAACATCAAGGGCAGACTAGGAGAGCTGGGGAACAGGACAGGTGGGCAGCCCACTTACAGAAATTGCTATGACCCAAGGAGAACAAAGGAGACCATAGAAGATGAGTTAAAGGAGGCACCTTAAGGCTTTTGTGATTAAGCTTTGGTCTCTATGCAGCTCCTTCAACCTTTGTACAGGAAATAAAGTGTTTACAGGGTTAACCCTGCACATGAAAGAGCCTGTCATTTCTGCCCATCTTGATTACACCTAGAACTAAAGCCACAGCTTGGAGAGAAATCAGAGTTAATAGGGACAAGCTGCTCAAGAGCTGCCTTAGGAGCATATTTCACTTGCTCTTCTGACATAACACACTGCAGAGCTGCCCGCTTAATAGCAGAGGTGAGCACAGGAGCAGGGAGCTCCTCAGCTTTATCAGGAGTACAAGGGCCACTAATTATAGACAATTTAGCACATACAGAGTAGCAGAAACACACTATGGACCTAATGACTTTTCCATTCAAGTGTGAAACACTTAGCTGACTATCCAACTGCAGTCCTGGGGAAGGGATGAGCTGATGCAGACTCCACGGCAGAAGTCCCCACGACAGTAAGGCCACCAAAGGCACATTTGTTCAGGCTCCTCTCCTCCAGCACATTTGCACTAAGTACTCACCAAGAACTCTTGGTTTTACAACAGTGTGTTTACAAGCAAGCACTACTTTTTAGATGAAAATTAATAAAGAAATTCAAAAACTCAACTTTTCCCCTTGTCTTTTGAGTGGGAAAAATGCTGTTTTACATCCAAAATCTAATATGTTCATGCTTACCTACAAATGTGATTTTTTGCCAGCAACAATCTCACATTTAAGTTTTTTTTTTTTTTTTTCTGGCAGTGATATCTCTGGATTAACCACATGAAAAAGATGACATTCATCTTTACCTCATCTTTGGTGAGACGAAAGAAAGAAGCAACAGGAGGAGCAGGGTAGCACACAGTGCCGAGGTCCTCGCCCAGATGTGCTGCGCCAGCCCCAAGCTGGCTGTGCCGCCCAGGCGCGAGCAGAGGGCTGCGCCTGCCACTGCGGCCTCTTCATGCCAGGCGAGCAGCGAGGACAGGGCCCTGCCAGACCTGCCCGCATGCTCACGTCGGCTCTCGTAGCCCAGTGCTTCAACAGGCTGTTTGGAGAACTGTTGCACTGACCAGTGCCGCAGATCCCTTTCCTGATGGTGTATGCAATTTTTTAAATGTTGCTGAACTCTTCATGGCAAATTTATCACCTGGAACATCACGTTACAAAAACTGACTGCCAGTCAATGCTTTTGCGTGTATTCACCAATGTCACAGACATCATAAACCTGGAAGAATAACCACAGCGCAGGACAAACCCACCAGCTACAGCACTGAAGAGCCTAGTTCAGGCTGCGGCTGGAACACAGGAGCAAGTGTGGGGTCACATTCCTCCATTGCACCCTGAGGAACTTCTTGGAGTTGTAAGTAAAAAATGCTGTAAAAGGCAGGGCTTTAGACACCCCCATGGATTTATTCATTGCAGTCAAGACACCTGTGTGCTGGTTTGTAGTAATTGACCAGAGTGAGTCACAATGTAAGTGCAAATAAAACAATAGTTAATGACAATACAGCTTCCACCTTCCACATGGGGACTGTTTATCTCAACGGGAGCAAGCCTAGCCTTATTGCTGTGCTACACATTCTGTATTTTGAGCAGCACAAACTAAACATACTTATGCAGCCTTTGGCTTATTTTTAGGAATATAATTAAAAAATAAATCAAATGCATGAAGTGTCTTTCAGCTGATTGCAAGAAAAGTTGCTCAGCATACAACGCTCACAAATAGCAAACTAGAATGAAAGAAAATGCCTTTGCCTCTGGAAACTTGAAGTTCAGCTGCTCCAAAACAAGCAGATCTGGGCTCTGAAATTCACTGTGTTAATCCCCTGTAGCTTTGTATTGTATTTTTTTCCATTTACAAGTGACTAATACCACCTTTATTTCAAACTAACAGAAGCAAAGATGTCAAGGTCATGCTTTTCCAGTCTGCTGAAGCAATCTAATAGTGTGACTATCTAGGCCAGCTACCAGCAGAACTGGACTTTAAATATCTTATAAGAGCATCACTGCATATCTAGTTTAATTCTGTCCTGCAATTTAAAAGTCTAATGCAGGCAAGTACATGAAAGAATTTCTCATTCAATCAGCCTCACCTTGTTCATATACAGAAAAGCATCACGTTGCCTTAAAGAGATGCAGGAAATAAGGCCACAGACAAAAGGCTTTTATGCCTTTTGAAAAGGGGTAAATGAAGCAGTAATGGATCATGAATGGGGTGGTTGAAATTACAAAGCTGAAATTATAAGTAAGAGAGTCTTCCGGGAAGGAGCCTCCCCATCTGAAGAATGAGACCTGACCTAAAAGTGGCAACTGAGCATTTGTAATTTTAAGTCTGAAGAAAGCACAGAATGACAGAGAAAGCAAGTGAAGAACGAACAAAAAACTCCACAAAATGTATGCAGGTATTTTACCACTTTAAACAATGCCAATATACCTGTTAATAAATGGGTGTGCTCTGCCTGCTGGCTGCCAAGGTAACTGCAGCCCAGGCCCTGCTCAGCTGAGGAGCCCCGCAAGGCCAGCGGATTGAGAACAGAAACAGCCTCGTGCAGCCCATTCCCATTTTCTTTCAGCTTGATTGCTCTCACAGCTTTTATTAATCACATTGCCTACAGCCATTGCAAAATGAACAATTAGGTTATGAAAATAAACAGTAAAGTGATGGCTTGGCTCAATTAGTCCTTAGTTTTCTCAAACTACCTCTTTAAGGTCACAAATTAATTGCCTGTTGTTTACTCTCCCAAGAGCTCACCTCCACACTAAGGAGTTTCATGCACTAAAATATGTTCCCAAGAGATTAAGAGTCTTTGTGCCCACATAGAGGAAATGAAAAACAGGCAAATTGACTACCTAAATCCAATTCCTCACATAATACCCAGGTTAAAAATGATAGCAGATCCATGCCTTTGACTGTTTCACAGAATCACAGAATAGTTGAGGTTGGAAGGGACCACCAGAGATCACCTAGTCCAACCCCCCCTGCTCCAGCAGGGACACCCAGAGCACGGGGCACAGGGTGGCATCCAGGTGGGTTTGGAAGATCTCCGGAGAAGACTGCACAACCTCTCTGGGCAGCCTGTGCCAGGGCTCTCAAAGAGACCCAGGTTCTTTGCTGTAGTATTGCAAACATTCACTGTTTGTCCTATAAGCATCAAGTACTGAACAAAAAGGGAGAAACATTTACTGTGTCACTGCATGTCTTAGATTAAAAACATGAAAGTACAAGACTAAAAAAGTGATGTGGGATCTGGACAACATAGGCTGACAATTTGATGGCATGATATTGGTTACAGCAGACTGCAGTTTGCATCATATAGAAGTTTCTTCACACCTGGAGCACAGGATCATGTAAACACAGACAAAGCACAAGTGAAAAAGACAATCCAGAAATAGACTTGAGAAATACCAATGGCAAGGGGAGGAGAAAAATGCAGATGTGACACAGGTATTTAAGCTGAAAAAGAGCTAGGATAGACTTTTCCAGGATTTGAATTTGAGAAAAGGCAAAAATGAAGCGCCAGTGTATATATGCAGCAAATGAAAACACAGAATTAGGACTGTAGTAAATGCAGATTACTAAACCTAATAACAAAACATTCCTCCAAAAAGCGTCCTTCCAGGAGACGTTAAAGACATCTCAACACCACCGTCTGGAGAAGATCCCTTGATACTCAGTTTATAGATAAAAATAGAAATTCGCCAAGCTTTGGTTTATTGTCAATTAAAAGCCCTATATTCTCCTTACAAGTTATCGTAAGACTGGGATTGCCCAGCACCTACAAACAATTGGAAAAAAAGATCTGAGCTAAACATTAATCCACTCTCTCTCAGGGAACTGACTCTTGTCTTTATTTAAAGATAACAAGGGTACTTTACACTATCAGCTGGTGATGGAGTATAGCAAGGAGATATTTCTAGAAGCACTTTATTTAAATGTATACTGGGGCTATTGCTGAGGCCTGAGTTAACACATGGAGTGTTTTGCAATACTGCATGAGCACCATTATGGAAATGTAACAGCCACAGGTAGTGATGTCTAGTATAAATTTGCTGGGTCAGCAGGGACTGAGATTTTATAGATCTCAGTTAAACTAACATATGTTCCTGGAGGGAGAATAAAGTTAATTCACAAGGTTTCTGTTGGCATAAAAATGAGAAAACTCTGGGATTTCTCAGAACACAGGACAACCTCTCCAGCTGCACAAGACTGCTATTGATCATTTCACTTCTTCAATGAATGTTTTGTAGGAAGATCTCCCCACATTAACATTTAGGATCCTGGGGAGGAAAGTAGTAAACCAATAAAGCTCAGGTCTAGTAGAGCAGTGTAAAAAACTTAAGGTCGTCTTCACACAAGGAAAATAAAGATATCTATAGTGGTACAGGCAATACTGCAGCTCAAAGAACAGCAGCTCAAAAGAGTTCAGCAGGGGTATGCAGCCCAAATATGGTCAGTAGAATCCACATAATACATATTTGTACTAGCAGCTCAAGGAAAAATACTCCTCTAAATTATTAGTGTTTGTATGAAACACTGATACTATCATCTAAAATAGACTGTAACACACTCTTATAAAGCTTATTTGCCAAATATTGAAAGCTACAAGTACTACTTTTCAGAGCAATGTACTGTGTTTTTACATTTCAAGATCCAGAGGAAGACAGTTCCCTTTGCTGACATTCAGCTGTCTGCAAGGCTGTCTTTTCTTCTGGGAGTTACTGTCCCTTATTGAACAGCATAGAAAAAACTAAAACCTCCTGCAAGAAGTTTGTATGATAACAGTGCTTTGTTATTTTATTCATGTCTAAATATGTAATCGTGATTGCAAAGAATTTATAGAATGCTGCACTGGAAAAATCAGAGCTCTTAAACATTAGCTCCTGCCAGAAATTACATTCTCACCAGCTATACTTATTTTTATGATTAATTATTAATTGCATGATCATACTAAGAACTCCACCTAGAGTATTGCTATCAACATGCATGGGAGTTTCCTAGAAGACACATTTCCTCCAGAGCTTCAGCAAAGCAGCAGTCCTCTTTCTTGCCACAATAGATCTTAGATCAGAAAATTCTGTACATTGACTCCAAGCCACACAGCACCTCACTGGACACCTCTTTTGCACCTTCCTAACGCAGTCCTCAAGGGCTGCCTTTTTTTTCTTTTTTTTTTTAGTGACTTCTGTAGACGAATCTGCATCCAAAGGAAACCTGTTTCCCATTTACCACATGAAAACTTGTCAAAACAGTAATCAGGAATTCTTTACTCTCAGACTTTTATAATAATTAAATTGCAAATGAATTGCAGCTCATTACCTTACAACTGTAATTCCTTTATAACTTCACTGACAGTAAGGGAAGAGTTTCAGTGTGGAAAGTCTTCACTGCAGCAATACTACCCAGCCATATATAAGCTATTACAAACCAACAAGCTGATCCCAGCAATCTACACCATTTTTCATGAGTCAAACTTAACTTTCTCACTCTCCACCACTTTTCCAATGCTGTCTTCCCCCAAGCTAAAACAAAGGCTGAAGAAATGCATCTAAAACAAGCTACAGTACTTGTTAAATTATGAATGTTTTGCTTATCAAACCCTTGCAGTTACACTGAAGGCTCACAGTTGTTCCAATCGTGCCAAAGCTAGGAATATAGCATACTCCTTTTTAATTGAAATCAGTCTATTAAAAGAGATCACACACAGAGCTTTAAAAGCCTTCCTGGGAACATAGGTGGCATCAGTGGTGCATACCAATTCCTAACCAATTCAGTTTATCGGGAGCCAAGTCATTTGATCTGAGCAACACAAATTTCACACTACATGGGAAAAGCAGCATTAGAATTAAAATTGGCTTAGAGAAATATGACGATTATAGAAACATATGGAGGTTTATGAAGGATCAGAACTTTACACTGGAATCAGCGTTATTTCTCCCACAGGTCTGGTAACCTTCACTAGAGGTTCTGTTACAGTCTGTAGTGGCTTAAAGTGAAATCACAGTCAGCACAGTCCTGATGCATCATCATCTGACCATTATTATTTTTCCCATAGAAGGTTCATATTGTGGAAAACTACAGCTATGGAGATTAAGGCAGAGTTTGACCGAGAAATAGCCTATCATCCACTCCACCTCTTCGTAACCTTCTCAAGGAGAATGGACTTCCCTAACATGAGTACGGTTACCAGAATCCATCCGTATAAAAAAAGGAACTGTTCAGAATAGGGAATACAGTTTTGGCTGCTGTTTACTAGAAATGTAATGCTTAATGCACAGTTCCCATAGAAGTTTCTTAACGCTATTTGAATTATTGTGATAATAGTTACAAGAAATACCAAGAGCTGATGTGATTTTTCAGGACTCCCATGGGGACAGTTTTAAAAGGCACCTTGTTACTAGGACAGACCAACAAGGAGTGAACAGGTCCCTTTAAAGTAGGTCAGGATAGGTGACAGGATAGGATAGTGAAAACCTGCAGTATTTCCCATCTGCAATCATGTGGGATAGCTAAATAGTAAACACAGCCCTAGTCACGCCTAGGCAGTGCCAGTGCTTTGCTCCTCAGTGCTGATCAAACATATCTCTTTGCCCAAATGTTTGACATTAACCTGGAGTGGCTTTCAAACACAAAATTTTGAACGAATTTTGAAGTCAAGCATGTTTAAAAAAAAAAAGCAAAACACTTTTAGGTAAATAATGGCTCTGTGAAAGTGTTATTTTAAGATAACCCTATTTTTGATGGCAGGAATTAGGTCATTAATTATTTTCTCAAATAGCGCAAGAGCTCTTAGGATTTGTGGGGATAAGAATAGACTACTAGAAATAAAAAAAAATTATTGTATTCGTCTGATCTTCATGTGGTTTTGATGATTGCATTGAATCCAATCCAATATGAATTGGATATTGTATCACAAAGGAAAGCATAGCAGAATGTAAGGATTTGCCAGTCCTACAGTGTTTGAAACTCTAGGCTTTTTTGCATGTGTTTTTTCCATGTAAAATGACTCCTTTTCAGGCAGCAAAGGAAACAGAGTTCACATACATGATGCTAGTAACATCTCCCTTCAAAATCCCAAGCTGTGTTGTATCAAAGACAAAACAAATGGTACATTATAGTAAAAGAGCAAAGGCTGTGTCTGTTAGCCTTTGCTATGGAGAGAGAAAAGCTGTGTCCGCTGCTGCAGAGAATCTCTTTACATACTGGACCCCACTCAGCCCTCTTGGAGGCTGCGGGGACTCTGCATAAAATGCCTCGACCTTCGCTCTTCTCCCCAGTGCCACGGCACACTTAAATCTTACAGCCGAGTATCATAAGCTTATGCAGTTACCCATTCCTGACACTATCCTGCCTGAACGCATGCAGATAAATCAAAGGGTCTTCTAATGGATTTGACTGGCTACATGAGGAGTATCAGCAGGGGGAATGCTGACAGCACTAAACCACGTCAGGCTTGCAGTGTTTAAGCAAATGACATGGTCATCGCCCACAGACTCAGTCTGAGTGCTTGGCCTGAGTGCCGCCACAAAAAAAACGAGGTGTAAGAAGTCAAGTTTCTTATCTGGAAGGGATAAGTACCACCTAAAAAAAAGTGTATGTTTTAATTTAATAAACTCAATTTTAATCAAAGCTCAGTTATATTCCAGTGATACTCTCTCCTTTTAGATAGTCATGGTGCAACGTCAGCAATTAAGGCAAGTTTTTGGTACCTGAACAAGTAGATTGGAGGTACTGCAGTGACAGCTGTGCTGGTGAGGCAGAGAATACAGAGAAGTAGCAAAGTAGAAATAAAGAGGAGCAGAGCAGCTGATACAGACCATCCAGTCGTTGAGCCTCCTCCTGACACGTTCTCTCGAGGGGCTCTGACGGTGAAAGTACTAATGCTGATTTAATAGATAGTACTTATCTGCTGGGTGACAGGTGCTGTTGAGATCATGTCAGGACGAATAGCATGAAATGAATGCTCTGGAAAATGCCAATAAAGCAGAACATTGTAAATAACTTGTCTGAACAGGTTCGGAATAGAAATTTCTCAAGTCATTTGTGAAATTACACACATGCATGAATATCTCACTCACTGCTGCATAAGAAATAATAAAAAAGGTGAAATCTTTCAGGGTGGTGAGTTGGAACAGCTTCTCTGGCACACTGTTTTGGGCAGTGAGCCAGCAGCCAACACTGCTCTCTCCAAATTCCTCAAGCTAGAGGATGCATTAGACTAAAATCCAATTCAAATGCCATGGCCTCTCTCACAGTTCACCTTTATTTTCAGCCCCACTGTTTCCACAAGGCTCTATCTGAATGAGCAAAACATAGGATCTCAGGGGGAAATGCACATACCAGCTCTTTGAGCAGTGTTATGCATGGGGGCACCCACTCCAAATGGTAGGTGCTTCTGCAATTGGATACAAAACCTCTCGGAAGGTTCTGCCCAAGGACACTGCAACCTCGTGACAAACTCCTGCCGGCGCCCTGTTAGAGTCTCTGGACACCATTCACAGGAGCAGTGCACAGTTCGGGCCCTGCAAAAAAGTCAGGTAGTCTCACCCGTTTCTGCCTATACAGTTGTAACATCACAGAATCATTCTGCTAAGTTAGTGAATACATGTTTATAGCTACTATACACCACCATTTCAAGAAACTCCTAATTACAGAAACATCATCGGAGGGGGGACAGTAAGAACTTCCCTTGCAAAGGAATTGCTTGAGACAGTTATTTACATATCAGCAGTCTTGCATTACTCCAGTGCTGCTTGATGCAAGCGACACAGGACTAGTGGCTATGTTATTGCTACTTTTTCACCCTTTCCCATATGTCACAATAAAAATAAAAAGCTGCTCCCACTGCCAGCACACAGTAGTCCCATTTTATCAATGTAATGGGAATTCAGAGTCAAAGGACAATTGCAATGAAAGAAGTATATTCCCATGCAAAGAATACTATACAAGCATAAAAGTAAAGACAATCATGTGTGCATAAACCCAAAAGGAGAGTTTGATTTACCTTACTTACCATTTCCCAAAGAAATGAGGAAAAACCCACAATTCCACCAGCTGGAGCTATGCTTGATACACACAGGTCAGCCCTGGGCTGCTGCTTACAGATCAAGAGCACCTGCCACTAGTTAACAGGACAGTTGAGAGCAGCAGCAGGTGGGTGTCTCCACACAGAGCAGCATCAGAAAGTCAGGGAAAACTTTCCACAGCTGCCCTGCCAGCACCCTCTCTCCTCCCACCACCACTGGGATGCAACCAGCTCTCGGCTCCCGCCATCCCTGGGATGCGGCCAGCACCCCTGGCAGGGAACACGCAGCCCAGCCGCGACACAGTCTGCCGAGCACTCGGAAATCCTTCCCCAAGCCTGGAGTCGGGCCAAACACAGCCCAGCCATGCTGCTAGATTAGCCTCCTGCACATTTTTCGTCTCTGTTCCAGAACACAAGTAATTCTCAATTAAATGGTTGTAAGACATAATATAGCACAACCACATACTTCACCCTTCCTTATTCACACGATACGGCATAATCGCCTGCATTGGGATTAACCCAGGAACGCAGGGCAAGGAAGCTGCCGGCGCGCCCACTCGGTGCCTACAGCAGCTCCAGCAGCCTCTCCTAGGAGGGATTAGCTGCACACAGCAAGTGTGGGGGGATTTTAGCAGCCTCGCTTATAAACATTTGGGGTAAAGAAACACACTGGGAATGTCAGTCACTCACAGCCAGCTGCAGACACTGTGGGTGACACAGAATTCATATTTTGTCAAAGCCGGATCCTTTGCTTGTGGCAAGAGCATCAGCACATTCAGCAGTGAGGAAAGCAGGGTGCTGTCCCCAGGCCAGGCCAGTGAAGAGCTCAACCTCAGCAAAAACAATGTCAGAGGCTGTTTTAAAATTCATATTTTTCCTCATAGATTTGAAAAACTGAATCACAAAACTGGATCTACATTGACAATCTGTATTAACAGTTCATTTTTATCCTGTAACTACAGTATTTTTTATTGTGAGGAGGTATTTATGTGCTGCCTTATATTAGATTTCCCTAGGGAAAATTATTAGAGCTCAATAAAATACATTGTATTTTCATAATAAGTAGGAACAGAAGGTGTCTATTGTTGAGCAAGAGACCAATGAGAAAAAATTAAACAAATTAAACCTTTAGCTTTTTCATTCTCTGAAATCCCAGGCTATAAGTATTTCCAATTTATAGTACTCAATTACCTTCCCATCCCACCCCTTAGATTTCTGAAATATTAATCCCCTTTCTCATCCCACTATTATATCTTCACAGTTTATTAATTAATAAGAGCTAGAAGATAGTCCTGCCAGAAGTCGGGGCCTTCCACTTCCAAAGCCCCCAGGTTAGACAAACTTGCACTGGCAGTTTATTTTAACCACATTGCAGTACTGCATACACTCAAATTCAGTTTGTTACTTGTCTGAGCTAATACAACCATTCTGGTCCTATACATGTGAATTCAAATAACTAAAATTCAGACTCTCAGTCACAAAACCCTCCATCACTGAAATGATCCTTCATTTTTTCTTTAAGATTCTACTTCCTACCAGACATCAGTCCATCACCCTTTTCCAGTCAGCGTCTTGTCTGCCTCTTAGGGCTCGAGCTTGTTTTCCCAACACACATGAAATTCTTGGTTTAGAAAATGACTCAGAGGAAATAACTCTAAAGCTGATTAGCCAAGGTAATTGCTATATCTTTTCCCAGAACACATGTTCAATATACTGGTTAGGTGATGGTCTGAGCATAACAGGAGCAGATTTAACAAATTCCTTGTGCTGTTTTTAAAAAAAAAAATCAAATGCAACAGTCTCCAACAAACCCATCTTAATGATCCTAATTTACAGAGCAAGTAGCACTCATAGGTCTGTAAAAACAAGTGTGTGCTATCAACATGGATCAGCAACATAGATCAGAGAGATATCAGTTGCTTCTCAACAATTCCTAATATTCTTTTTTTTTTTTTTTTTTTTTATCATTCCCTAAGTCTGCTTTGAAACTGAGCACTCAGACTAGAAAGCCAGAGATGAAGCAGTCCCTCCTAGTTGTACCACAGGTTCACCTTGGACTCATCCTTCCTACAAGAGCAACTTAGTGAGTGGTCAAGAAAAGACGGATCATTCTCTCTATAGCATACATAGCTTTTAGCTCTCATTGCTATTTTTGACAGTTTTCTAATCTAGGAGAGCACAACTTATTTCACAAAGGTCAGACAGCCTCTGGGTGACAATCACGTTACATGAGTGAGTTACTTAAAAGGCAAATTTCCTCTCTCAGTTCGCTGTTCAAAAAAACTTTCTTGCACAGCAAGACTCTGGGAAACAAATCTTCTATGAAATGCAAATCAATGAAACGTTAAATCAAGTTACTGAAACCTATAAAAAGAGAACTCTGTACAAGTATTTAGCAGATTCAGATGTCCTGGATTGAGTTTTCTAGGTGCAAGTACTTTGACTTGTTTGGAAAACTAGCTTTGGTCTCAAAAGCTGATAGCTCCAGAAACAAATATATAAAAGTGTGCTTGAAAATACACACTTTTTTTAATATTATTTTTTGGTAACCTGCTCTATGAAGGCCGACTTGTTTACCATAGCCTATCAGGACACATGCCACAGCAGAACCTACTTTGCATGTCCTGAACACTCAATAGCACAATCTTTGTATTTCCCTAACCTAGCTTTTTACATTTAATTGCATGCAATATCCAGATTTCTGCTTACTACAGTAAGAAGGTAAGTCTAAGTACTTCTGCTCAGAGTATTTTTCAACAGGGGAACACCTTACGTCAAGCGCACAAGGGCCATTTAGTGGTCTTCCTATATTTGCAAGAAGATGCATGATGAGACCCACTGGCTATTGAACATCCTACCATACACAAAGGATGGTGATTTGTCAGCATCCTTTAAAGTGTTTCATCCATAGATTTTTACAATTGCCATATATTTAGTTCAGCATTAATAAAATCAGGAGAGATTTGGGGGTTCCAAGCTATTTATGAAGGCACAGCTGACAAATCCCTCCCACTGGCAGACAAGGACAAGGGCCAGAATTCAGGTCAGCTCCTGCTGCACAGTATATTCAAGGAGCTGTTTTGAAAAACATCTTTGTCTTTTCTTACAAATAGACTCATTTAAGGATCAAGAGCTGGTATAGCAACCCCTACATTAACCTGTAAATTGAGAAGCTTTGGCTTGTACTGATTTAACTAAGAAGAGATTAGACTTGTAATAGAAATTACCAATAGAAATGGCCACGGTGAGTTCAAATGCCTGTAAACTCTGATAGTCCCTGTCGTTGACCTCAGCACATTTAGACTTTTCCTTCTTTGTAAAGAAATACTTTGTTATATCAATATACCCCACAATTCTCTGTCTTTGCTACTGCTCTTGTGGTGAGGGGGACATATTCAGCAAGAGCAAGAAATAAAAGAGAAGAAAAATGGGTTTGCCCAGAAGAATTCCTATTACAATCACCAATATGGTTAAAACAAGTGGCCAAGCTTTAGCATACCTTCCTCTAAAATCCTGTTTTATACCCTTTATATCTTTTGACAAAGCAACAATGGCACTGCCGTAAAATATCTTCTGTAGGAACTCTCACCACATGGTGCAAGCTTTCAGCAATTGAAGTGGATGGCCTTTTCTCTTTTCACAAAGCAGGTTAATAATCATTTTTATGGCACATTTTAAAAGATGCAGGGAAACAAAAGAAACCATTCACTAGTCATTGTAATGCCAGTGTAGTGAAATTCATGCCTATCAAAACAAAACAGTACAACAGCAATGTAGGACTGCAATCAAATTTCTAATTTTTGTATTTTAGATATATGCATACATATTTTAAGTTCATAGAGTAAAGATAAAATTAACCAATCAAATTTGGCCATGATAAGTAGCCTATCAACTGGTTATTTTTATAGACAGGTAAAAGTATCATTTCAGAGATTTAAATCTAAGATGGTGTTTTCAAAAAGCTTTTAAATTGGACTTTGTATATCTTTACTGATAAGAAAACACAAGTGCAATATTAAGAAAGATCCATTCACTCTAATTTTCACCTGAAATTGCCATTATTCACGCAAATCAAATCTATTCTGTCTGTTATGATACTTTGCCAAACCACTAATTACCAAATTAATAAAAACATTTGCTTTTAAACAGAATGTGAATGGAAGTTAGGGTAGAGAAATGGGAACCCCAAAAAATCTATTTACATGACTGCTGGATGCTGCTGCAATTCTGCGGCCAATCCAAATGGCTAAACTGGATGAGAGGGCCTAGGAACTCAC
>VZSV01000063.1:4017670-4055916 GCA_013398735.1 Nothocercus julius | reverse complement strand
AACTGATTGCAAGCTCTGATCCTTAGAGTCTTATTGATGCAGCCCTGTGGGAATGAACTTCAGGGAGAACTTGGGCCGCAGGTGTTTGACATTTTCCTTGGGGTAACTGGAAGGAACCAAATCATTAAGAGCTTGGTATTATGAACACATGTGATGTGGCAAGCCAGGCTTCCTAGGAAAGAAGGGCAATAGAGCAGCTGGGCTATTCCCTTAGCTTTAAGGGGCATCTGGTCATAGCTGCTACTTTGTAGACTAAGGAAATCACACCAGCTTTTCCATGCCCTAGGCATTTGACTGCAGAATGCAAATACCTAACCCTTGGTCACACACATACACTCTTGAAGACTGAGGTGCTCAAGCAGTTGGGGCATGCAAATAATGAAGGTTTCTAGAGACATAAATGCACTCTCATCCCCAGGCCAGTTCTGGCAGTGCAAAAGTGCAGAGAGCAAGACCTTGAGCCACTCCACACACTCCACTGCCCAGTGCACTAAGAAAGCGAACAGGGAGACTCCACAGCGTGACCCCAGCAAGGCATTTCTAGTTTGACTCTACGCATACAGTGCTTGCAAAGTTCAACATGAGTTTCATGATAAAGTCACAGAAATTTCCCATCTTACACATTCAGGCTACATCATCCATACATAACCAAAGTGCAATCTTTTATAATGTCGACTATATTGAACTGCCAAAGAGCTAAAAGGCAACAAAACAAATAAGCATCTCAGAAGAATTATTTTTTTATATAATTTGTTCAGCATTTATTAATACATCAAGAACTCTTCTCAGCAGTATAAAACTCTGCCTCTTAGAGACCACACAATACTGCATGTAAAATGCTAGGAGCAAATTCAGAGTTATAGTAAAGTGTATGTCATATTACCCCTAAGTGCAGAGGTCTTTCTACTTTGCTATGCTCCAGTAATGGGCATAATGGTTTTATTTGCATAAAATCCAAATCCCATTATAGTGTAGCTGCTTCTTCCTAAGCTCTTAACAATACACCAGCTTCCTGAACTATCATGTTTGGGGCTGTTTAAAAAAGTCTGCAAAGACATTTGTTATGTTTTTATGAAAAGTGATTTATTTGCATAATACATTTAAACTTAGAACCAAAAAATATTTAGAGTAAAAGACATTTCCGCCTGCAGAATTGAACTCACTGGAGTGTCTAAATCTAACAAAGGAAAGAAATGTTTCTGCTTTTAATAGTCACTACCACCAGGCCCCACAGATATCAAGTTTCTTTAAGTGATGGAAAATTTTAAACGAGTCACCTTCATGAGGTTATGGCTCAGAAAAGCAATTGTTTGGAAAAAAAATCATCTTTCCCTGAGGGCTTTTTTTTTTTGTATAGTCTTATTATCTCCCAAAAAGGAAACAAAACCATCCTTCCCTTTTATCCCCATAATCTACCATGAGTTTCTGGCTCAACAGCATGGCAGAACCCAACTGTGGAATAACAGGCGCTGAAGCTGTTGCAAGTTATATCCTCAATAAGGCTTACACAGCTACATTTAAAAGGGTAGGAAATATGTGATTTACTGTCATATCCCAAAACAAACATTACGTTAATGTAAAATAAAGCATTAGAGGCTATAGATCATATTTCAGCTCAAGATACTTTGAGAAAGTGTTCCTGATCTTGCATCAAGAGACACATCAGATGGAGTAAGTGGTCCATGAAATTACAGTAATTCTTTTGAACACTGTTTGCAGCAGTTTTTCCCCAACTCTGTATCATTCTTGGACTTTCTAGAATGGTTGCAAAGTTTAAAGCATGAACTAGCTATATTAACTTTGAGACTTCTGTAGCTCATCAGCTCATAAGATAAAGCAAGGAATTACTTAATGAGAGAGAAGGCTTCTTCATGACTATTACACAGCCTCCCTCCTAGAGGATCAGAGCAGGCATTTAGCCAGCGATTTCTTATTCCCTGGTGAGTGCTGCAGAAATGGTGAAACCCCAGTGGAGCCACTGGTATTCGAGGAGAGTTCAAAACATCCCATTTCACTGCACAGCACTCCCGTAGGAGCAGAGCAGAAGAGCTTCACAGGGCAATGATCACACATTCCAACCTGCATGCTATCAGAGAAGTCTCTCTCTGCGCCTCCTGTTCTGTGGCGCAGAGATGACGCCATTGACATTGTCATCACTGTCCCCTGCTGCTTGTCAGCAGCTTTGTCAGCAAGAAAGCATAGTATACTGAAGGACTTGTTTGCTTTTCATAAAAACCATAAGCAGCAGTATCATGCCTTTGGCATCTTGCTGCTGCACTTGATGAGCACATGTTCTTTTAACATAAATGCTATAAATGCAAAGCCTGCACAAGTTTGGAGTATCAAGATGGATTCTGACTCATGAATTATTTTAACTAAGTTTTGACTACACCATTTTTATTTCTAAGGATACTTTATCCTTTATACTAAGCACACTACAAAGGATTCTCTTTGCAGCAAATAGAATATAGTGAATCTCAAGGAAATGAAGCTGCTCCTGGAAGCAAACAGGACCAAACTACTGAGGATTTCAGTGCTGTCACAGGCAGAGCTAAGGTCCTCTCTGCCCTTTGAAAGCGCTGAAATAACCTTTCAGAAAAGCTCAACAGCAGAGAAGCAAGGACACCACACTTAGTGTTGATTATAGGTAACAATAAAGGACATTATTTCCAAGATAGCATAGTTTACTGATAGGTCTTAAAATCTCAAGGCTCTTTCAGCATCCGTGTGAAGTTAGTTCAACAAGCCCAGGGCTCTATTCCAGGAAGCTATTCAAATCCCAGCTAGACTGAGACCTGCTCTGGGCACAGGCATTGACATCTCACCAAGGGCTCTGGTTGCTCAGCAGAGTTGCAGAGCCAGAGCGGCTCCTCACGCCTGCAGGGCTGCTAGCCCCACGGGAAGGACACAGGCCACCACAGCAGCTGGGAACCACCCCAGCACTTCTCACAGCAGTGGGCTGAGGGCCATAATCACCAAGGGCACTGCAGTGCCTGAAGTGGCACAGAGGCACAAGGCAAGTGCAGAGAAAAGCGATCCCCATCCCTTTCCTCCTGTCACAAAGAGACACACAGGCTTGCCTATGCCTTACTGCCCAGCAAAGCGGGAAGCAGCGCAAAGGTGTGCAACTCACTTCACACATGCAGAGGGGCTTTGAGCAGGCTTTCCCACAGGAATTCAGCACATGCCAGTGCCTCACGCAGCAGCCCCTGCACCCTGCAGCATCAACAGCCACCCCTGCATGGACTGCCAAGTCACACCAGGCGCTGTGCTGGCTGCCCACCCCTGCCACCACGCTTCCCTACCTCCCCTCCACTTCATCAGTGGCAAACTTGGCAGTTCAATTTCCAGACTGTTCTTTTCCATAGACCATAAAAGTCTTAAGGATGGAATGTTCTGTTGACCTTAACATCTTTATTCTTTGCTATTCATCGTTGAAATGGCAGGTTTTTCTCTAAAGTGAGGCTGTGAGCACCTGGCCAGCCCCACCAATGACCCCACAACACCTGAGCAGGGGCTGGGTGTCCTCGAGCCGCAGAGCAGGCTGCACATGCACTTCCATGGACAGGACAGATTCAGGCACAAGGCTTTAGGGAGCCAACACACAGCTATTATTAAGCTTCCCCCCCCTCTTTTTTTCCTCCTTTTTATTTCTTCCAAGCAATAATTTACAACACCTTTGTGATTTAGGAGCTCAATTCCTAATTCTCAGTCATGCACACTTATGAACCATAAATCACTTAACACACAGCATTTTTGTTAGGTTTGTATCAACAGCAGCCATCTATATTTTTGCCTTGTCAAAACCATTTTACATTAACATACTACTATTTGGGCTTCCAAGATGGTTTGTAGTAAGCAATTACTCATTTCTGGATCCTGAAAGTTTAAATTCCTAGAATTAGGCTTTTTTATTATTATTAATGAAACACACCTTATCATAGGCATACCACATAACTGTAGGCTGTGAAACATTTTAATACAGTTCTTCCTGTATTTGTTATATGAGAATGGTTTCCTTTTAACACTTAGCAATGCTCAGTACTAAGACTTAACTGCTTTCTCTGGAGTTCTTCAGCTTTGGGTTTTTCCCCCAGGTACCTTTTCAAATTCAAATGTGAAGCCATGTTACAGTGTGCTTTCTCAATAGCACCAAATGTACTGATACAAAAAAGTCATTTTCTCCCCCAAACCAAGAAAAGACATAAATTTCAAACATTCAGACTTGAAAGTTTCATGCATTGACTTTGATTCTGACAACACCTGCAAGGTTTACATTATGTTTGCAAGGAACCTGGGTTTATTTAGTTCAGTAACATTATTGCTTCTGATTCAAGCAGTGATCCTAATGTATGTTTAGGTCTCCTTCAGCCTGGCAAACACCATTCCTCTTTGAAATTGTGTCTGAGCTCATGTATATTCCAGCATATGTGTTCAGCTCAGAAACAACAACTTATAGCAGAAAAGAGCAAGGAGCAACTTCTCAGGCTACCTTGGAGCTGCTGAGATCAAGTGCTTCTCAGTCACAGGGCAAAGAGGGTCGTTAGGCAAGTTTGCACAAGGGTGCATGGAGGATGTGCTGAACACTTTGAGAGCTTAGCACTAAACCCTGCTAAATGTCAAAGGCTAAGGGAAAAGTCATTCTGCTGATGGAGAACTTTTCATGGCACATTAAAAGTTTATCTGTGAGTACAGTAGTCTGTGGAAATGAATCCAGGTACATTAGCAACAAGTGTTTGCAGGTATGTCACAGCCATCATTTAAGTGGCAGCCTGTGCCTGTCCTTATGACCTAGGTACCTTTTCTTCTAGGTTAACTTCTGAACTTCTTTCTAGTTCCACTTAGGCCTCAGACTAGGCAAAACCCTGTTGTATTACTAGTGCAACATAGCAGCTCTCCTCATCATCCCGTTGCAGAATACCACTGATGCATGGAAGAACCAGGGCCACAAGAATTATGCAAGAACTTTTAGTAAGTAGAATTTGTCCATATCCCAAAAGCAAGAGGCACAGGCAGATTTCTAGCTGAATATCACATCTTGCTTCCTATACATAGGCAAAAGTTTTATGATCCTTAAAAAAAAACTCTTTAGAAAAAGGTCTGCCTCATTGGTACCTTAGCCTCCAAATAAATCTACAGTGCAGATTTTGAGGCAGCTGCTGTGAATAGACTTTCCTGTGCCAGATTTATCTAACCTATATAGCTAAAGTACTGCAGGGCACAGTTAGCCGGAGCTGTTTCCCAGAAGAAAATGAAGCTCATTTCAACCTAGGGAAGTCCTGGAAATAGGAAGGTATCCCACTGGTAGAAATAATGATCTGTAGACTAAGCAATCACAGAAAAAATGCCTTGAATAATTTAAATCAAATTTATTTAAGGATAGAAACAAAAAGCCAAAGCTTACAGTGCTCATATTTAGTTTGCCAGGGAGCCCGGGTGCCGACAAGAAAGGTCACTCCAGAAACCTTTCCTAGTCAGGCTTTATAGTGGAAACACCAGCCGGCCCCTCAAGCTGGACAGGACACAGAAAGCTCACAGTCCTGCTTGTAGGGGCTCTCTGCAGGGAACATGTTCTGTGAACAGGACAAGCATGAAAACTACGTGCCGGATGAAGTCACATGAAACAAAACACTCTCATGTCGGTCAGCAGACATAACCAGCTTATTCTGCAAAAAGCTTTCCCCAAAGGAAAAATGGGTCATAATACAGTCCTTTTTCGTTGGGGTACTGTGTTGTTCATATGCATTCCTATGGCTTGTCTCATAAAACCAAAACACACCCTGCATTCAGGGCGAGATCCTGTTTGGCGATATAGACATTTTGCTCTGCCTTTTTAGCCTGGCCCTGGGGTACTCCACACATCTGAAATTTCATTAAGACTGAGGTAGCAAGGGCAGTGTTTTACAGAATGCAAATCCTAGTTTCCTCTACCAAAACAGAAGTGTCTGGATTTCTCCTCCACTAAACTAGAAACCCCAGGCACAGCTGAGCACCAAGAAGCATCTGCTGCAGGCCACAGCGTACCGCGCGCTACACCTCAGCTTGGCATCAGCAGCCGGCACTGCCAGGCCCGCGGCACCATCCGGCCCCCAACAGCTCCACAATAGCCACCACCACCCTGCTCAGCTCCGCAGGGCTGAAAGGCTGGACCAGGACTAGGGGTGCTCAGCCGCTTCCCTGTGAGCGGTGCTGCAGCTTTGGACCGCTTGACACAGCCCAAGGCAAACCCAGCCCATGAGAGTTCACATTAGAAGGTGTATAAGTTAAAATGGATGGTGAAATCACAAAAATAGGATTTCTGGAATGATAGCTGGCATACCAAAACTGCATAGTTAATCACTGAAGCAGGCAGAAGCTCTCCCCAAAGGCACCATTATTTTTGACTGTGCACAAAAAAAAAAATAATCAGCTATAGGCTGAAAAATAAAAAAATCCTCCCTTAGATACTATTTTTTAAAATCAACTATAAACTGTTTCTAAGAAAAAATAAATCTTATTCAAGCTTTGACTGCAAGTTATCTAAACAAGACAGTTTTGTCAATTATAATAATTGTTTGGACAATAATAAAAAACAGTCAACATGCTTAAACAATACACAACAGCCACATAGCACTCAATATTTTCCATAGGCTACACACAATGAAGTTAAGGCAGGAAACTACAAACCCCGGTCAAAAATTTTAAACTCTTTCAAAAGATTTCAGTACAATAGACTAGAAATGCTTCAGCATATTTGACTAATCAGAACAGGTAAGAACGAGCCCTTAAGAGAATAAACTTAAATAATTTGAAATGTTCAAGAACACTTCAAAATAAAGTGTATATCAAACCATCCCCAGTCTGGTGGGAATGATACAATCATGTGCCATTGAGTTTCTTGTTGCTGTTTTTGTTTGTTTGTTTTTTTGTTGTTTGTTTTTAAACAAGTTTGAGAACAGAAGTGATTCTTCCCTTTAAAAATTGAATTTAAAAAGTGACTGGAAATTAAGTACAATCATACTTAAATCACACTGAAAGCAGCACTGGAATAACCTAAAGAGACAAGACCATTCATGGAAAGAGAAATACACTCAGCTTGGCTAAGGACTCCCCATTTCTCTCAGACTCAACAGGGGCAGGTGGCACTCAGCCCATCCTCTTCCTCTGTGCACCTGCAACAGTCACAGCCAGGTCTCAACCATCTCGTTACCCAGGGATGGGGCAAAGGCCAGCATGGCACAAACTACACAGGGCCACTTGATGGAGGATCAACTCATGGGACCACTGGGATTTACATGGGACAAAAGAGGAAATATTTGAGAGCAGGAAAATTAATACAGAACACACCAAAAATCATGAATAGAAGAAAAATCTGTGTCTCCATGTCCTTTTACCACTTCTACTGGTATCATCCAAACTAAAAAATGTTGGGTTTCTGTGCATCATACAATTCTCTGGTCTGCAGAAAATCCAATCATGCTATCTCAATGCACTTGCAGAAGCTTCTTACAGGGTAACTTTGCATTTCTTACTGAGCTACCTGGCAGGACTCAACTTACTCCTTAAGGATGTTCACCTATTTTATGCTCCTAGTCCAAGGCAGAACAACACCTTTTATTCCTGGCATGGCTTTTTCAATTCAAAGAGGTCTCAATCTCTTCTCCAGGCTAGCAAAAGCACTTGTGGCCTTGATGTCCAAACTGGACAGTGGTATAGAAGATGGAAAAAGGGTTCTGGGTCCAATTCCTTGCTTGTTAGAGCTGTGAACCTTTTCCAAGGAGCCTTGGTATTCTTCTGCTGCATGGCCTCAGGTGAGCAGCAGGGACAAGCACAGCCCTTATCTCCAAACTGTGAACACCTTGTATTATTAAAAAATATTTTAATATTGAAGATTTAAACATTTTAAATATTATATATTGCAGACAATCATACTTCACTCTAAGCCAGCAAAATAAACTTGGCCATACTCACTATGCTGTTCCTGGGTCTCTACCGAGCAGCTTTGCTAGCTCTAAATTCAACTTAGAGAGTGAACCAATTTAACTGCTACTGGGACATAAACTAAGATTAATTCACACTTGGCTCACACAACAGCAACTATCTGCGCAGTCAGGGGCTAGGCAGAAAGATTCTGCATCTTCACCGTTTACCCAAATGAGCTTTGAGCATACATCATGCTCGGCTTTCACAAATTTCTCCCTTAAGGCTTCACTAGGGGCACAAAAAGCAACTGAATCCTCACTATCAACAGCTTCATTCTTATTTGAACAGGTTTCACACCTTCTAGATTACAAGAAAACCTACTACTTTTGTATAGATTGTTTGTCATAGAGTATCTTTCAGGGCAAATTTGAAGAGCTGAATTTATTGAAGCTTAAACAAAACACACTCCTGGCTACATGAGAATTAAAACATGGGTAGAAAAAAAAAATCACATTTTGAACAATATACACATGCCTTGCAGGGCATTATTCTACCTAACGGGCACTATTTATTCACTTTCATCATATGAAGCAGTTCAGACTACACCAGTCTAATCCCTGACAAGAGTTTAATCTTCATTAAGGACTTTCTTTTGCCCAGAAGTCATGTCGAGATCTAATACTTTTTCTCCTCCATCACTAAGTATTGCAATCCTATCTGTCTTGCTCACTGGCATTGCTAGGTGCCCTTCTCATTAGTTCATGTCTCTTCCAGCACCTCATAAAAGGGTACAACAGCCCCAGACACTCCCTGCCCCTCCAAGATCCCAAAGACACGAAGCAGCACAAAGCTAACAGAGAACTCCCTGTTGAAATGAAAACATTCAGCCTATGCATGACAGATCCCTGTTAAGTTCTGCTGACAGAAAAGAATAAAAACTAGAGGAGAACATGCCAAAAAGCCATAAAAGTTACTGCAGAGCTACAGAGAGAAGGCTGCAGAACATGGCAGATGGGTGGAAGTTTGCTGCAAGCTGAGAGCGATGTTGCCAAGGTAAGATGACCACGAACTCTAACACTAACTGCTGTGAAAGTTCCCAGCTGCAACAAATCATTTAATGGGCATTATTTTTTCTATTCGTTGTTGGTCTCAAGCAATTTACAGTGTCATGACATTTTATCTTTATAAATTCAGTGCAATTTGACAAATATTTTCCTGTTTACATAAATACATGGCATGCATAGATGTTTTCTATACACTAAAAAAATTGTGGAAAGCAAACAAAAGATAGCCTGAACTAAGTTTTAAGGTTTTTATTTATTCCACTGACTCCTTGAAAAGCTACCATACATCTGTGGCAAGGAAGGTGACAGCCCAAGACAGCCATCACAATGTTTTTAGCTCCAAAGCTTCATAAAGCAACAGTAGAAACATCGGTGCAATGCTGCATAAAATGCTGATGAGAACCATCCTCCACCTTCTTACAGGTATCTCTTCCCCCTGGTTGACAGCAACATTACCTTGGCTCACCTACTCTAACTAGAATCGATTTATCTGCAAACAAGGAGCATGTCCCAAGTTTCGAATCAATCTGGAAACCAGCATTGTAGCAAGGCTGGAAGATTTGTGGCTCTGCAAGTTTGAAATGGCAATAAACCTGTCATATTTCCAAATACCTAGCTTTCATTCTGCAAGGGAAGGTGTAACCTTGTACACTTTGTATCACCTTCGCATTGCATCTGTTACCATAAACGCAAGTTTTCATTTGCCCGTGTTCCTTGTGTACACAGGGAACCCGCTGCCTCAGTGCAGGCCTGCAGCCCAGCAGTCCTCCCCAAAAGGCCCAAGAATCCCCTCCTCTTCCCTTACAGAGATGAGCAGCTCTCCAGTGTGCATCTCTGATCCTGTGGAGCAACATAATAATTAGAGAACTTGACACCTTTGTGAAACAGCTAGGACATTTGCACTATTATTTCCATGGGGTCTTCCCTCAAAGGGAAATTTCAGGGTCTTCTCATCCTGGGAAAGTCATAAAGGGGCTTTCCTAAACACAGGTATTTTTACACATGCTTCCCACGTATCTATATATTGCAAAATTAAGCTTGATATCTCAAGTGGCATCCCTGACCTCATTTCAAGACTAGAAACACAAGCAGAACTATGCTGTCACACTGACACTTTAATATTTTTGAATGTTTGTGTTTAACCACATCTTCAAGCATGCTCAGGAGAAATATAAGGAAAACCAATTCCTTATTTTACCTCTAAAGCATCTGCTGATTTCCAATACCCACACAAATTCTTAGCTCTCCATTACAGCTTGCTTTTTTTTTTTTTTTAATAATTGCATTTTTTATTTACTATTTCTGTGGCTTTTATGTGGTAGGTCTTTATATGGCCTCAGTCTTTCTGAACAGAACTAGTATTGGACATAGTATATATTTAAGGGAGAACAAGGAAATCATATCTTTTAGGATAGATAATCTTTATTGTAACATACTGCCAACTACCTTTCTTATAATAACACAGATCTAAATAACCCCAGAAGAAGAGTTTAAAAAAATGCAGAATAGGTATCTCTAGAGATGATCTTTTGATTACTATACCCAATGCACATCTTGAAATACCCTTAGAGATGACTGTACATTTACAGAGTTGATCAAGATTAGGTCCAAACTGTACCATGAATAATAGTCAAGATCCTTACGCTTCACAGCTCTATTGAAAATCATTTAACAGTTATTCTAGTCTGGACTGTCTGTTCTGTGCTTGTGATTCTCATAGTAACACCTCAAGTATCACCACTTTCAGAAAGATTTTAGCAATAGAGGATATACCAAATTTGTACCTGAAGGGCAAAATCAAAACAAGAGGTGGAGTATGTTTTCAAAATACTCATTCAGAAATTGTCTTCATCCATGCCTCTTCCCAAACCACTTCACACAAATCTAACCTCAATTAATGAAGTGACTTATCTGAAATAACATTGCTCTTTCCAGGCCCTCCCCACTGCCCAGACCTGCCCTCCTGAGCATAACCTAGAGATGCTCTGGCAAGTTCAAATCAGGGAACTGGCAAAAATGGTTGCTTTGACAAAGGGTTTTTCTAAGAGAAGGGGTTCCCATACTCTCCTGTTATGTTAGGACTACTCCAAGAAACTTCTCTGATGGGAGGAAACTACCTCAATCTTTTAAGTGTCAATCAGTACACATGTAAATATAGTGAAAATTAACATTGCAACTCATCAGAGGACAACAAATTCTGGCCCTTTAGTCATCTTTGGATTTTTTTTTTTTTAATGAAACATGAAGTTTCATCCCTTATTGCTTATATGGCCCATGAAAGTTATAAAATCCTAAATTATATATATCCATTTTTATAAAATGAAAATGTGTAAATATTAATTTTATATATAAAACTCTTTCTGCTTCTGGCAAAGAACAGCCTCTCTTCATCATCTGGTTTAAACAACCAGCCTTTTTGTTTGTTTTATCTAGCTACAGCCTCAACATCAATCCAGCAAGTCTTGTTTTCCTGTGTTCATCACTGCACAAAAATTCACAATGCTTCCTGCTTCTTTTAGAGAGCATGAGCCCTTTGCAAATACAATACAGCTGCTTTGACTCTCTCACTATTGCTGTCTGCTTTCAACCTGTAATCAATTTCCCTTTATATTAATGTACTGATGGAATTCTAGATCATTTTTAGCAACAACAAAATCTTTGATCTGATTTCCTGCAACTATTAGCCCTATAACTAGCTGTAACTACTAGCCCTCAGATGGGGTCACTGCACCAAGCCTGGGCTGTATCATGTTTTGCCCAGCAAAGGAACCCTCTGAATCTTTACCCATTTCATACAGGGCTTCTCTCAACTGCTGCAACCCATTTTTCCATGTGTCCCACTACAGCTGGTAGCCAGTCCCCACAGATGCTTCCATTGAAATTTGGATGCCAAGAAAACAACTACATGTACAGACTCCTCTGGGAGATCATGAGGGGTTTTAAAAGATGCTGATAAAGTGAAAAATTAGACAGATTTTCCTAAAGAAATATCCCTGCTCCTTACACTTGAGATTTTGGGCTTTTTTTTTTTTTTTTTTCCGTGCTTACNCTTACTGCTAAGCCCATCTGCAAACATTCTGCAAACATAAACAGTATTTTTTCTCCCTCTACTTGAGGGATGCTCCACTCTTGCTGCTGTAGCCTAAGCCTCTCCATTTCTAACACTGCAATCATTTCCATGACAACTAATTTGGATGTCACAAATAAAAAGCAATACAGGTTCAAGAGGTGAAAATCAGAGGCAGGATGAGACACTTTTTAAGAAGCTGTAATTCTGTATCAAGGCACCTGCAAAACCAAGAAAAAATACAACTTATTTTGTAAGTTTAAATGAAATATTTGTTACATCAACAGTTAAGCGTGCCATAACATAAGATGCTTTTTACCCAAGTTGTGGGCTTGGTAGTGTGACTATAATAAAAGGTACAAAATCAGGAATGGTTGAGTATGAAATATAGCATGAAATATGAAGGATAGCTGATCCTCACTGTCTGCTCTGGCCTGGGCCCTTCTGCAGGGCATGCTGAAAAGCTGGTAGTACCTGCCCTAGTACCTTCTCAAATATGTATGGGTCCAAATTCCTTTTCCTTGATCACCAAAAAAAAGCATTCAAGAGTAAGGGCTTTCACTTGCTGAGCCCTGGAGTGTAAGGGGAAGCCTAGAGGTATCACATACTATAGTGCAAGAGTAGCCTCCTTTCTAAAGGGAAATATTTTTCATAAGCAGAAGGCCACTGCATCATGTGGCCACATTTTTAGCATGAACCCATGTTATAATGTATGTCACCAAGTTCCGATGTGTCCCCTCATATAATGAGAATGAAGTGACCCACCAAAAGCAGATCAGCAGCAAACCTTGAAAATCTTGTAGTCAGAGCCAGACAGTACCTTTGCAAGGCTTGCCAACATAGCAAAAACAGGATGGAAGGCATGTTGGGCAGAACAAGGATTTTCAAATTTAAGGATTTTATGCCAGTCAGATATAACATTTCTGAATAATTCTAATGGTCCATAATAAATATTTGTTTGCATTTCTTTCCTGTGCAGCGGGCAGCCTCAATAGTTTTCTAGCGTTTTAACATCTTCAAGTTATGCCTGCATTAAGCCAACATGTAATTATCCAAGGAACACTTTTCTGGCATATAGTCTAAACATTTGTAGGCCTCATCACAAAGATGATTTAAAAAAAATCACTGAATCAGGAAAAAAGCTTAGGGAGATAAGAGACTGACCAGCATCTGTGTGAGGTGCCCAAATCCTCAATTTGTCCAATGAAACCGACTCTTAAGATTCAAGACACCATAGGCTTGTTCACTTACTGCAGTCTAGAAGCATTAAACTAAAATAAATATTAGACCCAAAAAGGGAAGGACAGTAGTAAAACAGTTGAAAGTTTCTATTCCTATTCGTCCTCTGAAAGCAGCAGAAAATACATCACCCAGAGAGGTCAAGCTTTGTGTTAAAGCCACACACCTGTCCAAAGCAGCAGCACACCCAGAGGAAGCCCGAGAGAAGAGGGCAAGGAACAGCAAGAAAGGCAGAAGGAGCCCCAGCAGGCAAGGTGAGGGAGGGCAGCTTGTGCCAGCAGACAGGCCCTGAAGGGAGGGACCCCAATCAGCTTCAGTCTCATTAAAGAAAAGCCTCCACAGCTTGGATTCACTCAAATTTTTCCAGATGCACCAGAACATTTCACAACTGTCACTACCCAAAGAAAGTTCTCTCTACTGCGGTGATGTTTCATGAGCCTGTCCCAGAAGAAAGCTGCTACTCCGCAGAGAAACAGAAATGACATTAAAACCCAACATTTGACTGAGCATCACCTAAGTGAACCTATTTAACGACAAATTTAACAGCTGTCTTAACCTCTACTCAGCCTTTTATTAGATTTGCCTTTGTGCATTTAACTAAGATTCTCTGAAAGGAGGTTTGGGCAACTCAAATTAAAAAGTGCCTAAAGGAAAATATTAACTTTTTATTTTGTCTCAAAGGAACCTAGCTTTCATTGTGGCATACCAAAGAGTTTACCAGCACAAACAAAAGCAGCATAAACTTGTAAAAACATTATGCCTGTTTAAAGCATAACTATATGCAATGTTTGAAGTGGAGGAACTGGCACCACAGAAACTGTGCACCTTTAACTAAAGCCTAGAAAGAAAAGAAGGCTGAAGCAACCAAACTCATTCACTCAGTACTAGGAAGCTCTGACAAACTCATGATCTGATGACAAGCCTTAGTAGAGTAAGAGAAAAATCTTAATCTTGAGAAGATTTGGAGAAAGGGACAACTCAAATAGCAAAAGCAGCATTTTAAAATGTCTCACTTCCCAAATTTCAGGTGAAATAAACTGGCAAGGCATTTCAGCTATCAGAAAACACTTCAAATTTATTGTTGGTTTTAAGTCATGGTACTGAGCTTTATTATTTAATAACATTAAAAACAAAATTAACAGCATGTTAACCCAAAGCGCTTCAACTTGAGTCACTGCAGTGTTGAAGCATTTGCCTTTTCAGCTGATGTGGGAAAATAAAGTGGTCAAGTTACTTGCCATATGTGAAAATTCACACTAAGCAAAGAGGTCACTCTGCAAATCTGACCTTCAGCATTACTTAAAAAACTAGTTGATAGCTTACTTGTTTTTCAAGTATATTATACCTTAAGTAATGATGGATGCTCAGATTCCAAAGTAAATGCCTGATTTCAAATACCCACCACCACCAGGTAATGTGCTGTTTTTATCTTCTGCAAAGGTCTATGCTATAGATCAGAAAAAAAAGAATATATATATATATCTCAGGTGCTTGGCACTGTGCTGCTCCTGGAACTTGATGGTAGAGAAAATTCACCGCAGAGCTCATTCTCCTAATAGTCTTGTCACCATCAAGATTGTTATCCTGAACTATATCATACAAATAAAGACATAATGATTATTAATTCATAATCATCTCAAAGAAGCCTATATGTAATAGAATACTATTGGAATGTAATCTACTGAGTGGTAATTTCTGGAGTCCAAAAAAATTAAGGAAAGCCAGATTTGTCCAGTAGTCTGAAGATGATCTTTTGCCACTGACACCATTTTAGAAAAGCCTCAAAGCCATGATTCAGCTACCTATCTCAATACACTGTCATTCATTGGTTTTACTCATGGATGCTTCAAGGCAGATGCTGGGCACAGTCTTGCTTTAGTTTTCTAGAGCACACGTATCCTCCTTGCTCCACAAGGAAAAGGTTCAAGGGGCTCCTGGCCACCAGCATTGGCAAACAGGCTGTGCAAGAGGCAGAACAAAAGGCTGGATGTAAAATGTGGGCAGGGAGCAGCATTAGTAAGTCTGGGTAGCTGCACTTCGGCATCCTCTGCTTAACATGTGTCAGGTTAAAGAAACGTTTCCATATATTCTGTTTCACCCACTACATTACAGAAAAATATAGTATGAATTGAGCCATCTCAGTGAGTAGAAGTGTCAAAATCCATTTATAAAAAGACTCTAAAAGACAAATTATATTGATTTTAAATGAATACAAAAAGCTGTGACCCATTGATCTACAGCTGTCAGCATATTAACAATATCTAAATGCCATTTAGAATATTTCCAGCTAGCTGGTAATAAAGAACTAAGAACATTTTAGCAAACTACACTCAACAGCTCTTCCTCTGAACATGAAACTGAAAGCTCTTCTCATATACCCACAACTGAGATTCAAATACTGTTTTGATTAAAAACAAAAATTAACAGCTATTTAAAGACAATACAATTTTGATGAGTCTGCCAACCAGTAACAGATAAACAGGAGATGCTGACCTTGTCCCACTTTCTGTTTGAAAATAGTAACACTGACTGAAATGAGTGATCTGGTTTTTATTCAGTTTAGGTAAGGTTTTCTGTGCAAGAGGCCTGAGCACACTCCTGAACTACTCAAAGCACAAGTGTAAATGTACATATATGCAGGCCTTACTATTACTGAGCTTATTTCCATATAGTTATCCTAATGACCATGACATTTTGCAAGGCACGGGAAACAGTTGTTTGCCTGGTGCTCAGTCTCACTGCACATCCAGGTTCTGCTGTCTAGGAGACTTTGGTTTAACTTTCAACCCTCTGCTCATCTCCTTTGGGTCATTCTAATCTGTGCATTGAATCAAGTGCACAGAAGCACCACCAGAGTTCATAACCATGCTCTGCTTTTTCTTCTTGTTGTGTCTGCAATGTCAACAACAGTAAGAATAATCTATGGTAGAAACATCTATTACGTGTATTCTGGGTGCTTAAAATAGCCTTTTGACCAATCAGTAAATTATAATTTTCACTGAGGTGAAATAAAATATAGAGGAAGCTTATAGAAATATCATGCATCTTTCTTTTAAAAAAACAGAAAATGAGTTGGATTCAGCCTGACACTCCTAGACAGGACAATTAATATGTAGAGGTAGAGAGGCTGAGCCAAACAAAAGGGCTGATGTCCTTCGAATAAAGGAGATGGTTGAAGAGAAGCAAATAAAAAAATAAGGGAATGAAGTCAGATCACGGAACACAAAATATCTTTAGAAAGCAGGATGCAATGCAGAGAAATAAGCCTGACCATAGCAACAGCACAGACCTATACACAAGGTCAGGGCACTCTTGTCACTTGAATTCTGAGAGCAGCATGCTTAAATTTCATCCCAGCACTTAAAGATATAACCTACAAGGGAAATAAAAACAGTTTCTGAGAACACAGGTAGCCTTGATTTATTGTAGTCAGGTTTATCACAGCACTATAACTTCACCCTGGGCCCTTTGATAAGGGAGACAATAGCATCCTCTTTTCTGAATGACAGGAGCAGAATTTTGTTTTTAGAGAAGTGGACGCATTTACTAAATGAGCTGCAAACACATCATAAAATATGATGCTAGAAGTCACTGAATAGTCTTAGGTACAGTCTTATAAGCGTACTTCAGTACATTCTGTCTAAAGAGAAAGATTTAGCATTATACATCTGTTGCCAATATCTCTGAAAAAGCTATTGCAAACAGGCACCGTTTTCATCTACTTTTTTCACTTAGTAAAGTTAATGCTTTAACTGGATTTCCAATTACCTGTTGACCTACAAAGTCTTGAAATCTACTCAGAAGGGCATGGATATTTGCATTGGAAGGAGAGGCGTTGCTCAAGAGACAAGTCATAAGCAGGCACATTCCTGCAAACGGAGGTGGAACAAACAAGAAAAGCTGCCCAAGGGACATGAGAAACTCATAGAAACTATAGGAAGACCTGGAAGAGGCACAAAGTGGCCTGACCACCTTCATAGAAGGATCTAGAACACATACTTACTCAAAAAACTCTGAAAAGATCGCCTGTAACGAGATCAAATTGTCAGCTGCAAAAACTTTTATGTGTGTATAGCTACAAAAAACAAACTGATTTTGTGAGCAAGGTACAATAGTAATTTCTTTAACAGAAACCAGACTACAAGGCACCCCAAGTGGCTGCCCCTCTAAAATACATGATGGTCCAATGAAGATACATACATGGCACCTACAGCTCCATTATACTTAAATATAAACTTGCAGTTTATGTAAAACAGTATACATGTAAATATATGCAAATATAAAAACAAATCTAGGTCCTAATACCAATTAATCTAGACAAAAACTTCTGAAAAAGACAAATGTATATAAATATTTTAGGTATTTTCATAGCTTCTTTGTTTATATTTACTTAATACTACATTTATGTATATACCTCTTAGCATACTGGTTGCTCTACTTCTCTTACATCCTGGGGCATGTTCTCCCAAATTCATGCTACCTGAACAACTGCAGTCAGGATTTCATCTTCCTTTAACACAAAGGCTGATAAACATTTTTATGTTCTTTTTACTCAAAGATAACACATTAGTAAAAATCTCTCTTCAAAAAACAAGTTTATCATCACTGCTAGAGTCATCACTCCTCTTGTGCCAAAGCAGCACCCTAGTAACTACTGCCCTCTGCAAAACACCCAACCAGTGCTAGAGACACCATTTCTTGCACTTTTTTTTTTTTTTTTTTTTTTTTTTTTAGCAGTCCTTCAACCTGACAGCAGGGGAAATCTGTCTCCATGCAACTCCACAGACTCTTTAGTGCAATCAGCCCAAAGCCCTATGTTTTTTTTCTTTTATATCCGTATGACTTCTCCACAAGCTTGCCGACACAGAGTCCAATGAAGCAATTTAGGCTGGAATTGCATTTCAAGTACAGCAATTTCTGTGGAGATGATGTTTCTTTCCCGAAAATGGCTATGCTTGCTTGTCTCCAGCTGCACAGCATTTGCCATCAAGTAATTCTGTATTGCCCCTTAGGGCATTACACACCAATTTATCTGGGAGAGAAGGAGTAGCCCCTAGCCCAACACCAGCAAAGGAGATCTCCCTGCTTTGCTGTGTTTGCTATTTAGGGGCAGTTGCCCAACTCCTAAACTTTGTCAGAGAAACTTAAATTCTGATAAGACCTTGGATGTGAATTATGGATCTCTCCCTCAGCTTATTAAAGTGATGTCTGTTCTTGTTTGGCATCTGATGCCATTTTGTTGCTATCTGTCAGGAGGTCTTGCTGAGCAGTGAAGGAACAGTCAGACAGATCACAGTTTATAACTCTGTACAAATACTGGCCATTAGTCAAAGTCAACCAACATAACCACCAAAAAAATAAGTCCAACCTTCTTAATGGATTGAGTAACATTATGGATACAGTGCTTACAAGCAACAGAAGCCACACAGTTTTAGGCACTGTACTGAACTTCATCTAATGCGCTGCACTATTTTCATGACAAACCCTTTTTAGAGAGCATTTCAGTGCCCTGAAATTAAGATGACCCACTCCTGTTTACTCTGGTCTAACTCAGTCAGATGAGCTGCTAAGAGCTCAGGATAAAGCCAGCAATGAGCATCAGCCACACGAGCAGGCATCCAGGAGCAGCCCGGGAGCAGGTACCATCTACCTCCTGCTCATCCACTCCGCAACACCCCAGGACAACCTCACCAACTCCTGGGATTTGCTTACAGGATGTGTGCTCATTTAGAAGTGACCTTTCCCAGTATACACTCCAGCAACAACAGCCAGCACAACCAACCCTGACAGAGAAAAATTGGGGGTAATTAGTTGCAAAATCCTATAACAAAAAAACACCTGCTCTATTCCTGCTTAATTCACTAAATGTCTAAAACTTGCTGCATTTTTCCCTCTTTGGCCTTTCAAGTTCCTACAGATATATGCTAGCCTGAGTAACAAGCCTTTTAGATCTTGCTTAAGCAGCAGAGTGGGTTGGCTCAAGTACCCTGCCAGGCTGTATCCCAGATGCTCCATGGGAAGGAGAAAGGCAGCAGCCCAGACTTCCAGCTGCCTTCCTGCCTTGTCCCCAGTGCCCAGCACCGCAATTGCTGCTTGCCACAAGCTGCAAGAGCTCACGGGCCTCCTGAGGTCCTACAGGGCAGGATTCTACCCAGCATTTCACAGAGCAACAAAAATATGAGGCTAGCAGAGACTTCAAGGTCTCCTAAGATAGGATCATAACAAGAATAAAACTATTCCTTAGCTGCAGGTACAACTCAGCCTTTTCATACTAAAGAAGCTAGCAACATAGAGATGATACATCAACCAGATGAGCAGGAACAAGGACAACTAGGGAAAAAGGGAAATGTAACATCAAATAGCATCACCATTCCAAAGCTTTTGTTTGTTTGCTTTCTCTATTTTTAAATATATATTTTATTAGCTAGAGAGCTCATGGTACAGCGCACATAAAACTTGTATACCCTGCAAGCAAGGACACAGAGCCTGCTGCTTCACATAAATTGAAGGTCAGTATGAACCAAACTCAAGTGAAGAAACATTACTAATACATGCAATGCTTTTATGGAAAGCTTATTTCTAAATGCACATGCAAAAAGACCAAGTACCAAAATTCAAGTCATTCTATTAGCAGTTTAAAGGATTTTAGAGAGGCTGCCATGATAACTTGCTTTTTAAAAGTTAGCTTGAGTCCAGGAAGTATAGATGAACACTTCAGCTTTGATTACAAAAAGAGGGAAAAAAACAGGACCAGAGAAGAAAAAAATGAAAGTAGGACCAGAGTGCAGCCAAAAAGACCAAAAGGGAAAAACAGCATAGTTTTTGTTTAAAACAAGTACCATTAATGTTGAAAACTTTGCCTCAGCAAATAAAGCCAAACACTCCTATCTCAGTATTATTAAACAGAAAACACACACAGCCAGAGTGAGCGAGGAAGCAGCAGTCGATCAGTCAAGAGCTGCGAGCCAGTGGCCGATAGCAAACGTGAAGCTGTGAGCACCCTGCTGCTGCCTGGCACAGGCAGCTCCAGGCGCCGGGAGCAGCCCTGGCACGCAGTCACCCCGCACACGCTTGGCGCACACGGCAGGACTCCGATGAGACCCTCCCGGCTGAGGCCAGCAGCTCTGCCGTGTTCTGTCCGGGCCTTTGCTGCTGTCTCCCAAGCAACCTGACTGGGAAAGGACTCTCACCTTCCCTCACAATCTGGTTCCTCCCTATTACTTTATCCATTCCTCTATCAAAGAGGCATCATCCTTTTAAGCTAAGTGGCATGGCTCTGTTTACCTCTTAAAAAGCAATAATCATTTGAATGGGGAGAATTTGTTTTTGATTTCACAAGTGTAACATTTTCAAATGAAGATAATCCTTAACAGTAATAACAACCCTACAGGATAAAACATCTATAAAAGTCAGAGTCACAGGAAAGAGCAGAAAGGAAGAAATACTTTTAACAGAAAACCAGAGGATTAGTTTAGCCTACAGAATTCCACACATTAACTATCTGTTCTCAATTTACAAGAGAAGCATCAGGAAGAGAATTACTTTCAGGGACAGGATCCAGGCTTTCAGAAAAACACGAAAGGGTACAGCTTGTTCATCTGGTGTGCGGTGCTGAGGAGACTTTGGGACACTGAGGTGATGATGGTGCATGAGAATTCAGGGTGCATTCTGCATAAGAGCAAATACAAGGGTTGTTAAAAGTTACCATCTTTTCTGCCATGATTCTCTGTCAAGTTGTTTGATAAAGGCCTGTAATTCATAAGTAGACTGTCAAAGATGCTTATCATTAAAGGTATTCATATACTCTTAAATGCCCCAAATCTCTCACGTCACAGCTTGTGGCTATAAAGTTTAAGCAGAGGAAGCATTTCATTCCATTTTCAGTCTCATTACAATTGGCTTTTCACTTACAATAATGAAGAGAGCAATCATTATTTTAGTAGGGTTTTAATACTGCTTTTATTTTGATAACTACTGAGATTAAGAATATTTAAGTGCATGTGAATAGCATTATTTGGAATATAGTAATTCTAGCTGAATGAATGTGCTTTGGGAAGTCAGATCTAGGGTTATGGGGAAGCAAATGATTACTTGCAGCCATTGAAACTGTATGCCACAGAAAACTTGCTCTCCATCTTCCCTAGCTTTCCACACCAAGGAATTGCTTCTCTCCCTGAAAGCACACGTGAAATGGCACTAAAAGGCATTTTTGCCCTTCATACTTAGGAAAGGGAATGGTTACAGTTATAATTTAAACAGCAAAATCTTGGGTTTCTGAAACATGTTTTCTTGATGCTGCAGCAGCCATCCTCAGACCAAAATGTCTGCACACTGTTAAAGTAGGGACAAAGTAATGCAGTTTTATAATTAAAATATTCCTGTAAAATCAAGGATTGGAATTCAACCATCCTGGTCACCTTTGCTACCTTAACTCAATCTAGGGTAATACCACTGGCACTTAATGCAGTTACTGTCAACTCTCCTTTCAGAAATAAATGGAGAAAGTTGGTTTGCTGCAGTCTTACTACAAACAAAGGCTATGATGTCCCTCTGCAATGCATAGCACACTCACTATATAGCTGCAGTGCCAAAACTTCCTTGTCCCTAATCTTTTCAAAACAAAAATGAGGCAATGAAAGCTCAGAAGCCAAGCTGAAAATGTTGGTGAGGCCCTCTAATACAAGGAGGCAGCTAACACTGCTTCTGGAAGGTGAGCCCAATGCCAGTGAAGGCAACACAACTCCGAGCCAGTAATGGGCTTGCTGCTTCCACAGCCTCCCGTGGAAGCACCGTACGGAACATCGCCAGGCTGCTGCAAGCCTTCCTTCAGGAGGCCTCACACTCTCCCCTCAACAAGATGCAGTTAACAGCCATGGACAGCCAGTGTCAACATCCCGGTTAAAATTCTGTTCTTTCAGTCAGTACCCGATTTAGTCCACCAGTGTGTCAGGAAGACACATGAGACTTCTCCACCAAAGTCTGTTCAACAGGCCTGACTCAACAAGCCTTTGCTTTGAGGATAATTGCAGAACTGCTTTGTTTTGTCTTCCTATGTAAATTTGCCATATGGGCCTCAGCTATAGTAATGACAGAGAAAGTTGAGGAGTCTGATAATTCTTGGTTTTAGAAAGAGATTAAGGTCTGGCAGCTGGGTAAGTACGAAGCAGAAAAATTCAATCTTGCCTGCCCAGCTGTACTGTGGAAGTAGAATGAGCCAAAACAGACTCTCTGCCAACAGGAAAAGCTTGCTCAAGAATTGCCAAAAGTGCTCAGGTACATTACGTCACATAAAATAAAGAAAAAAGAGCAAGAAAAGTTAAAAAGCCTTTTACAAAGGTGGAAACAGGTTGCAACACAGCAATAGAAATAACGGCTCCAGTAGAAACTATGGGGAGAGATAAAAGATTATCTTGGTAAGGAAATTATCTCTTTGGATGGCTGGGGATAGTCATCAGAGTATGCCACAGCTTTATGGTCTACACAATCTTCATAATCACATATAGCATACAGTGCCTCACACTGTAACACTGAGCAGTGATATATAAAATCATTAGCCAGGTAAGGTTCCCAAAAGCAAGGAATAGTTCCTGATCCTCAGCAACCCTGTATTTTACAAGGAAAGATGCAACAAACTAACAAACAGTGAAAATGAAAAAAGTTAAAATACATAATAGAATTGTATCAGCTATCAGCATTAATCAGTATTTTCCACTTGCCTACCTAGTTTAAGGACACAAAGTGAAAAAAAGTGAAAAGGGAAAGATACGGAGCCCAGGGCCATAACTACATTGATACGTATATAGACACATATGAAATTTATACACATATTTTTACATAGAAATAAGGCATAAACACACACCCCACTATTTCATTCCCACATAGCTATAACAGCTTTGATTCCTGTATAGTCCATCCTATGCTAAAATGCACTGAATTAGGTAAAATCAAACTCTCACCCTGTAAGCAATTAGCCAAGCCCTGCTATCATTTAATTTAGGCTACCAAGCATAAAAATACAGAACAAAAACAATGCCTCACAAACAGCATCTTAATTACCAAATGTCTTGGGCAATAGAAGTTCTTGATCCACTGCCAGCTCAGTTAATTTATAATTAAAATACAATAAAATGGTTTCTACTACACAGAAAAGCAGAACACAAAAGAGCAAGTATCAATATACTTAAGAATCGAGGTGACCTTAGTACTACGTGCAGTGCTGGCTATGAAGGTACTGGAGCATGTCCAGCCAAGGGCTACACAGATGCTAAAGGAACTGGAGCATCTCTTCATGAGGACCAGCTGAGAGAGCTCACACTGCTCTGCCAAGAGAAGACCAAGCAGATCTTATCTGGGTCTTCACAATATGGGAAGTGAGGGTGTGTGGCGCGCAGGGCCAGGCTCTTCTCAGTGTGGCCCAGTGAGAGCACAAGAAGCAGCAGGCACAAAACAGAAGTTACATTCGGGCAGAACATAATACACCCATTTCGACTGTGAGGGCAACGGAGCACAGTTGCCAGGGCAGTCAGGGAGTCCCCACCCTGTGATTATTCACAAGCTCTTTGGACCCAGTCTTGCACGACCTGCTCCAGGTGACCCTGCTTGAGCAAAGGGGCTGCACTAGACCATCTCCAGAGAAGCCTCACAAGCTCAACCCTTCTGTGACCCCTTCTTAATATAACAAACTTGTAAAACAACCCAAACCAAAGCTTGGAAATGATTTTTGGCTTAGAAGAGTTACTGTGTTTTTAAATAAATGCTTAATGACTTAAAATTAATAAATTTGTAATTAAATGATTCCTGGAACTGGAAGTAATGAAGTAACTTTGAAAAGGCTGCTGTGATGATACTTCTCATCTCCAAAGCTGCACCTCTAAGATTTCATGAAATTCCTCTTAAAGGAAGTGTTAACATGGATGAAACCATGAAATTCCCTTGGTGCTCCTCCTTTGGAAATAACACCACTGACTACTGCCCCTTGCTTAAAGGCTATAGAATAAGCCTTACACTGAAATTCACAGATTGTTATGTGTATCTATTATCTGATAAGGCACATTTGTAAAACAAAACCTAAGTAACAGATCTCTCTAAAATAAACCATAACAAGGTCTCTACTCACTAGATTGGCAAAAGCTAAAATCCATTTATTTGATGAAATTACCAATAATTGCCCTACCTACTTCTCTTTGTGGATTACTTTCACTTTGCTGCAGAATAATCCATTTAACTTGCAGGAGGGAAGAGTCTAGTTCATTAACCAGATCGAGAGATGATAAATACTGAGTTCTTCCAAACCATTGCATTTACTTTGGTGCCTGGTGAACGGATCCACAGAAAACATTACTGTCAAAGAAAACAGCAATCATTATAGATGAGAACAAGGAGGAAGTGGAGATTCTTTAAGACTCCTGACAAGCTTCCAGAATTTAAAGCAACTTTGTTTCTTGCACACTGGACTAGGAAGGATCTCTCCCGAGTTAGTTGCCATTGGATTTCAATTGTTCTGCTTGCAAACACAGCCCTGCCAGAGAAGGAATGACGTTCAGGACTAGAGATGCACTTGGTGCATGGAATTCACAAATTTATTTCCACTAATGGATCTCTATTTATTCAGCATAATACACAGGACAAAAAAAGCTACTGTTTGTAAACACTCAAACTCCTGAAAAGGAATTTCTCAGCAAGGTGAGCTTGCTCAATCCAATTTGAGAATTGAGCTTTCTCATTTCAGGAACTGTATTGTTTTGTGGGAAACAAATCAAGGTACAGATACGGAGAACTTGTTGGAACACCTGAAATGCAAATCTCTAGGTATGTGACAGTAGCCAGCTCAGTAGCTCTCCTGGAGTCTCTGCTCCTTCCTGGCCCTTTGGAGAAAGCTGTTTACATTCAAAGAACTCACCCCTGCAGGGCTGGGCTGTCTTCTCCTCCCAAAGATGCAGGAAACCAATGGGGTGGTATTAGCAAGGCCCTCAAAGGGCCTGGGCTGCTGGGGGCACTAGGGCTATTCCCTGCTGCATCTCATGTTGCAGTACACATGAAACAGGCTGCTTCCCAAAATAAAGGCTATACTGGTAAGCACTGGTGTGCAGTGTCTCATCAACAAGGCTGCATGTGCTGCATTCCTTCATGTGTTCGGAGGTTACAACGCAGCCCCAGCACCAGCTCTTCAGCACAGGGGCCACCTGTTTGAAACCCTCACAGTGCTTTGCCCAGGCCAGTCCCAGAGGGAGGTTTTAGTGTCTATGCAGTATGACCACAGTCTTTATTCCCCAGAACTCCTCATGTGTCACATTTGCTTCTAGAAGATAAAAAAAAAAAAAAAATTAAAAACACACCACCTCTGCCTTATTGTGATAATACACAATTAATAACCAGATAGTGACTTCATTCACTCAGAGAACTGCCCAACACTTGTATTTGCTGCTGAAAACAGTAGCAGCACCTGAAAAGGAATTTATCTCCAGAAAACTGTCCCCTGCCCCATGCAGTAGCTGCCCTACTCATGCCAAGTGACTCAAACTTGATGAATAGGGGCTCAGGGAATCTTCCCCATGCAGGTGGATCATCAGCTGGCAAAGCCACCCTCCAATAGCTCTCATACCATGATTTCTCCCTGTTACAGTTATTTACACATTTCAGCCTTCAGGTCATATTGAATAATACTCAAGCCCAACATGTAATATAAATGGAAGGATTTAAGCGCCTTTCTACAGCAACAGAATTAAAAATGGTCTATCACAAAAGTACAAAGCCCCTAATCCTCATCACTAACCTAAGGTTAGTATAAAAGCTTAGTTAAACATTTGCAGTCATTTTTTTCTGAAGCATTGGCTGATGAAGAACAGATGCTTCTGTTTATGCTGGTCTATTATCCAGCCCTTTGGTGTCTGAATAATTCTCATGCCTATCCTGAACCTTCATCAACGAATTTCTTCTATATTATTCTGCCTTCGGAGACAAATAAGACAAGTATTTTTATTTGGTTGGTTTGCTTATTCTTCTTGGCCTTGAGAAACAGTATTTTGTGCATTTCCTGTATCTTTTATCCAACTGTAGTGGTCAAAAATTAGGAATAATTACATCAAACGTGTGTGAAAAATCAAAAGCTGCATTAGAACTAATTCTATAGTCTTGAAACTCTTGCAGGAAACCCATTTCTGTAACTGGCTCTTATTCAGCAAATGTGTTACTCAGAGCTTTCTAGACAAATCTTGCAAGCTGTAAACTCAATTACTGTCTCTGAAGGTTTTGAGCTAGGATGTGCTTTTCTGCTCTTAACAGTACTTGCCAGCAATATTTTTCTAACTTACTCTCCCACTCCACCCTTCCTTTAACTAACCAAGGGCTGTATGTTGATACAGCCCTTGGAAAAGACAAGCAACCCTGATCATCCTCATCACTTAAAGTTACATAGTTCTAGAATAAATAAGAGAAATACAAAAGCTCTAGCTTTGAAATCACATTGATCAATATTTAATAATGTACATCCTTAAAGAACAAAACAAACCAGAGCTTGGTCAGTGCAGGGCAGGCTCTGTAGGTACATCTTTAATGTTAGCATTCTTCCACCTGGGCAAGAATTCTGTCTTGCTGGTTTTGTTGGGGGCTCATTTACCATGGCACTTGATCTGCACTTTTGTGTGTGTTGCTGGGTACCAGATAGACCAAAGTATCATTGCACTGGCTTCCTACAGACATGGGATTTTTTTCTAGAGATACTGCAAGCATCATTCAGACTATCAGGAACAAAAATAAATTCTAAAAACTTCCAGAGCAAGAGGTGTGATTTATTTTTAGACTGTACTCTCAGAGGAGGTAATGCTGAATGCCATCCTTGCTGCCTTTTATGAGGAACTTTTCTGTATTATTCTAGTACTAGTATGAGTGAGCTCAAAAGCTTCATCAAGAATCAGAATTGGAAAAGTTTAAGTCTTAAGAATACAAATCATTTTTCTTCTTTTCAATTTATCCCATTCCTTTTGTTTTTATTTCTAATAAAACCCATAGCCACTGTCTTCAGGAGTACAACAGCAGATCAAGAATAGCTGAGCCTAGAATTAGAGTTTGATCCACAAACTGTGGTCCACATCTGATTGATCAGACCTTTTCTCCTTTGCAGTGGCTCTCCCTGCTTTCCCCAGCATTAGTAGGGGCCAGGCCACACAAGGGCCTCCACGTGCCAACACTGAGAAGCTGCCGCCTCTTGCTTTAAGGGATGATTCATCCACTTCTCCATGATTGAAATGAAACCTTTGCCTGCCAATAAGAGATGTCATCTACGCCCCTACGACCGTGAGGAACATGCAAGTCTCATTTCTCAGTAGTGCTCTATATATTTTAACTGCATCAGAGAACTTCTCCTGCCAAGACCCTTCCTTTGCCCAGAAAAGGAAACCAAAATGCACAGCACCCATAAAATGGATCTAGCCTGCTGTATCACAGCAGAGACCAATGCTGACACAGCCTGCCTACAGTTTCTCAGTGCTCAAGTCCCTCAGGGAAAGCATAGACACTTTACACTGATCCCTGCTACATTTTCAGACGAACAAATATTATTCTCCTTCCCACCCTTCCCTGCCATACTGCCCACAGCCCTCTTCCTGCAAACAAGGACATCCAGCATAACAGGCAGCTGTGCAAAGTTCCAGCCCTGCTGAGCCACAACACTTTCTACTGCTGTAACACATGGTGGGAACACCCACCTCATTTAACTCTCAGCACCACAGGCCCTACAGCAGAGCTCCATACTCCAAATACCCTTCACAAATCATGGAGAGAACAGCTCCCTCAGCACAATTCCTTAAGGGCCTCAGAATGAGATGGCACATCCTAGGAGCATCTCTTGCCCTGTACAGCTTCCCAGGACAGGCCACATGCCTGCTATGCTCAGCTCTGTGCCAGGCACAACAGGCATTTCTGACAAGGTGCTAACCCATCAGGATGAACATGGCCAGCTAAAGCAGCAGGTGAACAGCAGCTCACTGAACTAGGAGCTGAACTGTAAGACCTCCCACACAGCAGTGACTCCTTGCTAACCAGCTGCCCTCTGCCAAGCTCACACTAAAGGGGCAAAGAGTCCATGCCATCCACTCAGCCAATTTCTTTACAAATACACAATACTATATATTCTCTCCAAATATCTATTGCCCTTGACTTCACAGGAATGCAAGGCTAGTCCCTACTAATTTGCTTGCATTAACTGCAGCTTTTCCATCTTTTGAGAACATTCAGCATTTTTTCCTCCTCATTTAAATCCTCTTTCTCTAGACACCACTGCTGCCACCTTACTCAGGAAGCTGAGGCCATTCTCTGTGTCCTCAGTGCTGCTCTGGATCACCCAATTGCTGTAAACACTCCCACTAATGTTTCTACCGTTTTATTTCCTCTGTTGTAGTCTTTCTGGTCTCAAAGTATGGATTCAGCCCTTTCCCCTCCAGTAATATTTGATTCAGTTTGTATTTATTTTCATTCTGTTTCAGATTTCTCTCCCTTTAAAGGAGAGAAAACTGGATAACAGTTTTATTGACTTTATAGTATTTGTATTTTGTATTTCATTTTTCCTCTCCTCTTTCTTGACAGGTATTTTTTTCCTATTTAGTAAGAATCTCCCTAAAAGACTTTCTAGCATCCCAAAGCCCTCAATAGTTACAAATATGCTAAAGCATTTAAAGAGTTGATAATAATTTGTATAGAAATGTGACAACTCATTCTGATACCATCTAACATCAACTTATTTTCCATTAACAAAATATTTAAGGGCTCTACTACATGACTTCAGATATAATCATCTATGTCTATGATTAAAGGGCAGAGATCCTCAGATAGTATAAATGTAAATATGCCTAATGCCAAAGAAAGCAATAAAGTCATGATTTTATACTAGTTAAAAACCTGGTCTTAAGTTTTACAGCAAATATCTGACAGTTGCTAGATCCAAGCACACTATGCAGCAGCTCTTCATGGTGTCAGAGGATGATCAAGACATAGAAGCACCATAAACAGTAAGAGTCAACACATTCACCCAGGCTCCTAATGGGATTCATACCAATTTCAACTAGTAGGGGTTTACATTTTCACTTTGGAATTTGTCCCATGTACATTGTTCCAGTTCCTTCCTTTTTTGCAATAAGAATATATCAAATATTTCAAATTCTGCCACCCCAAGAAAATGGCATAGTAGGCAACTGCTTCCTCCGAGCACAAATATCTTCAGCAGAAGTAAAATGCCACACTTCCAAAGACTAAGTGATCACCCACAGCAAAATGCCCTGATCTCTGCTAAATTCTTACCCCAGCTAGCGACAGCATTTATTCTAAGTTTCTAGCTCCAGCCCAACTTTGACGTAAGGGGAAGCATTGTTACCAAAACAAGGTTCCCAGTAAGTTTTTCTCCTCCACTGGAATGGATCTGCATTTACTTATGCTTGCACATTTTAACAGTATCATTAGTCGCAGCTCAGACAGCTTTGGTTAAGCCAGCAAAAATGACACAGAGAGTGGACAATAGGCACTGAAGTCTGGAATGCCATTTGCTTCTCTTACTTGCTTTTTTCTACATCCCTGTATTTCCACATTTCTACAGCCACGCTGTGTCCCTCTCTGAAAATAGGCGGTCAGCGCTCTCCCCCTTCTCCTCCTCTGTGCCTCAGCCATGGAGACACCACCCCTCATCTCCCAGCTGCACCACATGCAGCAGCACAGCAGGGCATCTCCCTCCCTGCTCTCTCCACTTCCTACCCACCTTGCCACCAGGGCTTGCTCCCCTTCCCCATCTGTTCTGGGACTTACTGATCACAGCCAGCACTTACTTGGGTCTCTTTACTGATTTCCTCTTGCTCTTTAATTTCTCATCTGGACCTAGCACACATGGAATCGATTGCTGACCACACTGTGCTGAGACATCACTAAGTTCTTCTAACTTCAGGCTACCATCCATCTTACCCAACTCCTTTTACTACATCTGGCTATAAGGAATATATCAAACATTTGTAATGTCCTATAGGAACCTATGACACCAAGATATAGCCAGGTTAGGTTTGCAGTATCAGAACATCCAGTGCAAAGAAACATCATTAGAAGAGGAAGATTCAAGCATTTCTTATTGTATCTGTTCTACCTGGTCTGCTGCTTGTAACCACATATCTGCATTCCTCTTCCAGGCTGAAATCTTTCATTTAAAGAATACCAGACTGAGCCTGTGCTTTTTATACAACCACAGTTACAGGGCTGAATAAGGAGAAAATCCTATGTATCAAGCTGCACATGGCACATTCCCAGTCTGCAACTGACAGCACAGAGATCTCCCACAGTGACGTACTCTAACTATCGAAGTCCACTGTATCCTGAGATTTCTTTATTATATATTTGCTCTCACCTGGGACTAAGGAAACAGTTTAAAGCAGACCACTCCTGCTTTGGGATTTTTTTTTTCTGACTAGAATGATTACAGGGATGTGACTGACAAACAAAAAGCAAACAGCTGTGCTGGTTGAAGGAGCACTGAGCAGTGGTGCAGGAGGGCAATTAGACCCCCAGTTGGTGGAAAGTATGCAGTTCTTGCACTCACTCTCCTACCAGAGCAAACTTAACATTGAAATATGCCTTGAATGCCCCAGAGGGGCTGGCAATATAAAGAATACACAGTGATTAAACAGAAAAGATCTTTGAAATTGGACAAGGAATTATATAAGACAGACAAAAACAGCAGACAACTTGCCCTTGGCAGCATTTACCTACCAAGGGAAGAATACAAGCTGGGTAACAAAGTGTCTCAGGCTCACAGAAGGATCGAACAGAAGTCAATAGGAATGGATAGCTCTGTTTCACTAGAAATATTTATGCTTTTCAAGATGAGGGCATGCCACACTGGAAGATAAACTGTCAGATTATTCTATGGCAGATTCAGTTATAAACTACTCTTGAGTCTGGGAGCAGTAGCAGGAGAAACAGGAAAAAAAAGACAAAGTATTTCATGACAGAGGAAGACAGATTTGAACACACACCTACCAAGTCCCCACTCACCCCTACCCTATTCTGACAAGGTCGTGGGCGTCCTCTGAGATCCCTCTAGAGTTCTAATGAATTTTAAAACCATTAAAAAGTTCTGGCAAGCTTTAAGACCAAACCAACCCATTGCCCCTTGTGGAAATGAAGGTAGGGGTTTTCCCCCCTGCCTCTGCTCTCCATAATTTGCTATGTTATTAGACAGGTTTCAAAAAAAAAAAAAAAAAATACTGACAACATACATCACAGTTGCTGGGAATGCTCTGGTACTGGAAGGACATGCAAATTCATGCTCCTTTTGAAGCCTCTCTCTGCATCAGCAGTGCAGCTCCAATACACAACACCCAGGCAGTAATTGGTAAACTAGGGAAAAATATGTATTAATAGTTTGCATTTTTAGTTCTTAAACCAATTTTGTTCAATACACAGCATTTTAGTCAGAAGTAGATGCAGTGACTTGAAGTAGAAGAAATATAATTAATCTCATTCTTTTCTGAGTTAACTTCACCCTGCTTTGAGCACAGGGGTTGGATCAGATCTCCAGAGGCCCCTACCAGCCTTACTTATTATGATCCTGCAATCCCCTGACTTCTAATGAACAGTGATTCCACATGCTCTCCCTTCCCCACCCACCCCCTGAATGTTTGTATTTAATCTGAGTTGTTAGAGAAGACATGTTTTACTCAAGACCAGCAACAAGAAAAAAAATGAAAGGATCTTCATACATTGTGTTCCTAAAGGCCATGCAATTTTCTCATTACTTCTTGGCAGATTTTCTGCTTGCTATCATAGTATTTCCCTGATCAATGCTGCCGTAGTTCTGATCATCCTATCACATTTGCTTTATACTGTCTATCAAGACAGAAATCATTGGTGATACTTTGATTTTTATGGCTTACACAGAGGGAAACGAGGCTTCAGGAACAGCCAAGTGAAATCCAGGCAACTCCCTGTAAAGTGTTACTTCCTTGAAGACATACTCCTCTTTATGCAGTATTATGTCCAAAAAGCCTCAGTACACAGATGAGTCTGAAATTTCCAAGTTATAATTCCAAACTCATCTTTTAAAATATGCAGTGCACATCTTCAGAGAAGATGAAATTCATCTTACTAGCACAGAACAGGATGCCAAAAATGCCATTCTGGCTTTCAGTGCAGATAAGCTTCTGTTTTCCTCTTAATTATTACAAAGAAAAACTCTAGCTATAGAAAGATGTTTTTGACAGAAAATGAGATGATGTGAGGGTTTTCTACAGAGCTCAGTTTCATTTGGAGTTGTGAAGATGACCCTATTATACAATGAGGACATTCATTCATGTCCCTCCATGAGCAAAGCAAACTGAACACATCCTGACTGCAGTATACAAGTCTGAAGCATTTCAGGGCCAAAGAGAAAAGGCTGTTTTTCAGTGACTTCAAAGCTACATGCCTACAGTGCTGAAAGACAAAGACTTTAACTTCCCTAAAATACATATGGAGCTTCCAAAACATAATGGACAGTATTGGACTCATTCTTGTTCTCACAACTAATTTTTGTGGACAAGATAAACAGTCCAAAAACTAAAACATGCTTTTTTGGAGTTTTGACAGTAGACTGGCACATCTTTTCCTGCACAGACCAAACATCATGTGTATCACAACATGCTCTCCCAAAACCAACCTGTTCTACTGCTACACAACTTCGTTTTTTTTTTTGTTTGTTTGTTTTTTTGTTTTTTTAAGCACAATTTAAAAGATCAAAGGTGACCTCTAAGTTGCTTGATATAGTAGCTTATTACTACAAGCTTCAGATTTAATCTCATTTTTAATCATCACATTCACAGGGTGTAAGAGGAAGCTGAATTTAAGCTTGCAAGTCCAAAATAGACTATAGTCCATTTTTCTCCAGAAAAACTGTCCATCTTCCGAGAGCAAGACAGAAAGGCAGAGAATATAAGCAGCATCTTACATAACGAATTGATAATTGCAATTTGAGAAGCTTAATATCCATCCCAGTCTCCTCCGAAAATGAGGAGTAAGATACCATAGGTATCAGAAGCCCAATGCTCCAGCTAGCCACATTTTCTGCTAAAGGCAGTATACTGGAACATGAGGAGTGGTCAGAGACCAGAAAACTTTGCCACACTATGTCCTGCATATGACACTTTCCTCAGAACATGTGGTCAACCACCTGGAGCTAGAACACTTATTCCAGAGTTTGGTATCAGTCTCTAACTGGCTAAATAATCAACACATTTAAAAAGTGCCCCTGTCTTTGAATTAAGCAGCACTTAAATGAATGTGGTCACAAAGCCAGAAAGAGGATGGATGGAGGAGGAAGAGGAGAGTCAGGTACCTGTGCAAATGTTTAAAATGATCATGTGATAGAGTTTGGAGTGCTAAGGATGAGGTTGCACACACCCATATTCAGATCCTTTCACCTGTTTCACAATGCAGTTAGTTTCATGCAACTTGGGAAAGACTGAGTTACACTTCTATTTTTACTAGATAGTTTTCTTCTTTTTAAAGATTTTTGCCATTCCACAGTGCCTGTCATACTGTCAAAGGATCGTACATGAAACTAATTACTTTGTGACCAGAAAGGCCAGCTAAGGACTGGCCTGCCATAAAGACAGTCCCTTTTATTTCTTTAAAAGGCACTCTTCATCCAATTGGAAAACACACTATGTAAATTTATTCTCAACAGCCATCCTATAAAATATTCCTCATGAATGCATATTAACTGTTTCTGAGTTGCTACAGACATTAGACAAGCTGCTTCCACTCTGTCCTGAGTCCAGCGCACTAGGGAAAGCTCTGATTTACAGTGCTCAGCTGCACGAAAAACAAGACTCAAGCAGTTACCCACCCACACCATCACTTCTATTACTTATTTGTAGTGCAGAACTGTAGTAACATCCTAAGCATTTTGGTATAAGCCTCACTGTTGTTGCTTTCTGCTCCCTGCCAACTGGGACACTGCTCTCATCAGCCTCCCTTTCACAGTTGGCTGTGCAGCTACAGCCCTTCTCCATCACTCCCAGACCGCCCTGCTACTGCCTGTCCCCACACTCTACAACCCCCTCCTCAAGCTTCCTCCACAGAGCTACTGCCACCTCTTCCTTGCCACATCTGCTGGATCTGACAGTACCAGTGTGACAGAGCAACTGGTGAGACCAGCAGAGCTTGCCAGCCTGAGCTCCTAATCAAGCTATAAGCAGTGAAGTGTCCAGACACACAGCAACACCCTGGTGGTAGGTGCTGAACAAGAATAAGGTAAGGAAGAAAACTAACTTCCACAGCAAAACTTACAAAGGGTCTGAGGAACAGAGTCATCCCTGGTTATGTGGGAGAGTGAAAGCTTCACTACTCAAGCATGAGACAGGACCTTAACAAAAACACCAACTGCAAGAGGATGCCTGCCAGCAGGAGGGACGGGACAGCTTTGAGCAAACACAGGAGCCAAGTGAAAGATCAATAAGCTTCCTTACACCTAAGAGTGGTCAGGTGAAGTATGAAGATTTATTAATATCCTCCTACAGCATATGTAGGAATGACTCAATGGCATTTTCCCCTAAAGATGCATGAAAGCACATGACTTAAGCAGCTGAACCTGCCAGCATTTTCCTGATAGAAAATATTTTGGTACTTATTCAGCCACACACTTTTAGGTGTAGATACACAGGGTACATGTGTGTATAAGTTCTGAAGGGCAGCACATGTTTGGACTCAATATGCAATATTCCTGCTCCCATTTGTCATATTGCTTTCCCTTAAGACCAATACACACATTTTTTTTTAATATTTCAGTCACGCACAACTTCCATAGTATATTCATGCATACAAATTCTATAGAACTTGTGATTTGACTCCAGAATGCACTTCTGATTAATCAGACTTAAAATTTTAATAACAAAACAGCAGGTGGGACAACCACAAAATTAAAACTCCCAACAGCCTCAGAGTAATACAATCATAGAAGTGTTTGAAACACCTTGTTTGCATTTCTGAAAAATATCCTCAAATCTTATAAGACATTTTTGTAACTAGAAGGAGATGTTTCTGTAGTTTGATAAATACCATTCTTACTATATTTCACTTCTGTCAGGAAAGGCCCATTGCAAATCACATGACACGGGCTTAGCTTTCCATCTGGGAATGGCTACTTCTAAGAACAACACCTGGAAACACTATCTCCCACAGAAACCTAGAAACTTCTTCAGAGGCTCAAAATCCAGTTTGATCAAATAGTAAACATCAGATTTTTCCCCACTTAAAAATATTTAAGAATAAAATGATGGAGACTCTTGCCAAGGGATTCTGTCACAACCCATATTCTGCTTAATACTTTTCTTCAGTGCAAATACCTCCTTCTAAAATATCTTCTCATGAAATATCTGGGTTCTCATGAAAATTATTATGCAAAACGAATCTATTCTATAGACTATTGTTTCACCTCTGTAGAAAGGCTTAACTTCTCATATGTTTCTCTGCTGCTTTCAACCATGCATATCCGGAAAAATTACAAAAGCCCTTAGCTGAAAATTGCTTTTTACATTGTCCTATATAGAAGTCAAATAGCTACCATGGTAGGCAGAAATTGTTCAAAATAAGACATCCCATCAGTTATTTACTAAGAAATCTGAGGGACAAGTGAATGTTACTGAGACAGCAACTGTTAAGACCGAAATAGGGTGAAGAACCATCCTGAAGGGTCGTAAGATTACAAATAAGATTAGCCACTGCTCTTAGAACTTCTGTCCCAGTTTTGTATACTGAACATGAACCTCCTGCTCTCACATAGCAGAACAGCAGAAGGAGAGATCATTTGTTCAGGATAGCTGACCTATTGCTTCCGTGCTCCACAAAAAAACATAGTATGACCCAGAAGGAAAAATAGCACACAAGAGAAAACTGAATCCACAGAGAAAGCCTCAAAAAAGGCCATTATAATTTCTCAAAAATTGAGGCAACACAACTCTTTAGCTTTTAGGAATTGTAGGTTGATCATTTAATCTGTTTACACAGTGTGAGGTACTAAGATCACACCCCATAAAGTCATTAGCTGATGACAAGATGGTCAAGTGCTTGGACAGTCCCGTTACTGAGCAATAGAGATAAAATAATCAAAGGAACAATCATGACAGCAGGATATTCCTTTTGCAGTATGAGGAGGTTTCTGGAAAGTAAATTTCTAAAGACGCTCTTGCAGAAGAGAAGAGTTTATTTTTGCAGAGGTAGTTCAAAAGAATTGGAGGCTACTGTTTGTGATTGATGAAGCTATGCAAAATAAAGAGGTCATCCTTCCTCTAAGGTAAAGAACCACTGCACTGGATCCTAACATCCTGTTATGGGTAGACATTAATCCTATATAGTGCCAAACTGCCTACGGACTCCCAACCAGCACTCCAGCCCACCTGCCTTCCACCATTTCATTCTATGACCACCAGTCTGATGAGATTAGGGAGCTTGCACCTATATAACAGCAGCACACTGACCAACTGCAATGGCCCTACTGAATCAGACACCACTATGCAAGCCAGAATTTTAAACATAAGAGAAAGCATTAGTAGTGGGGTTAAGTGAGGAGAAAAGCACACACAGAAGGAAGCTTTAACTTATTTCATTTAATCACAAAGCACCTGCACAGGACGCTAATTCAGGAGTACTTATATAGTCACAGCTGTGTAGTTAACACCTGTAGTGCCAGTTAGCAACATTCAAGAATACATTGTTCAACATCATTGAAGATCAGTTACCATAGGATAACTAAAAGAAAGCACTTGCAGGTCACAAGGCAACCCAAAGATTGCTCAGGAAGCCAGACAGAATAGGAAGCTATTCACTTGAATTTATCATGCCTACATAATCCATCTTTCAGCCTCTATCACCTCACTTACATATTTTTAATATTATTGCATTCTTGGCCCTTCCAGAGATTGCTAATAGCTTCAGAATTATTGATTACAAGGAAAGGAGAGAGCTGTGACAGGATGAAAACACCAACTCATTTCACACACATTATCCAGCTGCTGTTGGATGCTAATCGATTCTAGTTATGCAGAGTTGAAAAAAAATGAGCCACAGAGGACAAACCCTAAAAAGGGCCCCTATGATTTATACTGCTGAGAAAGCCCTTAGAAGTTCACCTTCACTGAAAAAAGTCCATGGAGTTGCTTAAACATTTCATATCCATTCTGAAGTAATATCTGCCACAGCTGAATTTGGGAAGACCTTTCAGGAAGTAAAAAGATCAGCTGAAGAAGCTTGTGATTTAAAAGGAAAGCAAGAACTGATGTCAGAGGAGACTGCAAAACATCACAAGCAACAGAGGAAAAGACTAATCTATTTTCCTTCTTTATAGGAATAGGGATATTTGGCACCTACTACAGAATTCTTGCAGCAGAACCTGTTAGTGATCTGGGAATGGAATTCAGATATGCTCACGCCCAACTCAAACCCCAGAATTCTATTACTTCACATTTGTTACTTTGTAGACTTGTTAATTTCCTAGCAATTCCCATTGTTCCCGTGTTAAAACATGGAGGCAGCTCACAGAGCAAGAGTCTTAATATCTCATTCAGTATTGGTAGGACACAATCAATACAGTGTTTTTGGTCCAGATGGGTAAGCACACAAAATACACAGAATATGTTGTTACATTACCACACTCTCCCAAAAACACAGCGTGCCCTTCTGGCCTCTCTAGAAGATAGATGCTACTGTTCAAAATTATCAAATGCAATTCATGCAGCATTCTGCAATTCTGGTGAATACTGGCCAGTACCCATGTCCAAGGGCTATCCTAGTGCTAGTTTATAGTTGGGGCACAGACCCAGATAAAATAGCTACAGCATTCATGCCCTCTGATATCACCTATGCACAAAGCATCATAGAAGACTTAATGCACTGTCAACCTTCTGGAGAGCAGCTCTGCAGAGAGGGACAAGTTGACCATGAGGCAGCAGTGCCCTCGTGGCCAAGAAGGCCAA
>VZSV01000063.1:3919382-4017155 GCA_013398735.1 Nothocercus julius | reverse complement strand
TGTGGAGTCTCCTTCTCTGGAGATCTTCCAAACCCGCTTGGACACAGTCCTGAGCCACATGCTGTAGGTGCCCCTGCGTGTGCAGGGGGGGTTGGACTAGATGATCTCTAGAGGTCCCTTCCAACCGTAAGCGTTCTATGATTCTATGATTTGCTCAAAGAGGGATAGATATATTTCCCTAGAAATAAGCTTTCTGAGTACAGTGCACCAGTAAGGATTGAAAAGATAACTGACCCTCAAAACTAAGAGCATTTCCATGACAAACATCAAGGTAAAACCCCCACTTTCCAATCAAGTTCACACTTTCTCTCATTAGGTTCAGCACCACAACATTGGCTCAAGTAGGTCACAAAGCAGGTGCCACCTTCGACATGACACGAGCATCATTGTGCAAGCAGAACAGCATCATGTGGGTCACATTACAGATGCACTAAAGCCTCCTGCATCCTGCAGCTGACTAGTCAAGCCTAATAGCACATTTGACCTTTATGAATACACAAACAGGATGGCAGAAGAGATTATTTTAATCAAATCTGAATGCATGAGCACAACATGTACTTATATAGATTATGCAATTACACTTTTATCTAACATTTCAGCAGTAATCAACTTAGTAAGCCAAGGGAGATTCATGTTGCAGTTGCCACAAAGCACACCAGTACTCAGATTATAAATTAAAATACTATTTTATTAAACACACACCTCTATAATGGCTAAGAAAGTGGCATAATATTGGACTCTTCATGATTTTTAGATAAATGACAGCACACATCCAATAGCTATGCATCAAGGAGAACTCCACAAGTTCACTGCTCTCTTCTGCTCTTAGTTCCAATAAATAGGATGCACCTGATTCCTCCTCCCCACTCCACCCCCCCAAAATTCCTTGCAAATTCCCTGTTTCTGGACAGGGATGAAAGCACCAATTCAGAAAAACAATTCAGAAAAAAAGGACTGGTATTTTAGCAGAGTGACATGCCTAGCAATGCATTCCACCCTGTTCCTAGAGTACAAATATAGGCACCAGATTTTTTTCTGTGGCTACCCTAAATTGCAATATCCCCCTAGGGTCACTGAAGTATAGTGTATGACATACTGCGGGAAAAAGCTTAATTCAGCAGGAGACTGACTGTCAGCTGTTGTTTCTGACAATATGTGGAATTTAATTTTTCCCTGCCTTTGATCAAGATAAACCTAAATTCTCCCTTAACTCTTGTTAGCTCCCTTAACATTTTTAATGATCCAAAAAGAAAACCAAAAAATTGTGAAATTGTTTTTGACATAAAACTTTTGTTCCTCTGTAGTAACAATAGAGAAATTTTACTAATATTCTAGGAGTTCGACATTTGCAATTAAAGTATATATTTATAAAATATGACATTTTATTAGAAAATGTGTACAATAAATTAATTACAGATATCAACTAAGGGAAAGGGTAATGATGCACCAAGTTTGCAGCATTTTGTTTTTGTGTTGAAATATTTAGTTAAAAGGAAAGAAACTTATTATAATAAAAATCAGTTATACTAGCTATTCACAGTAAATGTACACATGGAATATGGAATAAAACAGGATTTAAAAGGATAAAAGAGGCCCACAGAAATTGAGGGGAAAAGCCACCAATGGTTAAGTGTGTTATTGAACCAAAAAGAAATAAAAAGGCCACAGATAGCAAGTAGAAAAAGAGAAATTAAGAAGGACTACTCAGAAGACAGTGACATCATGTGAGGACCTTCTGTTCTCTGTGTAAATGCAAGAAACATTAAACAAGGAGTAAAGTACATGAATTTAAAAAGAAATATAAAATAAATTGGAGTCTAAGGGACCTTTTCTGATCATAGGAAAATGGCAGAAATATCTAACTTCCAGAACATGGTTGGAAATGTAATGGGAAATGATAGCAGAGCTGCAGGGCAAGATAGATTTCCAGACTTGGAAACCTGTGAGGGAAAACAAAGAAAAAAGTGAGAAAGCAAACAATGAGAAGGATTTGTATGAGCTACATCCTGAGTGTAACATAAAAATGCAGAATAATTCTGAAACATTTTTCCTGCAATATTGTAAGACCATGTTCATAGCCACTTTCTGCTTGGCATGAAGAAATAAATGGAAATCATGCACTTTGCAAAGTAGCAGGCAGCTGATCAAAATGTGATGAAAGCTAACATGGTCTGAAGACATTCTTACAAGGTGGCACTGCAAATTCATTTCATTCCCTCAAAGCAAACATTTCAGGGATATATAAAAGTGAGACCTGTGTGATTAAAATCCTTCATAGAAAAAAAGCTCATCAGGCTATTTCCACATCAATCTTAACCATCGCTCAGGAGTGAAACAGAAGAGCAAGACCCTTAACAGCCTCAAGAAAGGAAGGAGTTGCAAGCACTGAGAAATGACAAAACAACTCACATGCTGAATGTTTTCTGCCAATGTTCAGCAGGGGTGGCAGTACTCAGTAGTCCGCCACTGGACTTGTGTACAGCCACAGAATAACAATGCTACTTTGTGTGCATGGGGGAAGGAAGGTGGTAGTGGTGTTTCTACTTGTGTTTTTAAGCCAAGATATACCCCTTCTGTAAACAGGCCAAGGCTAATTCAGAATTTACTAACTTGAATACCAGAAGTATTCAACACATTCAGCAGAAACAGGACAGCCTAGTGATTAAAAAAACCCTGTCACACACAGAAAGCAAAGAGCAAGCTTCCTGCATCTCATTTGTTCTACTTCACATATGAACTTCCCAATTCATATTTGGGAACATTTATAATATCTAATTTTCAGTTACTGACAAAAGCATACAGCAGTCCTTATTATCTTATTACTACTGTAATGACAAATCGCAATTTAAAATTTGGGTTCCACTATTAAACAGCAATGCCAATTCAAATACTGTAATTTAATAAAAACAGTATATACTTACTGTCCTTTTCCATCAAAGGACATAGCCAAAGCCTTTTCATGTCTTATGACAGGTTGACATACTTTTCACACACTTCATAAAAACTTCTCAGACTTACGGCTTTCCTGCTTGCCCTTTGCACTGAGCTATTTAAAAGCCTGTAATCTGTGATCAGAAGTGCTAGTTGTATTCTTAGGCTGCAGTTTAAAAAAAAAAAAAAAGGCAACCCCTCACTCTGGGGCAGCCCACTTATGAAAGCTGCCTTGGAATCACGAGTCTTAAAAAGCCTTCAAGTTTGACCTACCAGAGCAATGAACACAGGTGTCAGAAAACCCTAGTTTGTCAGTCTGTCTATTGCTTGTCACCCTGCCAGGCAGCTTGCCAAGCTGGGCCAAGAACACCAGCTAGGAACTCAGCAGGGATCCCTCCCTGTCAGAGCCCTCCCTCCATGTCACTGCAATCCAAGGGTGCTGTGCAAGAGGTTTCTGCAGACCAGCAAGTTCCAGCAGAGCTGCAATGATTTGTTTCTTTGATAGAAGGGACTCTGCGGGGGGTACTCTTCTGTATTTCCAGGAAAAAGTTCTCATCAACCATTTTTCAGTAAGCCTTATTCAGCATTACTCCCTGCATACAAGCACCATGATGCTTTTTCCCAAACTCCATTCAGATAAGGGAGCACCCAAAACAGGACCAGCTTTGCCCTTTTCTGTTCTTTTCACAATTAGATTCAGCCCCTGTCTGTAAGCCAGGCATGCTTTCTATCCTTGGCACTTTCCTCAGAAGATGCCATATATATTTTAGCACTAAGCTACTTAGCCTGGAAAGGTGCTACACTCACACGATCAATGAACCAGGCTTATAGTTTTTATGACAGTTTTCACCAGTATCTTCTTCCAGGCTCTCCTCCCAGCATGGATTTTTTTTTTTTTCTTTAGGTGATATAGTAATGATAGTAATGGGAGAGCTTTTTTTTTTTTTTTTTTTTTTAAAGAAAGCCACATAGAAAAAAGCACACACAGAGATTCTGTTCTTGACTGGGAATGAACTTGAACCAAGTGGTGAAAAATTAAACAGCAGAGACTTGAACAAGTTAGCTGGAAATTGAGCAAGCCCTCTCCATGTTATGCCTTTCTCAACCAGCACATCATTTGTCTTATTTGACTTCTGTTGTCAATATTAAATGTAACAGCTCTTTAGGCAAAGGGGATGAAGGTTGGTAGTGAGCACAACAAATCTACACTGCAGGCTAGAGGAAGCAGAAGAGGCTTGTATTATTAAAATAACAAAACTGAATACAGGGAAAACTACAGATCAAGAACAAGTTTAGTTGATTTCCATCAAATAGCACAAAGTCTTACATCTGAGAAAAAGGACATGAACCTGTCAAGTTAGCCACATCACTCTGTGAATGAAAGCTGACAAATGTCCCTGTCAGCTTACCAGATCCCCAAATATTTAGAAAAACTTACTGGTACTACATTTAATTTCATTTCCTTGAGTGCCATGCAAAACCACTGCATCTTTGCTTAGCAATGACTTAGGTCAATGTCTCAGGCTATTTCTAAGATGAATGGACTAGCTCCCAACATTCAGGCTGCCATGGTCTTAAAAAGATTTAAGCTATGCTTTTTTTAGAAGGATAAAAACATCCAGAGATAAATGTCCACTACAATTCCAATAGCATGCAATAGCATGGCATCTTCTAGGTTGATGGCAAAACACTGAATTTTTCCCCTGTAATCTGCTGACTAGGGACTAGCTAATTCTATAATGATATACTTCTGTTTTTAGCATTAAATTATGTAGCTAAGCTACCTGATTAGATAATTTACATTAAGTGATTTGTTAGAGATTTTAAAATATTCTTGTTATAAAGGATACCTGTTAGCATACCTGTTAGAAAGGAACATTTTCATTGTCTATGTGATCAGAAGCAGCTTTCAATATCCCTGTCAGAATATGAATCCGACAAACTAGAATTTAATTAAAAAGTACTTGCTACATATTGAGACCTGCATTAGAACAGCTTTTCAAAAGCACTCCATATACATAATTTTTAAACTTGGGGGTTTTCACCTCCTTTTTGAATTTTGCTAAAACAGCTAATTACTCCAATTTCCTGCCTATTTAAAATGCACATCTGTTCACTTCCATTCACTTTGAACTGCCTTTAACACCATTCATTATAGCCTCCTGTTTTGTTCTCTCTGTAGTTTCTCAATGAGGAGATCCTTGTGGTCATGCCCTTATCTTTCTTTTAATCAGAGCCTCCTTCTCCTCCAATGTTAGTTACACTCCTTGTTTTGTTTTTACCTTTGTTCTCTTCTCTACTTGACCTCACATTCAAATAGTTTCCACAACTGTCTACACCCACAACTCACATTGTTATTACTCTAAACATTTCTTCAACCTAATATTTAGCTTTCCCATCTATGGAATAATTCTGAATCAAATGAGGTTAAGATAGGAAGAATTTATATTGTGATCACTCCTCTCTGACTCCATGAGCTGTAATCCAACATCTTAGACTAGATTCCTAACTTTTAGATAACTAGAATAAGGGAAAGCAAACCCTACCAAAAGGTACATCTAGTGAATAGAGTTTACTGAGGAATAGGAGTTAGAGAGCAATACAATAGTAATTGTGAATAAAATAGCAAAGTTCATCTTTAATTATCACATCCTCAAGCTGTGTCATCTGGGATCAGTCAATAATGGAGTCCAAACTTTTACTTGTGTAAAAGCTTTTGGCTCTGATGTTCAATTGGAGGCAGACTGAAATGTTTACATATCCAACCGGGAGATATCTACAAGAGCAGCAAACAACTTGTTGCATGATAAACTGCTTCTGTCTGAACTTTACATAGGAATTTGGTATTCTTGACATATGTGCAGTACATCTTTATTGCTGCTGGCATATGGATATCAGTGTTATTTTATACTGACAATCCAGCACTTTGGCAGTCCAAAAATCTACAGAGTTCCCATGCATTCAGGTCAGGATTGTAAATCCTCTCTCCCAGGAGTTTCACGCTGAGCAGCTGACATTTCAGCACCACTCCTTCGCTCATCCCCCAAACAAAACTACAATTTATAGAGGGTTTAAGTCATAAGCCCATCAAACAATTCTTGCTAAATGCTACTCTGTCATTCACAGTTCTTAAGAGCTCAATAAAATATATACACCCGATGAACACACACTGCATTAAGGACAAGCTAAAAAAGTATACACAGCACATGTTACAGGATCTTTTCGCAAACAAATAACAGCCCAGGACGGGAAACTCTCAGGAAAAATACCAATATATTCCATGCTGCTCCTGTACAGCAGCTCCACAGTCTTCAGCACCCAAGGTAGAATGTACATCAAGACCTGTTTATTAAGATCCATTTAATGCAGAAATCTATATTAATCTATACTAACACTTCAGAAAGTTCCACTCTTCTACAGCATCCTGGCTTCATATATCAAATACTCTGAAAAACTTCAAGTTTTCAAAATAGTACCCAGTTCTGAGCAACATCTCATACTCTGTGAGTGTGGACCTGTGCTGGGCCCAACCTATGCAGTGCAGGACGCTGGACAAGACAGTAGCCTCACAGTAACACTTCTGCCAAGCCCCTTCAGTCAGAGCACTGTTTACTGTTAGACTTTGACAGCAAATAATTTCTGTCTTCCTCAGATTTACAGTCTCACACTGTGAGACTAAAAAAAAAAAATTTTTTTTAATTAAGAAAAAAGATAGCCTGTCTGCTTTCTATCTTCTACTCGACCCCTAATGGGTTCTTACCCAATGTACCACAGTACCAAAAACACTAATATAACAAAGAAGGACAGCTCAGTCTCCTTCTATTTCAACTAAGATATGATTGCAGCTTCTGTAGCTTAACATGTTGGCATAGTACCCTCATTTCCATGACATTTAATTGCTCTCCAGTAATGAACCTACTGCATCTGTATCCAAAACATTCCTCCATACGATTTGGAGATATAGTCAAAGATACCTTCAGAAAGAATATGGAAAGGAGAACCTTGTTTGTCTGTTTTGACAATGCTTTATCTAATCCTCCCTTTCAGGATGAAATAGCAAGGAGTATCTTCTATTTCACCCTGAAACCATACACTCTTTAAAAAAAAAGACTTATATTTTGGCAAACAGCAAAAGGAATATGAAACATAATTGGACAATTTACTGTTTCATACAGTTTTATTCCAGAACACAGCCCTCCATCAAATGCACATACTCTCACCCCTGTGCCATATGTAAGGCCAGTATTCACCACTGCACACAGAAGTACCTGCACAAAGAACCTGCCCTCCAACCAAAGGTCAAAGGAACTCAAATACAAAACTACGGAGAAAAGTGTCATTGCTCTACCTGCCCAGTGCTGCCCTTCCTGCACCAGGATTCAGTGTTGTAGAGAGCAAACCCCATAATTAGTCTGACAGAGACATATGCTACCTTCTCAAATTAACTTGGTGACATCATATTCAAAAATAAGACACTTTCAAAAATCCACACTTTCCAGATCTTATGAAAGAAACTCCTTGGGAAAGACTAAGTAGCACACTAATTAAAATTAAACAACAGAAAACAAAGATTCTGCCCTAAAATAAATAATTCTACTAACATCAAAATGCATAGCAAAGATATAACAATAAAGGGTTAAAAAATCTCTCTTGATTTGTAATAGGTAGTAAAACAGAAATACTTCCCCTGCTTTGCAAATAAGGGACACTCTCAGATGACTAAAAGAAAGGAAAACTAAGAGCACTCAGGATGTTTTTCTGTTTCCAGGATTTTTTTTTTTTTTTTTTTTTTTTTAAGAGGACTATCAAAAACCAGGCAAAATTAATAAGAAAGTTCTACTGGGATATATCAAATAAACTGGATTAACTACCACAGGACAACTGAGCTCAAACTGTGAAGCTGCAGGGGCCTTAAGCCTACTGATAGGCAAGTAAGTTACAAACGGTTGAAAATGGTACTACATGTGGTCATTTAAGGATAACTGTGACTACAAAATCAGTCTTGAGCAGATACTGCCTCACTTGACATAGGTCTGGGATACTTTGCTAGTGAAGATATCATAAGGCTTACAAACTCTACTAGCCAAACTTTGTGACAATCTAGCAGTAGAAATCCCTCTCTGAAGTGCAAGCCCAAGTAAGCTAAATATCTGCCAAGGATAGATGACTCCAGTCAAAGGTAATGCTCCCAAAAAAACACTGGAGAAAATGTCAAACAAACAAAAACCTTAATATTTTATGATACCCTGGTTCAAAGTCTCTTACTAGGTGAAAAGCACCACCACACTGAATGGTGTAAAATACCTTGCTGACAGTGTTAAGTGAAAGACACTCCAAGAGCAGACCTAATAGGTTCCATCAGAAAGAAAAAGCCACAACTATGGTTACTGTGCATGCTAACTTCTAAAAGCAGCAGCATGACAACAATACTATGGTGGCCTTAACTATATAGGGATATTTGTAAGCTGGTCTTCTCTTCCACTAGACTTATTTTGACATTTTGTTTTCAAGTGTACTAATGCAGAAGCTGCAGCTATTGTTCTACACAGCTTTTATTATGAGCTTTTATTAAAAGAAAAATCAAAACTTTTATAAGGACTCATTTATTTTGCCAATAACACCCTTTCACAATAGAATGGGACATTCTAATCCTGCTTTTTCTTTCCATTATGTAGCTAATAATTTCACACATCTTTGTGAAACTGCTTAGGACATCTGCAGTTCAGGTTCTCAACCTGTTATCTTACTCCTGCCAAGAGCTGACCACCAATCTCTTCCTCCACAGTAACAGTCCATCATAACCCCCCAAGCCAGCTAAGCAAAAGGCACTGAACACTCTTCAGATTGCCAGTTGGCTGCCCTGGGATTGGGGGCCCTGCTAGAATGCTTCACTATCCTGGTTTTAAGACTGGCTGTACCCACAGGCACAGAACAGTGCACACCCTTCAGCTGCAGGCAGCACTCGGGACAGAAGCTGACCAGAAGGGCCCTAGCTCTGACCTGCCCCTCATCCTCAGGGCAGTGGTGTATTGGGGCAGGTGGGGATGAGCAACCACAGCCAGCTCCATCTTGAAGGGTACTGAAAACCTAAAACAATTTTACCTAGTTACAGTTTGTCTAGGAAGCATAAGTGACAAATATAGAAATTACAAAAGGCATTGGACTATCACTACAAACTTCTATATATAAACCTTTTTAAATATTTTGACATAAAGGAGTTGAAGGTAATGTAGAATATGGGGAAATATTTCTTTTATGTTTTGAAGAATTAAACAATGGTAGAATTTATTCTCTGCATTCATGACAGATGTTGTAGCAAAACCTTTTACTTGTTCTTGCTTAAGTTTCAACAGATCAAATGCATTTATGAGCATGTCAGCATTCTGAAGCTAACATCCCGAGACTGACTTTGATTTGGGTCCTGATGTCTTTCATGCTGAAACCACATGGTCCTGCTGTTGCATACCAATCACAAAAGGGTTTGCACATCATCTTGCAATAACTTCTAGGTCATGTACAATATGAAAGAGCACATTATGAAACCAAGTATTGTTGCTACATTTACCGCAGTTTTAGGCAAGCTTTAACTTACATTAAAAGACTGATATGAACAAGAAATCTGTAAGCTTGTCCTCAGGACTGTGTTCTGTATGGCTTTATAGCTTTTATGGACAGTATTTCAAGTTATCTTTGATCTTTTTACCCCATGAAGAGTTGCTTCTGTTTAGAAAGCTTTGAATAAAACACCTACTGTTACTTTTTTCCCTTAAGCAATCCTTGGCAACTAGGTTAAAATGAACAAAAATAATTGGGTATATTTTTGGTTAAGAATACAAATTTATTATTTAAAAAGTGAAATCCAAGTATCAAAGGGTTTTAATCGTAATGAAGAGTAATATATAATAATGATATTCTAAGGAGCATCTCTTTCAAGAGGTATTACATAGTATGTTTCCAAAAGTTGTTGACCTATTTCCAGGGAGTTTATGACAGAATAATTCTATTCACCCAGATTGATGAATCTTAGTCTCATGCACGTATTTCTTATCAAACCCAGCAAAACACTTATTTTCTCTAAAATAAGTCCACAATGCAACAAAATACTATATTAGGTATAACCTTATAGGAACAACTGTATTACCAAAGATATTCTAATTTATTGCCTCTGTAGCTATTTACTGAGACTTTTTTGTGTGCAGAAACACTTTCAAATTCTAGAGGTCAAAGACTAAAATTGAGAGACAATGCCTTTGCAACACCACCTTTGGAAAGAAGGCTTTGAAAAGCTCTCACCAGCAGATAAGCAGCATAGCGAATGGCATTCTTCTTTCTGCAGAGCAGTGGCCCTTTGCAGTGCTATCCACAAAAATGCTGTTTGGGTAACCAGCATCATGCAGGCCAACAGCAGCAAAGTTGTAAGCAAAACCCTCCAAGTCAGCATATAGAGCCTGTCACCAGTCAGGTTGGAGTGCCCCATTCTGACAGGAGCACCTCCCCTCAAACTGTCACACCTACATGCTACTCTCCAAGCAGCTGCTTGTGAAACATGGCATTTCAGGGAACAGAACAGAAAAGGAATCATGCATTGCCTCCTAGGGTCTGGTAAAATGAGTTATCTAGTAAAGACTCCATTAAAACTGTGTTAACAAAGTCCTGTCTTGGTAACTGGATTTTTTTTTTTTTATGAATACTTATATTAAGAGACTCACAAAAAAGGAAAAAAAAAAAAAAAGAAATCAATCTCACTTCTCAGGATTTTCTTGACCCAACCTGACTTGCATGAAGCAATGCAAAGAGAGATGGCTTAGACCAAGAGGTGTTGAAGAAACAACATTTAAGGCAAATATTCTTCCAACTGTCAGCAGCAAAACTTCCCTTAAAAATATAGTCTTGTCTACAGGCATTGTTAATCTTCCCATAGTCTTCTCCTGTGTGTTTCATTTAGTTTTATATATGTTAATAAATTTACCAAAACACACACAAAAAATATAGAACGAGGATCCTTCTTTCTCCATGTCCTCTAGCACATGGCAGGTGCCAGTCAAGCCCAATGCAAAGGGCAAGTCCAGGGCATCTTTTAATTTTAAACATTGTCTGTAATTAAAGCAAGCTGTTTACAATTAAAGTATTAAAGTGATTTGACTGAAGAAATCTAAGTAACATGAGATGCATCTGGATCATCCAGATATAAAAAAATAAGCTGTGCTTCTCACTTTCATACCCCATTGCAAGCCATCTGTAATAGACTGTAGTGGGTTGGAAATGATTTTTTCAAGCCCTGTGTTCAGGGATCTTAAAGACAAGCAAAGCCTGTTTTTGAAAACAATCATTTTGCTGTCTAGAATGGATTAAAGGAACAAGAATGAGAAGTCTCACAATTGTTTTGTTGATTCCTTCATGATTTCTCTCACACTATCGAACACTACACTATCAATTATGTTTAATGTTTCCATTAAGTGCAAAGATTTGATATATTCTCTTGACAAGTAACAGGTCAAATGGATGCTGCAAAGCATCTTCTGTATCCTAAAACTTTTTTTCTTGCTGGTAAAGACAAAAGCTGTGGAGGCAACAAATCTCCAACAGAAGAGAAACATGATTTACAGATAATGCTCCAAGCTGGACATTATCGCTGGTCACCTTTCCTCTACCCTCCCCTTCAAAGACAGTCATGCTGTTACTGGATAAAATCACTTCAAAACAAACACTAGACACAAAAGAAAGCAAAGATGCCCCAAAAACAAGGGAACAATTTTTCTCAGAAGCAGAAGTATTTTTCATTTTTTGCTACACTTATGTTATTTTAGAAGCTTCATTACAGCCAGGCTCCTATATTCCTCTAGCATTCCGTTCAAAATTCTGGCACTAGAGTTTTCATAACAAATACTAGTAACTATTCACTAATTGGATTTTCTAAGATTAACAGCTTCCCTTTATTTTCTATGCAGGTATTTACTGCAAGAACCACACGGCATATCAGTTTCTTTATAGTTTTTGATAACACCCAGGCTGTGAAATACTTGTTACAAAACTGCTCCATTTGTTTATCTGCTTTTAAATCCTTTAAGAACTGTTCAGCAGGTTGAGGTAAATTTAATATCTGAGACCCACCTCATTTTTTCCTGAAATGATGTATTGGTATTATAGTAGAAAGTTTGTCACAAACAGGAGGATTCATCTCCCCAAAGCACTGGAAGTCCTTGAACTGTTCTTGAAATGTGTCAGGCTTGAAAGTATTTCCCATAAATACTAGTCTGGAAAAAACATGAATCCATCAGAAATCTACTGGTGTCAACTATTAAGCCTACTTAGTATACCCAGAGATTCTAAGACTTTTCTCCCCAGCCTCTGTAACTTCACAGAAATAGATGTATTCTAATGAATACATGTATCTGTTATCACCAATCAGGATTTGTACTCTTACAAACCCAGACTTTCATCAGGTATTAGGTACCAACCATAAGATAAAATCAGTGACCTAAGTGACCACACTTTACTGTAAACAGAAAGCAAACCTGTGGCTCATCCCAGCTGAACTGCTGTCCTTTGGACACAATACCAGGCAGGCAAAGTGCCAAGTCATCTTATCATCAAGATGACAACCTAGGACAGCAATGAACAGCAGTGTGGAGGAACTGGCCTTTCTTGGTCAAGAGAAAGAACAACTTCTTACTTTCAGAAAAAGAAGAAACAGGAGTCTCCAACAGCTATGAAAATGGAACATTAATATTTGGAAGAATCTGTCCAGGTATCATGGGCAAAATGAAATACAGAAGAGATGGAATAGAAGGGAGATTTTAGAGCTCAGATGTGGCACAAATTAATATTATTGAAATAAGGGCAAGACTGAGGGGAAAGCAGATGAGACCTGTGAGACAGAAAACAGACCTGTACACCCATCAGGAAAAGGAGTGAGAAGATGACAATAAACAGTTTGCAGTAACAAGGAAAAATCCAGAAACCCAGTAGTTCTTTTTACACTTCTATAAACACTGTAAGGAAGGCATCACTGAATTTTGCAAAGCTTAGCTATACTGGACCTGCAGAAAAGTTGTGGCCTCTGAGAGGGAAGATAATTCAGCTGTTGCAAAGCAGTAGGATTTTAGATTAGCTCAGTTAAGAAAAAAGACACACTTAAGATCAGGAAATACTCATTTCATATAACACTACAAGCAGCTTTGTTTTACACATATTAAGGAGCTGCAATGCTGAATTTTGACCAGGTTACCTGAGTTCTTGTCAAAAAGGTTTACGTAGCAGTATTTTTTCCTGAAGGACAAACCAGAATGCCAGCATGACTAAGCAATAACTATCTGCCCACTGCACTTGGATGAATCTGAACCATCATTATAGAACTTCTCAGTGTGCTCAATCTCATTTTTTCCTCCCTATTTGAAGATATACTATAGCAACATATTTAACTTGTAGCTTAAAATATCATCTTTTTTAAAAGAGATTACACAATAATCCAGAGTTAAATGTTAAATGAATTCCATAAAATACTTCGTGAGAACAGGTAAACTATTGCTCCTGTTAATCTGAATGATTCACTTCATTCAGATGAATGGAAAAATTAGCATGTTTGTCATGTAATATGGCCCCTATACCAAGGGGCCATATATATATATATATATATGTATAGCCAGTATAAGGTATCAGTATATTATCTTCACCAAGTACATAATTGAAAGTAAAATATCCCTTGGAGGGCACCCTGCAACTTTATAGCATGTCAATATTGACAAAAAATTGGTGCTTAGATAAAACTTACCATAAAAACAAGAATAATATATTTTTAATTATATTCCCCATTTTCCATACAGTTTTGCAAAATTATGAGGTCTCCTTTAAAGTTCAGCATTATACTACAGTCCTTTAGCTCATGTGCAATGGACAGGAGGCCATACTAGCAGATGGCACCAAACAGAAACAGAAATATACACAATAAATCAGCATGTCCTCAGGCTGTTGATTTTCCAGTGAATTACAGAGTAAAACTTTTTATTAGTACAGTTTTGGCTCTGGGCAATTTGCCATCAAAAACAGAACCAGTGAGTCAGTAAAATTTACATCCTACAACATGCATGGTATTCATGATAAATCTGTCCCCTCTTCTCCCCTAAATCCACTAGAATTTAACAAATAGTTATGGGCATCAGCTTTGCCCATGACTGACACAACCAAATCACAGTTGTGTCTAGCTGTGTTCTGCATAGTAACAACCAACTGGATGTTCATTTTGTTCACAGCAAGACTGTAACAGTTCTTGTAGCTTAACTTGCACTAAAAAGAAAATGAAAAAGCTTTTGCTTAAAACATCATAGCCCTCTTTCTCTTCGTATGAGGCCCATGCAGGACCATCCAACTGCAGGAGAACTTATATTGCCCTTTGTATGCAGTCTACACATCCTAGAGTCAAGGGTTTTTTTTTTTTTTTTTTTTTTTTTTTTTTTTTTTAAAGTTTGCATACAGAAAAAGAAAAGGATATATAACAGTGCAGGAAGGAAGCATGCAGAAAGGGTAAAAGCACAGACCTACACAGAGAAGGTCAGTAAGAAATGAGTCTTTAAACATTAGCAATCTTCACAGTCAAAAACTTTTTCAAGGATTTATTACCATCTATACTTCCAGGTACCTGACAAACTCAGAAATGCCAGGGATGGATAATGCCTTACCTCCCCCAGGTCCTCTTTTGATTGAAATCTGTTGTCAACTGGATCTCTGTAAAGGAACATTGAAAACTGAAGAAAAAACTCTATTACCTATTTGTGTTTTAAAGCCTACTTTAAGCATGCTAAAACTTAGCAAAATATAGCAAAAGTTAACAGCAACTATTTTGTGAGATTTTTCTGCATCTGCCTTCAGGTGCAACAATCACAGACAATTTAACCAGCAAGTGCTATCACCTGGCTCTCTGCCTTAGTCCAAATATACTCCATGTAACAAGATATATTGCTAGTAGCCTCCCATAGTCAGCATTAAAGAGGGAAAAATACAGATCTCTGAATACTTGAGCTATATTGAACTACATAAAGCTGGAGTTTTAGAACCATTGCCCTTCTCTGAGATATGCCTATATATGAGTGTTATCACAGCCTGACAGAACAGTAAGATGGAAGAGATAAGGTACACAATACGAGTGACTATAAAGCAATCCTTGGCCTTACTGAGATCCATCAAGCTACCATTTTTAGACCCAGCTTGTACATGCAGTCTATTCCATAAACCAGTTAAATCCTTGACACTGAAAGCTAGAAAAAGTAAATCAAAATCTGAATGAATAGTAAGGCTCTCCAAGCAATTTTTAACCTGCTACTTATAGCAAAATATCCTCATAATAGAGCACAAATTTTTGGTAAATGATATCAAACATACTCCAAGTTTCTTAGTTTGCTGTCTAGGCAAGCTACAGTTTACCTGTTTTACAGTTACAGTTGTCTATTGCCTACAATCTAAGAATGCACTGGTAAGAAAGTAAGCATTGCAGATGTCTAATTAAAAAAATTAAACAAAATTGAAATGCTGCCATTAAAAATGCTTATGCACAAAAGACTCATATGATAATGATCCAGATGTAGATCAGCAGAAAGTTTAGTTGTATGAATAAACTTCATGTAAATGTTATCCTAAAGGATAATTTTTCAAATATTGTGCTTAATGTTAAACCTTTATAAACAGCTGCAAAGAAGAACATAAGTACTCTGAAGAAAAAACATCATGTATCAAGTGATGAAATATAATAACTTCCATCTTCAATGAGCTCCTTTAGGGACCTTTATGCTTCAAAGTAAACTGGTTAGCTAACAGAGAAATCAACCAAAGGAATCTAATGACTAAGTTCACATGATCACTTAAGAGATTGCTTAACAATTAGCGTAATAAATTAATATTTAATGGTATTCATTACACAATATACTTCAGATAATGGAATTAAAGCCCAAATTTACTATCAAAATAGTAATGCATCAAACAGAACTATCTTGAAGCATGGGACATTATTTCCCAAGGCTTTTCTGCAGTAGCAAGACAGGTGTCTCATTCAGCTGTGCTACTTGGTACCTTTTATTTGAAGATTTCTGTATAACATGAGGTGGAAATAAACAAGTTCTCACTTCCATCTTCCTGACAACTTTCAGTACATTATTAAAAGGTGGCTTTGGATGCATGGCTTAACAGATCAAGTCCCCAAATCTTCCATCTCCTATGGTTTGGGTTTCTTTAGCAGTTACTGGTAGCAGGTATAGTCCAGGAAAGATACTAGTTTTATTTAGTCTACTATTTAATTTCAGAAGTAGTGGAGTTAAGCAAGCTGTCAGTTCATAGTTTCCCAGATGTAAATGCACCATAGTATGTGCTACTAAATAATCATCCAGATTAACAAGAAATTTGGGGGTTTTGTTTAACTACAAACAGATTTCAAGTCCCAAAGTAACAGTGATGTCAGACTTCAACAAAAAATCATTTTATTGAGCTGTAACGTATTCACTGGTGTATGATTAGACCTCTTTTGAGGTCTAACCTTCATTTATATCCTCATACCCTAAGAAAAATCACTAGCAGTTCATCTGCCTGCAACTCCAAGTTTTATTCATACCAGAATTTGGATTACTGTAGAAAATTCCTCCAGGTTGGAAATGTCATTTGATAATATAGATGAAGATCCTAGTGAATAGTTTGATATTCCTTTTCCTTCCCTATGTAGAGGGAGTATACTTAGTGCACACTGTTAAGAATAAGGAAAACCTGAATTTCTCAGGGACATCAGGTGATCTTTGCAGCCAAACTAAGCAAAGTTCAGTACAAATAGTATTCTCTTTTGCTGCAATCCATGAACGAAGTAACAGTTAAGATCATTTGAAGGAACAGAGCATAGAACATGTTCATTTAGAAACATGTTAAAAATGACACAGATGTGTGAATCCCTGAATTTATCTACACTTTCTTCTCAAAATTTATCATTTGTACTGAGACAATAAATTCAAATAATATGATTGCCAGGAAAGGCATTCTTTTCCCAAGCCTTTTTCAAGATGAAAGCTTCATTTGGAGAAACAATAATCATGAGCTGCAACAGTTTCTCTTGGATGAAATTCTGAAATAGCTTACTTAGATTCCTGATACAGAAAAGCTTCACATGAAAAAATGCAGTGCTGTAATTAAGCTATGAAGGTAAAAGCAAGTATTGCAGAAGTCAAGCCTGTGATCACCTCTCACTGTGCTAGACCAAGTGTAGTTGGAAGGGTTTTAGAATCTACTGCTCTGTAATACTCCCCATCTAGGCAGTCAGTTTGGCTGACAAGAACAAAAGACCCCTCCAATACTTATATAATGTAGCTATACTGGACCACACAAAAGCAAGGAACAGTCAGACATTACTGGTCATAAATGGCCTGCAATAATGGAAGAAATACACAGCTGATAGGAAAGTGGAAAATACATACTTTGCTTTCTTTAAAGACATTAAACAACAAGTTTTTTGCATAGGTTCAGGAAACAAATCCTCCAACTCCAACACTGGTAAGAATGGTCAAAATGAGCCACCCTCACCAAAAGTTAACCTCAACTATGTCTTTCTCACACAGGATCAACCCATAAAATATCATGTCCGCAATTTGGGCAACTCTTTCAAAATTAGCGAGCATTTAAGCCTGAAGATATCTAAATCCCCAGACCGCCTTACCTTCTTACTTTATGGGACCCTCATGTATGTAGAGATGCAGCATGAACTGGCAGCATGGTAGTGTTTGAAGAAGGCAGATTGATGTTTCAGACTAGACTTCAAGAGCCACACATTTTTGTGCCAAGCTTGGCCAACTTCAATATCCAGGTTTTTAGAGGGTAAGTACCCAAAACTTCTATGATTACATAAAAGGAGTTACAGTTTTCACTTCCATAAATGAGTCTTCATTTGCAGCTTGGATATTAAATCTGAATGTGATTACACTCAGTACCTACAACCCTAACACAATGATCTTTCCAGATTCATATATACATTTGTTTATGACATAAAAGATCTACTACACAACATACTATCATTTAGCTCTGTGTTCACAAAAGTCTCAACTCCAGAGGCTGCCTGAAATCACTAATCCAGAGTCCAAAGACATGTAGAAAGCCTACTTTGTTTCTATTTATGCCAAACTGCCTTTCTGTCTTGTTCCTGCTGTATCTCCCTTGGAGTAAATGCTAAAATGTATTCCTTTTAGAGAGTTCACTTACAGTAACTAAAGAAATTTACATAAAATAACAGTGATTCTGGGGGTTGTTTCTATCATATATTACATTTTTGTTGTCATGAACACAGCAAATCAGACCCCACATTTTCAACTCCACATAGATGCTTGAATTAGAACTCAGTATATTAATAATAATTACTTAATAGTAAGGGAAGCTAAATGATACTCCCAAGGAATAGCATTGTTAAAAGAGAAGAATTCAGCAAGTCCAGAGTGAGAGCTGTACTCCTGCTTTCATCTTCTCCCAATATGGCATAAAACTTTCAAGGTAGATTTACAATAGGACCACTCGGAAAATGGTCTAACTTTCAAGCATCAAAGACAAACAGATTTTAAGGCTCAATATTTTACCCTTTCATATCATGACAGAAACCCTGGGCTATGTTTGGGCCTTTCACACAGCAGAGATTAACCACCAGCATGATTCTCCCCAAGGATTCATTATAATGCTCTCTGCCAAAAGTGACATCAGCTCCCATAAAAACTACCACAAGTTTTCAACTATTCTCCTTAATCATTCTGCTGTTAGAGACCTAATTTCAAAGAATATTATTTGTAACCCTCCTGAAAAAGAACATTGAAATATTTTTACTATTATGAACACTAAGCTTGTTCTGTGAACTTCTATTAACTTCTAAAAATTCTGACAGCTTTTTTGGCTAGTCTAATGGAAAGAAGAATACTGAACATGAAGCTAAAATGGCTTAGTTGCCATAGCAATGCCCTTCTAGGAGCAAGGCTTTGTCTGAAGTTGCTCCAGGTTCTGCTCTTACCAGATGTTCTTCCAGCAGTGCCAGAGTGAATAAAGTTCAGCTTTGTAAGTGTGAGATATTTGACAGATGCCTCAATATTTCTTTACGAGAATGGATGGCCACTTGCAAACTCATCTTTCGCCTCTAGTTACAGGAGGCAAGCAGCTGGTGGTAGCTATATTTTCTGTGTCTATACCATGCAACAGTGATCAGCTCACTGCCAGGTTTCCTGATGTAGAGTTGCCATTTCCTCACCTGCTTCAACTGCAGATGTAGCTCCACAGTCAGACCAACCAAGTCAAGGGTTTACAGCTCAGGATGTATTTTTAACTTAATTACTGTTGTTACAAACAGTGCTTTAAAGCTGAGCTCTACACTTTGTGCATCTCAAATCACCAAATAGAAGGACAGTGACTTTAAGCTTGATCCTTCTGACACATAGCAGGCTTACATAACTGCTGAATCCAGCAATCCATTACCAGCTGTGATCATAACTATCTTGCTTTTCTCTTCTTTTGTATTCCTGTAACAGAAGATTAGGACACCAATCTGTATTGCTCAGAGAAAGTAGCTGAGGACACAGACACTGGTATTTGAGGACAAATTCAGAACAGTTTGAAGAGACAGCACAAAAACTGAAACAGACAAGTCTGGCTCAGTGGTAGGCAGAATCTTAAAGTCTTTGAAAAGCACTAGGTAAGGGATTTTGTGTTTTTAAGGAACTCTTGGGCAGAACACAAATCTCATTGTCTGCAAAAATCAACAAAATTACAGAAGAGACATGGAGAATGTATGCCATATATATGTTAAAGATATGTTAAAAAAATAGAGGATCTTGCTAAGACAGCCAGCTCCCTGTACTATAGCAAAAAGGGGAGGCTGAGTAAAAGGCTCAGATTGCTCTCAGATGTGAGCTATTTAACATAACAAAGACAGACCACATAGAGTTGGGGTGCTAAACAAAGATAAAACTCACTCCTGCTGAAACGTGTAGCCACTAGGCTGAGACTGTTGAAAAGGAAGAAAAGCTAACAGGACAGCCCACAAGAAAGAATCAAGGATGCACAGAACAATCTGAGGCATAAAGTTAAACTGAGTGGAAGCCAAATTCTGACAGTTTTACACTACTTCCTAAGCATCTCTCTCAAACCTGTGAGCTCAGAGCCAGCTGGACAAAGGCTAAATAAATCTAGATCCTTTGGAGACAGTCTCTGGGGACCACTATCCCAGTGACAGCCATATAACTTGTTTAAAAGGAAGGAGAGGAAAAAAATCTTGACATCTCTCAGGCCATTCCATACCTAAAATTCTATGTATGTACCTCAAATATCAGCAACATAACTTGTTTGCTTTCAGTAACAGCACAACATCCCTGTTTTGATGCTGCCTGCCAATTCCAGTTTATCGATTTTGGTGTGTGAATATAAAGGCTATTCTCTTCCAGCAAGAAGTTCAGTTTATGGCCATGAATTACGCAGAACAATACAAATTTTAGTAGCAGAAAAGCTTCAAATTTCAGATGATATACCTGCCTGTTTGCCAATTTTGTCCTCACTCTGAACTTCTATGCCCTGTGAAACATTTGGCAGTTGCTTGCTCTCATGCAAACAGTTAAACCCACCACAGCTGGCAGAGAGATGCTCCATTAACTATCACCCTTCTGTCTCTACTCTCTTCTGTCTCCAACCATATGTATCTGAGCACAACCACAGGTCAGAACTTCTGGAAAGAGGCATTCAACAGATGTAGGATCATTCTTAATATGAAAAAAGGCATATGCAGGAATTAAGTATTGAGAAATGAAAAGCACAGGAGATGAGTATTTGATGCTTTTTTGGTGCTAATCTGTCCATTTCCAAACAATTCTTAAACAATACAGAAGCAGCAGCAACCACTTTCCTGATTAAGCAGCCTTTTCTTTTGCTGAATATCTCACTAACTTTATCCTTTGACATAAAGGACAAACTAAACAGCCTTCCAAATATTGTTACTTCATCCTTAAAATATTAAGAACATTACTGCCTATTACAACAGCACTAACAAAGTGCTAGAAGAAGGACACGTAACACAAATTTCTATGAAGTATCTGTTACCAATACTGGGCATTTCTCCAGAGAAGTCCTCTTAAAACAGGAATAAGCTTTTTTTTTTTGGTTGGCTCATTACAGAAAAATACAACTACAGCTCTGTACTGTTTAGGTAAAGATCTCTGCTACCGCTTTAGCTAGCACATTGTTAAAAGATGATCAGCAGCTAAAGTAGTCATACATGAAGAGGGCTACTAGACAAATTTTTGACTATCTTGTTCTATAAAGATGCTCCTATATCAGCTGTGTAAGACTACAGAATTTTTTTTTTTTTTTTTTGGTAAAGCTTCCGACACAACTCTTATTCCTTAGCTTGAGGTCTCTGGCTGAAGTAGCTACATCACTTGAAACATAGGTTGAGAATACATTTATTTTCACATTTTAGATGGATGCAACTGGAAGGACTCTTACAGAAATTTAGCCCAGAGGATATTTACTTTGATTACTGTCATTGTTCACAATTTGGGAAGTCCCACATTCCGCAGGGGCATCACATGGATGTAGATGAACACAGTCACTCAAAGTAGGAAGTTAAAATTCTGTAGCCCAGCTTGTCCAGAAATATCACAAGGAAGAAACAGTAAATATCACCAACAGAATGTTTAAGGAATGTGTAAGAAGCTTACTCTAGCTGTGCAAATAAGCAGGAGGGCTGTTCAAAGACCTTTCCTGCCCACAATCCATTCTCTCAGACTGGACAGCACTCAGGAACATGGAAGGAGAGGACAATTTCCGTAAGTTTTAATGACTATCTGCCAAATCCTCAGAGCTGCAAGTGGAGTAACTTCTGTCAAACATTTTAGATGCGAGCACCACATCAGGTCTCCCTGTGAGTGCCCAGGGACTACAAGCAGGGTTCCCACAGCAGTTACACACGGCACAAGCAGCAGTGCTCAGGGTGCCCTTACAACATCCATGGAGCTCTGCAACCTCCCTTCAGTAAGTTTGCCATTTCTAGTCCTTCTTGTGAGAGAAGCTTCCTCACTTTTTTCATGAAAAATATATGCTACTTAAAGTCTGGAAGGTGAAGGAGGCAGAATAAATACAGTTTGCCTATCTTTATTTCTAATAGTTTACATATGTTTGTTTTTTTTCAAATATTTTTTTCCAGGCACCTTGCTCCTGTTCCAAGTGCAAGTCAGCTCCCCAAAATTCAAAGCAAACTCCATTTATTCAGATATAATCAGCCAAAACCCATAATGTATTCCTCTGTGGTACTGCAGTGTCTATCACAAACAGCAGAAGCTTAGTGATGTAATAGAAAATGAGTGACAATCTAGGATAGGATGTACCTCAAAGCTTTTTACAACACAAACCCAAAAGAATTATATACTGACACCCACACCAGTAAGATTAGAGGCACAAAAGCCTACATAAATTTTACACAAAAGCACTAGCTGTATGCTCTCTAGAGAGGAATGCACCTTAGCAAAGTTTCTCTGATGAGAGTGTATGCAGAAACTTTGAAGCAACTGCAGTATTAATGCTCACACCAATGCAATGAAGATCACTGATACTACACAGAAATAACAATTCATAACAAAACAAAAAAGTTTGTTTCAAAACAAAACCTAATAGAAATGCAACTGTAAAAATTCAGAGAGGCCCAAGATGTAAAACATAGTTCCTGAACAAACACATTGCACAGTAGAAGATACTTTGGACAATTGGAGCAATAATCCTTGTTTCTAATTAGAAAAGCAAACAAAACAGGCTTGAGAATTAAAATGGATAATATAGACCAATAACAGATAGGGTCAAGTATAAACATCATACAGTGAGGTAGGCATGGTTTTATTAATAGAACTTTTTTTTTTTTCTGTCAGCTAAATGACAACTGCACTGAATCTGCTTTAAATATTCTAAATATAGAATAGCAAAATGCAATGAAAGTAGGTCTTAATTGACAGAACCAGATAGCAACTGATAATCAGGTTTAACAATGACAGCATTTTGGTTTCTGTACCAACCTGGAAAGCATTTCATTATTTAAACAGTCAGCTGTAGTCCATTTCAATGGCTGCATCACATTGAACTTGATTGTAAAGGGGAAGCTGACACAGGAGTGAAAGACTTGTCAGTCTCTTGTCAGCAAAGGAATAAGCTGCAGCATGGGCAGCAAAAGCAGGAATGCATTAAGCAATATCACATTCAATTGATCATCTGCCTGCTTACTTACTAATCACAATCCTATGAATACAAGGGTCAGGTTTTTTTGTTTTCTCATCTTCAGTGAAGCCACTTTTCACAGTTTTTTTTCCTGGGTGTACTTGGAGAATCATTCTCTCAGGGAAGAGAAATCAGACCACACCAGGTAGGTTATCTTTGTGTATGAGCAATAAGCCAAAGGCAGCCTAGGCATGACAGGATTCCCAAGTAGTGCAACCCTTGCTGCCATCATATTTCTTTCCCTACAACCCATTAAAGCAATATTGAAATGTCACCACATGCTGGAAAAACAGTAGTTTAATCAGATTCAATTTATGGCATCTGCTTTGTCCTCCTCACCTCTCATTTTGCCATTCTCCTCAAGAGGATTCAAAATGCAAACAAGTAAGGGGCTGCCTAAGACAGTCAGTCTAATCCCAAGTCTTTTCCTGAACTGATTCTCTTATCTAAATAATGTCAAACTCCTACAGCTTCATATACCAAAACACAAGTAAACTCAGTAACTTATCAATTGTCAGAATTATAAGCAGCAAGTGGGCAAAAACCTTCAACTTTTTGGCAGCACTGAGATTTGCATTCTTTTGCAACACTGGAATTTCTATGCATTTTGATCAAAAAATACATTTAACCTTCACTATTGTAAGTATCTTTAAACTTTTACACAGAATATAAGAATTTAAGTCATTTACACATCACACTTATTAACTGCTAGAAAAACATCCCTTCACCTGATTTTAAAAAGCAGCTGAACAAATTACTTCATCTCTAAATAACCAAATCCTTTCTATTTGCAAAGAAAAAAGGAACATTCACATATATGTTGACGAGTATGCGCACGCACAAGAGCACACGAGAGCAAGCAAGAGCAAGTTTGCTTTCTTTTTCCTATCAGTTTGAACTATAGTGTAATGAAGAATGAAGTTCTGAACAAGTCTTCCAACTGCACATTTCCTCCAAAAATCTTAAAGCATGAGCTTTCTTTAGCCCTGTTATCACATTCTATTATGCTTTGCTTTTCAAATTCCCAATTCAGAACACAGACAGCTTGTATTATATTTTCCTGACATGAAACAGATCTTATCCTTTCTAAGGATTCTTTAAGCTTTCTAAGGTTAAGCAATATTCTTTAACAAAAAACCTAATATAAGCTGAAATATATGTGCCTGATAGAACACAGTAAGTAAATTTCTTCTGTGAAGTTCTATCCACTTTAGAAAACAGCACCTGTTTCCACAAATTTAGTTTTCCAGGACTAACTTCTCAAAAACAGTTTCAAAGCCACACTCAAGTTTGGCAAGTATTTTTAGATGAGATTTTACTGCTTAACATGAAAGAAGGAAATAAAGGAACAATACAAATCTACTGATAACTTTTTCATTATTTCTCAGGTTGTAATAAAAGGACATTACCAAAAAACTCCCATAATGTTTTAGCCTGTGCTGTCAGCCACACAGAAACACCACCAGGCAGACTGGAAGGTACATCATAAGTTATCCAAGTTCACTGAGCAAGCTCTACATCAAATAGTTGATACAAAACAAACCATAAACAAACACTGATAAAAGCAAGCCCCTTCCTCCCCATGAAAACAAGCACAGCAGATATACAAATTAAATCCAAGCAGCAAAGCCAGCAAGCAGGGCCAGCACAAGAAAGGCTCTCCTGAGAGAATACTCATTGTGCCAGCCTCAAATACCTCTCCATTACATACACACATCAATGAAATTAATCTGTAACACTTCCAGGTCAACATTTCCTTTCCAAACCACTTTTTCTCAGAGCATTCGATCTTGTGTATGCATGAAGAGCAGGATGTCAGCTTATCAGTAATAGCCCATGCCTGATACAATCTGTACAGGAGACCTATAAAAAGGTTTTGTGCATTGCCTGGAGAAATATGATAAGTGGAAGAAACTGCAAGTTGCAGATTAGCTACTGCTATTAAAAGTGAAAGTCATCCTGAGGGATAAGTTTTGGACTGAAGTGTTTAGCAAATTTGTTTCCTTCTCAGCTGAAGCAAGATCCAACAAATCCCTGACATGAGGATAATTGGGATGTAGGCATCAACTTTCATTAGAATGACAATCCAAGAGTCTTTTGTTGAAACGAAAAGCCCTATTTGCATTTGCTGCTTGCAACAGGATTGAAACCAAACCAGATGCTACTTTCATATTCAGAATTTGAAGACTTTGTTCAAGTATCAACACCCCGGGGGGGGGGGGGGGGGGGGAAACGAAACAGACAACAAAAACAAAAAACCACAACCCTTCACCACTTGACAAAAATAATTTTTTAAAAGTCCATATTTGGAAATTGTGCTCAACAACACTTACAATGAAGTTATATAGTACAGAAGCATCTTGTTAGCTGGGTTATCTGAAGACTATCAACATCAGTATCACTGAGTTGCATGGAAGAAACAGGCAACCACCTGTGTCCTCAACTCCTCTCTTCCATTACAAGCCCTCACAGACACACACACACACACACAGCTTAGCAGGGCTGCCCAGCTGCCTCTTCACCCACCACAACACACACCGCCCGCAAAATACGCTGCAAAGAGAAGGCCACACACCAAAGTTATGATCAGCAACTGAGGTTAAAGGGGTTACTAGCCTTCTGGCCTTTGCAGCCCCAGGGAATATGCTGAAAGAAGCTGCTAGAATTTTCTGGGGCAATCCAGAAAAGAAAAATAACACACCCAACCAACTTTTTTATAGCTCTCAACAAAGATATCATGGAGAACAGAGAAACAGCACTCTGTGCTTTTGTACCCCATTAATGGGAGAGCTCCCACACAACACCTGAAGCACTATAGAGATACTATATTACTGCACTGAATAGAAAGCTGCCCATAGCCCCAGCAGCCCCATCTCCAGTCTGCAATGAGCCCCCTTGCTCCAACCAAAGACAAAACTTCCTCAAGCCAAATATCCAAAAGCCAAAATGCTGTATCTGGGGTGAACCCTTGCATATTCAGGTATGCTTAAAAGATCATTTATTCCTGGTGCCCCTAGTTAAACCTGCTGCTTTAATTAAGGCACAAGGTTGTTAAGAGCCGCTCGGCGCGCGATCAGCCGGCACGACACCTGCCGGAAGGTCTCGCTCTCCCCGGCCGCCGCGGCGCCCTCGCTTCGTGTAACCCCCAGAGCAGATCAGTACCTCGTGCTGGCGGCGGAGCCCGTGGCGGCGACCGCGGCTCCTCCCGGCGGCGCGGCAAAGCCGCGCACGCTGCGGACACCGCCTTTAAATAGCCCGCCGTCCGTCACGTGGCCGGCGCGGCCGGTAACGGCCGTTAACAGCTCCGCCCTCCCGCGCGGCCGCTAACGAGCTCTGAGTGGATGCACCTGCTTTGGTTTCTGTCTCCTCTTTTCCCGCTGCCGTTTGTGGTGCCCATTAGAAGTGCAGCTCCGTGATCTCTGGCAGCTGCGCCCCCAGCACAGTTCCATTTTTTTCCTTTGTTACATGAGGAAAGACCACAGTCCCAGAGCCAGTTATAGTACCTGTTCTCAGGCGTCATGCAAACAAGACACACCTGGTGCCTCTGAATGCGTTTAAAAAACATGCCAGTGTGTTTGTTGTGAGACAGAATGTGTGCAAAAGGCTGTCTGGCAAAATGCCAACAAAAACAGTTGGGGAGGAGGGAAGAGCAACTGGATCCACTCTGCTGGAAATCTTCTGGCATCAAAAAGGTTCTCCCTGACAGCCGGAACCCAAACCATAAAACAGCTCTGCCCTGCCTTTCCACGTGCCGGTCGGGGCGTGCGGGCCGCGCTGGCGGAGGCGCAGCACGGGCAGGAGTTTCTGTCCAGGGGGGCCCGGACACAAAGCCCTTCTCTGGAGCGCCAGGGATGGCCGCTGCAGTCAGGCCTGGGCACAGTCGCCCAGCAGAGCCGACACAAGACGTCTGCGTGCCCGTTAAAACGGCCTGTACAAACGTGCCGTAATGACACACGGATAGAGAGGCAATAACGTAGTCAGTCGTGTGGCTAATAGCATCCCTGTAGCAGCAAGGCTTTTCCTAAATGACGCTCCCAAGGGACCCTGGGGAGAGGTCATGGCTCACTATACAGAGGAAGGTGGAAAACAAACCTTAATACCTTCTCAAGATCTGATGTAGAGAAAATCCCCTTCTAGCCCCATATCTGTGCTTGGCTTTATGCTAAGTGGATTAGCAAAGCACCAACCAAATGCCTCTGAATTTCATGCTCTTTGCTCTTTCTGTCAGCTTACATGTTCTCCACAGAATCCAGATTTTCCCTTGTGTGAAAAACACATCCCAAGTGCAGATCACTCATCACCAAATGGAGTTGCCAGAACCCCAGCTCTGCAGAGTGCACTAGAAACAGCAGCCCCAAGCCAAATAGTGTATCAAGATCAAAAACTTTTCCCTGCTTTCCCACTGGTACATCAGAAGAAACCTGCAGGCCAGAGAATAATTCAGTGCAAGGAAATTGTGTGATTCAGATTTCTTCCATCATCTGCAAATATGCTGGTGGAGCAGAAACCTAGAGATCACTGGGATGTAAGAGAAGCTAATAACTCCCCCTTTTTTTTACATCTTTGCCACACCTGTAATTGGACCGAACTCTGTATCTTTTCAGTTAAGTAACTTTAATCGTATTCATCTGCTGTATGCCTTTGAGCAGGGAAGAGGCACCCAACCCCCTTCACGTTCCTGCCAGCCTCTTCGCACACCATTATGCATGTGGGATGGGTAGGGGGGAAAAACCTCTACTTGGGATTGCAGCCCTGTGCCGAGCATGCAGAGACAGCCACAGAGCCAGTCCAAAACAAATCCCACTCTCAAATCCCAGCACTTTGGTACCTCACCGAAACACCACTCATAAACTTCACGAAACATTAACAGTGCTCCTAACCAAAGCTTTTACTGTTACACTGGTTTACTTGACCACCACTTAGGAAAGCAAGTTAGCCTTGAACGCCTAGGGTGACAAAATTTTTCAAAAGAGAGGTATTATTTGGAATACCTTTCAGCTAGAAACAAGGGCTGCTCTTTCAAGAATTTTCAAAATATGCCTAAAAATATATATATGAAGTTTATCAGCACTTGTGCTACAAGTGCTGAGAATTTGTTTATTAGCTGGAAATAGTAGCTTCTTCCTTCAGGTTTGTGTTCAAACTACAATGTGCTGAGCTACTGCACCTTTTATTAATAAGGAGTGACCCTCAGACTGAATTTTTGAACAAATTGCTGCGTTTTCTGAGTTTGTTTAGAAGATATTTTATCAGAGCAAGTGTTAGCCCAGAAATTACTTGCTTGCAATTCTCTGGTACTCATAAAAGATGATGGATATCCTATGCCATTTCACATAATTTTTGTTCCTTACTCTTCTGTATCACGATATGCAGCACAATCAACTCTCTTAATACATGACTTTGGACCTCTAGACTCCTTTTAATAGAAGTAATTTACCTAGCCCCTAAGGAAACAAACTCTTTGTTACTTCTTTTTTTTTTTTTTTGTCTGTTTGTTTTATTTTGTTTTTCTGTCAACATTTGAAGATTTTGGAAGCATGGTCCTTTTGGATAAGGTGCTAGCTTTAGACAACCACCTTTTTGGAGAAGAAGAGCAGGAACGGCCATCAGACTTCAAAGCATTTCTAATGTTTGGGATAAAGTCCCAAATTAGGAAGCCTGTTGATCAGTTTTCATCATTAAAAGCTTCATGAATATTGCTTGCTAGTCTCTTGTAATCCGTGCTTGTTCCTTTCAGAAAGCCTTCCCTTCAGCTGCTTACAATAGCTTAGTGGCACTGAAAAAAAGACACAATTAGTTTTACTGTTCCTCAACAGTTGCCTTCATATCTGTTTCTATTCTTCATGGAAGTCACGGAACATCTGTTTCTTTTCTTCTCTCCTGCCTCCTCATTGTTGTTATCTTTTCGTTCTTCTTTCTGTTTTATATTTTTCTTCCTAATTAGACACCTTTCACCTCTCAAATTATGGAACTCCTTACCAGCATCTCATAATTCCCTCCAGATGTGTTATATCCGTTGCAACTCCACACACATTATGTAACAGTTAAAGGGGCTCAGAAAGTATGTGTGAATCTTCCCAGGCGCAAATTCTGCCTAGACTGGGAGAGCCAAGGGCCACAGCGCTGGCAGCGACCCCAGGGATCCTCACAGGAGCGGACACCGCGGGCCATCCTGCACACCAGAAAAGGCAGTTGCAGCATCCAGTGCTGCACTCGCTCGAATCTTGTCAAGATGCAACTGCAGGTCCTGCCACCTGCTCTGGGATCAGTGCCTTGCGCAGGAGGGTTCAGTCACAGTTGCTTCGTAGGCAGTAGAAAAATTAATACAATTTTTAATAATCCTTGCCCTTCAAAATATCACAAAACCAGGCTCTGAGTTTTTATCCAGCCTATATGCAAAACCCTCAGTGCTGCCCTGGGACTCCTATGTGTAAGAGCTGCACATTAATCTGGAATTCTGTATGGTCAGATGTTTTAATACTTACTTCTTGGCTGAACAAGTAGCAAAAAGCCATTATCTGTTAGCCATCACCTGCAGATCTTGTTTGTTATCTTCTTCTGCGCTGCTTCTCTGCTGCTGTCTTATATCTCCGCCTTTCGATGGGGGAGCCTGTGGGGTCGAGCTTTTTTGAATGGCAGCCACACACTGGGTTTTCTTCACTGAGATTTGAGGGTAGCTTTGCAACCGTTAATTGTGGCTGACACACAGAGTTGCTTCCTCCGTGCTGCATTTAGGTGTCATACAGATTAAGGGAGATTTGTAGGTTTCATTCACTTCCTTCCCATCAGGAGAAACTAAATAGGGCCTGTACAAGTATTTCTTATTCCTTTACACTGAGAAGATCAACTCTAGGACGAAAACACATGTCTAGTACAGCGTTATGCTCAGTGCTCAATTCACTCTAATTTTCATTGATAGGCAGTCCCCATTTCCACCAGCTGCTGTGGCAACCTCATGAAATTGGAAAGCACTTTAACAGTGCATGAGTGCATGGCAAGGAAACCTGCACACATACAAACAAGGAAATATGTGGAGCCTTTAAAGGGTATTATAGCCCCTAATGAGTAAAAAAACCCTCCAAAGTACTTCTAAAATCCCTATTATTATCATAGACTTATTTACTAGATAAGCACACCAAATACAAAGGAATAAAGTGACCCTACCACACACATTGTCCTGGGACAATGGGAGAAGGAAAAGCAGAATTCAAGTTTCCAGCCCCATTGATCTAACAAAGAGATCAGGAAAATCCTAGATTAGGTAGGTAGGAGTCATTGCACAGATGCCAGCCATGCGAATTAAGGCTTCCTTAGTTTACATCAAGAGCCAACGTTGTGAATTACTACCCTAAGGGATCTAAGTCTGAAAGCATCTACTTGAATTAGTTCAGGTCAGTGCTGCCTGGGAAGCAACATGGAAGACTCAGAAAAAACACTTTCTACACATTATATTCTCAGCATCAGTGTGGTTGTGAGAGCTCTTCGGGGACTAGTGAGCTGCACAGCCAGCATTTCTCTTCTGTTCTGTCTCCATCCATTCACAGTTTCTCCATGACCACTCTCTCAGAATGGACAAGAAGAGAAAGAAAGTGGTATTGGATACAGCCCAATTTCAGTTCTTTACACAATAGCTCCTCTAGAGGACTTATGATGAGTCCATGCAAAATCCCAGGAGCTTTTTTTTTTTTTTTACCCCTCAAAACAAACCCTATTTTCTTCATCACTTCCTCATCATCCTCTTGACTTTGCAGTTTTTGTTATTTCTCTGTCAGTCATGCCCAGGTGCAGGAGCCTGGGCTGTGCAGGTATTAAACGAATCTCACCAGAACATAAAACTGTCATTGGCAGCCTAGCAGTGAAGGAGACAGGGGTGGGTCTTTAAAGTCAATCCTGGGTAACTTCTGGGGATGAAATGATATTTCATGGCTTCTTTTCCTGACACCACCTGGAAGACTATGATCCTGCAGTAAAACCATTGTCCGCTGGAAAATAAAGTGAGACCTCAATGGCTCATTCCCATAGGAAAATGAACAGCTATAATAACTGGGCTCTCTTCATATCCCTGAGTTCAAACCAGTTGCAGAGAGAGATGAAATGCATCCCGCTGCCAATAATTATCTTTCCACCTCATTCCTCAATATCTTATTACTGATAATGAAGCAGAAAACTCCCTTTCATAGCTAATGGAAAATCTATTTATCTTAGAGGTGGGGGGAAAATTAAAAAGCTCAAGTGAGAAACAACTGAAAATTTCATTGTATTTGTAATGAAAATGATTTTATTATTAATTATACATTGCACTGCTTTATCATAATTTCATGCTATAGACTTGTACCTACACTTTAATCTGATTAACGACAGAATGCAAAAATCAAAAATGCCAAAAAAAAAGCTTTAATAGAAGAGTCCCAGAGGGACTAATAAAAAAAGATACGTGGTTCATAGAACTACAAAAATGCTCTAACTCACAAATGGAAATAAGTATACGCTCAAGAGAAAAGCAAGGCAAATAATTCTTTCACGCGGTAAAAAACACTTTTTAAATAAAGTGTGAACCTAAGCATTTCCAACCTTCTTCTTCAACATTTGATGTCAAAAAGACCAGCAGCAGGGAGCTGCTTCCTCATGCCATAGGGAAACCCAGACAGTTATTCCACAGAAACCACAGTCTTCATCTTGATCCGAGTAAATGAAGGGATATTTTCTGGAAAGTAGAAACTCATGCAAGTGAATGGCATAAGCAGGAGGAGGAAGTGCTGACATGGGAAGTCGCAAAATGCACAGTGGATCCGTAACCAGAAAGTTGTCCAAAGTGGCTAGGTCATGTAAAAGAGGACGAGAACTTCCATACATAATAATTACTAGACTTCTTGTAAAGAATTTCATTCTCTTGGGGAGGGGGTGTCTTTACTATTACATAAATATGTACTCATTGAAATGTCTGTCCCCCAAGACTTTTGAACAGCTTTGCAAAGAAAATGGTTTGACTTTGAATTTTTTTCTGAATCCATTTGATGTCAGGTTTAGATAACCATTACATCCAACATTCAAGATGAGGAGGTCAGCTTCTGGTGGATTTCTCTCTGTAGCAGACAGCAGAAGTTTTGAAAAGAACTTGGGCTTTATTGGAATGATAGTGCTAGGAAATTTAATTATTTGCTGATAGAAGCAAAAAAAAGTCACTCAAGCTTTAAAGTAAAACAAAACAGAACTATAAAGCTCCTTCTTCCTTTGATGTTAAAAAATCATGGGAGTCATAATAATCCATTTTACTTTATGCTTCTTAATTTACTGAAAGAAAATGATACCTTTGAGTTGCATCACATGAGAGCTTGCATGGAAGAAATGTGACTTTGCCAAAATAGCATCTTCTATCTTTGCTGCATAATGCAATTCAGTTCAAATGCATGTTGCTCTTTTTCCTCGCAGTTAACATGGGCAACAGCGTGTTTATGCAAGTTTGACCTTCATGTTCTTTCCTGTCTCATTTCTGTTTGCGTGAGCACTTTGAGCTAATACAAACTGAGTACGTTTTTTGAGGTCTCTCTACTTTGAAAAGCCTTGAAAAGAAGACACCTCCTTCTCTGACACAAAGCTGTTTAAAAATAGAGCAGACATACGCCCTCCCAGCATGACAATGAAACAACCATAAAAATCCTTCATTTGTTGGAGCAAGTAGACAAATCACATGCAATAGACTTGTGCAAAGTGTCCACGAAACAAAATAAAATGCACCCTAGGCTAGCTGGGTAAACGACTGGCTGTGTATGAATCCCATGCCTGAATATTTTAAGGCCAATAGTAATAAAACAACACAGACCCATGTAAGATCATAACCTAATAGGAAAAACTGATGGATAAGTCAACTTTCTATTTTTTTTTTTTAAAGAATAAAAGAGCTGCCCTTACCTCTGTTAATACCCAACTTGTGCACATTTAGCCATGCAAAAAGAGAAGGCTCCCTAGATTTTTAAAGGTTTTATAATGGTGTTTTTTGATCTACATCTGAATGTCCTTTTTCTTTCCAATAAGCAGCTACTCCCATTAATTAAATGGACAATTACGATTGTTAATTACTTTGCACCAACTACCATTATTGTAATATTGTCTTCACAGTTATCTTTTCAAAGCTTGCTAATTGGTATTTTGCAACTCAATGAAATGAGCTAAACAAACAATAGGGATTTTTTTCTCATTTTTAACCCAAAAGTCAGCTGATAATCATATTTAAAGGAAAAGTCCAGTTGTAGCTTTTTAAAAGAAACTATGAGATCATGAGCAAGGTTTAACTTCCAAGTTCAATTAAATATAATTGTCAAGCTTTTCCTACAAAAAAAAATATACCTAAACTAGCAAAATTCATGCGGCTTAGGAATAAAGAGATTGGACTTCAAGATGAAATCAGCTGATCTTCAAATCATCTATCGTATCTTGGAAGGTTATTTCCAAGGTAGATGCAAGGATCATAATCCCAAAAATATGGAAAGTTATCTATGCCAAGGATAGCTTGTTTCTAACTGGAATTTACTGGTTTACTTAATTCCTGTTTAAATCAGCAGGTTTCTGGTGTTCTCTCTATTGTGGGAGGCCATTATCAGTGCTTTACGGCCTTAACAGATTTTAGACTGAAATTGCCAAGAAGCTTAAAAAAATGGGAAAAAGTCTCCTGCTGTTTACTAGAGAGACTTTGGGTGGTCGTGGTGGGAAGCTTAATCTTAACAGAAACACCATTAAACTGGTTAATTGGGGAATTCTAATACCTGCATGGTCTGGAAACTGGACTTTAAAACTTAGGAAGAAGCTATTGCGGCTCTAGAGAGCTGTCTTCACAGAAAACCAAGACTAATATCCCCTTGGTTTCTGTCTTTTTTTTTCTCCCTGAATGTGCTTTCACAAGATAGTATTTCGTTGCCTACTCATATTTTGTGCATGTGAGCTGTGGGTTGTGGTCAGAGCGATGTAACAACACCTGTACAATTAAGGATGCATTTCTTGCAGAAGTTGATGGCATTTAAGGTGAAACAAAGAGCTGCAGAACAGAGAGGATAGTCTTAGGTTTTCAACGCATGGCATCTGATCTGAGAAAAAATGGATTTTAAGCTTGGCAGAGACTCATGTGTGTTGTTAGGTGCCTGGTGAAAACCAGTGCTTTCCAGAGACACCCATTAAAGTGCATTTCATTCTTTGAGTAAGTGGTACCGGGGCTTGATTTGCTGACGGGCTACTCAAAAAAGAAACAGAGCTCATCAGAATTCTTCACTGATCATATACATTAATATAAATGGCTACCTAAGGCCTCAGGAATTGGATAGCAAAAGTACTGTGCGCTTTTTAGTGTTTCGCCATTATCATGACCTTCAATTCTTTGTATGTAAAATGGGAAGAATAATACCACTTTACCTCACAGAGGTGTTGTAAAGATAAAGTCGTCACTGTATATTAAGTGTTCAGATTCTGTAGTTTAAAAAAAGAAAAAAAGCAAACAAAAGCCTCTGAGAGGCACTAGTAAATCTTCCACAGAGAGTCTGAGTGGTGCAGTAAATAAGGCACACAGTGAGTGATAAAAACAAATATTAAACTACTAGCTGCATGGAGGAAGTGAGAGAGGAGCTCATGAGTAAAGAGCATGGAACGAGGCAGGAATGTGGCTGAAAAACACAACAAATGGACTTAAATGGTGAATAAAGTGTGTACAGTGATAATATTGACACTCCCTAGCCTGTCAGTACGTTACTGTACATGGTCATATATGTGATATAAAACAAGGATATTAACACATTCATTTTTTTCTTGCTACTTCTAAGCAATGTCAGTAGTTCTCTGTCTTGAGTTCTGTGTACTTACTTTGCACAAGAAACATTTTATGCGAGTAGCTTTTAACACATTATTCAAAGAACATGTAATAACAAAGTTAGAATCAACATATGCTGTAATTATATTGTGCTTCAAGAATAATAGATCCCTCAGAAATGCCTCAGCATATATATTTTATTTCATGAACTCATGAATTCAGTATTCTGGCAGCTCTCCACTCACTAGGTTTTCTTTGTTAATGGCAGAGTGTAAATGGAAAAAAAAAACAAGCTTAAAAAAACAGAGGTGAATTATTCATGGTAATGATTTCACACCTAAACACTATGTGAAAACCACTAGCTATACAGTTAAAATAAAATGCAGTTAAGCTCACTAGATAATTTTCAGAGAATAATTCGTGAAAGCCCAAAATCTCTCATGTTCATTTCAGAAAAGCTATTATGTGTATGTTACATAAAGCAATATGATTGAATATCACCTACCTCCTTTAATTTCAAGGTCACAGGTGACTCACAAAGCATTGGCAGGTAGTTGGTCTACGTTTATATTCCCTCGGGACCGGTGGATAACTGCTCAGCCTCTTTAAAAGAAAAGGCAGAGTACTGTCAGAAGACAGATCACATTCAGGTAATCTGAATCTCTCCTAAATAATTTTGTGCAAGTTAAAAATCCAGAAAACCATCTGGAAGGCACCAGACCAGCATACCTGGCACCAGGTAACTATTGAAGAATAAATTTAAAATGCAGTCCCAGGCCCTGTCTTACAAGCATGTGACGCTCCTCAAAGTGCATAAAGCCAAACAGGTAAACTTTGACAGAGAAGTGTTAAGTTCAGGTAAATGGTCTTGATAACACCTACAAAAGTTAATTTCCGTTCACATCCCAGATGAGAACTTAAAGACAGATGGACTCCAAGGGAGACTGCCTGTATACATCAGAAAGTATCCAGCGATTTTTGTCATGCGTGGACAGATATTTTAGAATCTCACTTAATGCAGCATTTTTAGGAAAAGACATCCCTGTTCTTCTAGTGGTGGTGGCCAAAACATTTGAATACAGTCCTGCTCCTTGTTGTAGGGCAGGGACCATAGCCTAAAACTGAAGCTACCAAGAGGGTCGCTTTGGGTTTCACTCCTGTTTGGTGCCTGTGCAGCACCACAACTTCTCACAGGGTCTCTTGGACTGAGCCAGTGATGAGGTTTGGGACCAGAAAAAAAACACAGCAACTGCATAAGATGCTGGATCTGGGTGTCTCCTCCATTTTATCTGCTTTTGCCTTGCTGGGTTCTGGAAGAGAGCTTACATAATTCTTTTGGAAGCTGAAAAGAGTTCAGTTACACTATTTTGCTGAAAGCCAAAAGACATCACGTTTACAATCACAAATTTAATCTATTTGCTTCTTTTGCTGTTACTTCAGAGTCTTAGGTTTTGTTTGATCAGCTCTAATATTTACAGCTACCAGTCAGGAAAGAATTCAGTCCATTCTCCCTTCTACAGTCAAGTGACACAAATTCAGTTTTAGGTCAGAGGTTACACCATGCACAGGGTAACTAATAGGCATAAGAGGCCATTCAGGTCAGTAGCAATACTTCTGCAGCCCTTGAAGGGAAGCAGTCACTTGCAAATGCAGGGCAGCAACAGCCATCCAAATTCTGCACTCCACTCCTCCTCCCATTTCCGGCCTACAGACTCGCTCTAACCCGTAGGCACAGACTCAAAGCAGAGCCAGCTCCAAACTTCTCAGTTCTACAGATAAAACTAAGTTTTGTAGTGGTGGTTAAATGTAAGAGAAAGGAAGTAAGAGTATGAAGGGAGGAAATTTCAGATTTCAAATAGGGCTTTGGTTAAAGGATAGAAAAGAGTGGCAGAGACAGCTGACTACAGTTCTTCCTTCACCTTAACATTTAACTCCCTCTTTTTACAGACCATCATCGCTTCTCTCCCTACCCACCTCAAACAACTACTCCCCTATGTTGGCAGCATTTCTTACCTCATTCTCAAGTGCTTCTTTACTCCCAGGAAAGAGAAGGAGAGTTGAAGCCAGGCTTCTGGGTCTCCTTCCCCAGGAGGAGGGGACTCAGAATACGGGTTGACTCAGAAAATCAGAGGACTTCTGCTGCTGTTGCTATTGAGAGAGCCACCACATGTGAGAGCTGACATCCTCATCAGCATCCATCATAGGTGGGAGGCTGGGAAATCTCTTCAGGCTAAAAAAGCTGCTTCCCTGTAGTTTGCCACCTGCCACTCTTCTTTGCCTATGCCATATACATCATGATACATGAATATACATGAAGCCCTGTGTGCTTCTTAGACTCTTCTGGACACTTGCTGGCCACGTACAGGGGTCCTTGTACTAAGGTGAGGTTTGGATCCATGCTCAAGAGCAAGCCTGCAGGTATTTCTGCAGGTAGACTGGTGTTTACAGTCCTGTAGACTCAATACTGTTTTCACTTAGTTCTTATTCAAAGCAACTTCCAATAGCCTTGGGGGCTTGCCTTGGTGACAAATATCTGAGGGAAAATCAAGTACATTGTTGATACTTAGCTCACAGCTAGGACTTGGAACGGACAGCAGAAGAATGATGTGCAACCATCTCAGTAGAAAAATAAAGTGACACTGCTTCAACAATAGCAAACGCTAGGTTTCAATGTCACTTTGTAGAGTAACTGTTGCATGACAGTGGTGTATCTACACCTGTGACAAAATACAGATTCCAGGGCTTCTTAGCTAGAGGAGACATCAACACCTCAGACTTAGATTACCTAGAGAAAGAGGGGGAAAAAAATTAAGATGATTGAAATTTGGAGAATTATCTGCATCTATCTATCTGAGAGCACAACAGGAGAGAGGTTCATGAAATCATCTTGATTCCATTTTCTCTTTCAGAATTGAGCATTTGTATTCTCCCCAGACCTACCCATAACATGTCAAATGCAGCCAAATAATATAGCCAGGAATGCCTGAGGTACCACCTCTCCAGTTTCAGTGGTGGGGAAACATCCTGGGGCCTGGGAGCGATGTGTAGAAGTTGGGGAGTTGTTCGAGGATGGACAATGGAGATGTCAGAGTAGATACATGTTGAAACAGCAGATCCAATCTCCCAATAGTAGGTCAGAAGCTTGTAAACCTTTTGAAATCCTGAGGAAAAAAATAGCAGAGAAACTCTAGTACTCTCCACTCAGACTCTTCCAAAGAAATCCTAATCTCAACACACATTCAGCTTGACTGATTTCCTTTGGCAAATAATTTACCATTGCAGAGCTCCAGTGCAAGTCTAGATTCAACAAGGATGGGAACACGAGGCCCTCCATTGCTCATAAAGCCCCGAGGGAGCTAAAAAGGGCAGAAGCACATGGCAGACTTGGCAAACCTGGGATCGCCATTCTCAGCATACATCTGTTGATTCCCATTGGAGCTGGGGGGAACAGGAGAGGAGAAATTTTTTCAAATCAGCTCAAGTCAGGCACACAAACTAATGGATGCTTACTTGGGAGTTACATTCCTTGACATAAGTCATTTCAACCACAGGAAGAAAAAGACACAAATTCATTGCCAAATAATTTAAGTTTGTTTATTTTCTGATGTGTGTGATAACCTTTGTGCTAGGTGCACATGAGAACATGACATTTTGGATTAAGTGGAGCTTCATTGTGTTTAGCTCAAATGCCTCCTGGCAGGCAGTGAAATGGCTGGCTGTATATTTACATGCAAAATGTCATTTATATAAATCAAATCCTGCACACAAATACCTAGAGATATTGTTTTCCTGTATGCAAAAGTTCATCATGATATTTTGTGTGTTCTTGAGTGTGAGGCATGAATTAATCATTTGAAACAACATTCTGGAGTCACAGACAGTCAGTGCCCTGCCTTGGGTAACATGCAGAGAAGTGGAGAAACCAATTGCCCACATCAAGGATTTTAAATTGTTATGCTAGAATAACTGCTGTCTGAGACACTCTTACAAAGTGGAAGCCTGTGCATTTATACAGTCTAAGCTGGAAAACAATACTTTAAAAAAATAGTCATCCCTCTTGAGAACTAAAAATCAGCAGAGAGCGGAAATGGGGTGTTTTAATGGAGTGAAAATGAGATGAGAAATAATGAACAGTATTTTAAGTACAGCAGTACTTAAGTTCCTAAACTGAGTTTAGATGCACACACCCCGCTGCTATGACCTATTCCAGATAAATAATTTAAAAGAGGCAAGCCTAGATTTTCATACAGAGGAACAAGAAGGATGGGAGAAATGAACCAGAGAAGCACTGAAGGGGATATTTTTGAAAGGTGCTTGGGAGCTTAAAGATGAAGTTGGCTGTCAAGGACTATTTCAAAGGCCTAGATTTGAACAGTGTGAGGCAGGGAGGTAGCTCTGGAAATCCAATTTGATAACTGTTTACCCTGGACAGGTTTGTTTACTGTATTTTGAACAGGAATTCAGTCACACACAATGTATAGGATGGTGTCTGGCCCTGAATTCAAAAGCACCTGAGCTTTAGCTTTGTGCTTTATCCACAAGCTCATCATTTCTCCACCTGACACTTCAGGTTTTGTTTCTTTCCTAAGTGTTATTTGTTGAAAATGGACTCCATCACACTACCATGCATTGCTGAGCAGAACAGCATACAGAACAGATCTTTTTTATATTGTTTATGTCTGTGATCCAATAAATCCAACTGCGGTTCTCAGCGACAAGCCATTGATGAGATCTGTAGTTATCCTTTTCATAAAATTAAGTCCACAGTTATAATACTTCCAAATCCTGAATGGAGAAACAGAGTCTTGGAAAAGGGAGAAAAATAATCCTTTGGGATTCATCCAAAATGGAATTGATTACTTCAGGGGAAAATCCATTAGCAGGAAAAAAACTTTTCCCTTCCCCAGAGGCTCCTATTTACTGCCATACAATAGGGTGGAATAAAAGATTTTTGTTCCACTGTCTGGTGACTGCAGTAAATGTAGCTTGCTGTGTGGCACTCTGGCCTTCTCTGGCTCTGAAATGCCACAGGCACTGATACAATTTCAACTCAAGTTAGAGGCACTATTCGCAGAAAAATTGCCTTGTGAAATATTCAGCAATTCAGAACGGGAGATCCAAAAGCAACAGGACATGTCCGAGCCTCTCTGTCTCCTTACTGGGGGAAAAAAATGGAGGATTGCAATGTATTTGAACAGGTGTGGAAAAGTTACTGCAATCTTAATTTCCATTTTCTGAGAAAAACCCAGGCACCTTATATGAGCGTGTTTCAATCAGATTTCCACAGAGGAGCCCATTGTTATTTTATCCATCTGACATACTGAGAGATTGTCTTGTCATGGTCGTTTCAGTCACGGACATCCAGTCTTCTCTCTGGTCCATTTGTTTTTACAAAATGTCTAGTTTCTGCAAGAAGACTAGTCTTGCTTTCATTTCTTCTGCTGAATTGCCTTTTGCTGCCTTAAGTGATATTTGTATGAGAAGCTGGGCACGCAGGGATAAGGGATACTTATGGTGACTCTGTCTGCAGTATAAACATTGCTCTTTTCAAGGGGCATCTTCTTCCTATAAAAGATTCAAGCCAGAGACCAGCTGATTTCTATGATATTTTTGCTTCCATTTTTGTGTGCTTTTGTTACATATGCAGTGTAATCAGTATGAGGTTTAGTTTATTTTGGGGGTCTCATGGTATTATGTTTTATGAGGGGGTGTAATAGCTTTTATTAGTCCATCTGATATGGTTACAAAAAGAAGATGCACTTGGGCTCAGTAGCTTTTTTTCAGATCTGAAAAATAATTTGCATGCTTGCTCTAAGTGCCTTAGCTAGGCAGCTGTCTCTTATCACACAGTGTTCCCAGCTTTAAAATGTATGAACAAATGTATCTGGAGTGATGAATAATAAGTAAACTTTATCTCAACGCATTCTTCATTCTACAAACTCTAAAGGTACTTCACAAAAAAACATAAGGACCAATAAAAAGTGTAAGGACCAATAGGCTGCACCTCCCGAGGAGAAGTGGCAAATCCTTAGCAGCACACAGCTGTAATGCAGTGGACAGAAACACACCCACACAGACTCTTTGCACATTAAAGCATGCAGAAGAGATGGAAAGAGATGTTTGACTTTCCACTTCTATCCACAATCACCTGTCTGCTGATGAGAGGTACATGGGAACCAAGAAACGGAAGACATACTATCCTGACTTCTAAACTGAAGTCTTAATTGGATTTTAAAAAAAAAAAACACAGATTAACTATATTTCCATGTCAGATGAACTTTAAAACTAAGCAGAGAGATTGTTTGAGAGACTTACCCTTTGGGAAGCCACCTGCTCTATATCAAGTCTCAGTCTCTCTCTCTAGTGGCTCCAGCAGCGCAGTGTCTTCTTACGTGATCCTAGGCATTTGGTAAGTGCCAGTTCAGAAGGTTGCAGACACGCACACATTTCCCACAGTACTGGACTGCAGCGTCATTTACTTGTCTAGCGTTTTTTTCCTGTGCGTCTTGTGTTGCAATGCTTTGTGCCGTTCAGTCAGCTAATATGAACAGGTTTGTAGGATATAACATTATACTTCTTAATCTTTGTTCTAACTAGGCTAAAACCTCATTTCTGTTTTTCAAAGCAAGAGCAGGAAACTTAAACTAGCTCTCAGATAGCTCTGCATAATCCCCTAGCAAGGGAAAACCAGGCTTTTGCACCCATCAGTGGCTCTTCCCACAAGGAATGAAAGGATGCAGCACAATCTCCGGGCAGTTTGGGCAGGAGAAACTTGGGCATTCACTGGGCACACGCGCAGGCTGCCAGCAGACCAGGCCCAAGTGACCTGCACGGAGCCCGCTGGGGAGAGAGCCTGGGTGCTGGGGTGTCCCCATCACTGCCTGCTGCAGGACTGGCCTCCTCTCCTCCTCATTAACTGTGAAACCTGGTTACAACCCAAATGAGTAATCCTGAAAGCAACGCTGATTTTCTAGGACTAAGAAAGTGTTCCCTTTTTTCCCATTCTTACCTTAAAGTAAGCATCCTTTTATAAAATCAGGGTTAAATGACGAACAAACAAATACTAATGGAAAAGATCACATGTGTTACCCCCTCAATGTATTTACCTATGTAAATACCATGTAATTTTCACTGTCTAATCACTGTTTCGTGTCCCATTTCCTGCTGTAGTCTATATTTAAACTGCACATTTCCGTCTATCTACTTTCTCAAAATGTGTCTTGATATGAATATTCATACCGTCATTGAGTGATTATTCCTGTGCTAACCTTGAAAATATCATTCCTCTTACTCAACAAACAGAAAGGTGCAGTGCTTTTGTGACAGTGAAGAAAATAAAATACAATAAATAATATTTAGACTGATTTAATGGCACCATTTTGAATTAGACCATACTCTCCTCGGGTTCCTCCTCAACAAGACTTTTTTCACTTTTTTTTTTTTTTTTTTATAAATTGAGCAAAGCTAGTCCTCACAATAGTTGAGGACTATAAAAAGGTTGCGGTTGATTTAGATCTTTGACTAATTCAGGTTTAGTGACTGAGAGTCATCCAGCTGAGTTGCCTCTGCCCAGAAAAGTGGCTGTCTCCATCTCTGCTCCATGGGCTGAAGAGGTTCACTTATGTTTGGATGCAAAGGGGCATGGAAACATCTCCAGGCTAATAGTTACCACATTTGTACTGGCTAGGGACTAAGCTAAAATGTTTCCCTGTCTTCTGCACATGGCTGTTTGGTGGAAGGACGGACTCTGGGATTAGCTCAACGACACCACGCTCTCCGCAGACCCGCACAGGAATTTTAGTGTAGGACAGTGATATTAAGAGTCAGCATTTGAAAGTGGCTGAATTCCCCAGAGGTTTGAGGTGACTGCAGCCTATGCTGGGGGTGACCAAAGCATGCTCACTGTCAAAGACATATTTGAAAATCATATCTTACTCACTTCACTTTATGGACAGATGAGAACAGTATTCACTGAGGACTGCGCCTTTCCCACACAATACATTGAAAAGAGTTCCACTGGGATACAAAAATGTAAAAATGCAATTGCCAATGTTATTAAAATTAGGTCGTTGCTATGTAACATGCTGCCATTTTTTTAATCTATGCAAACTGCATCTAACTCTTGGACACAGTTCAAAGCTGAAATACAGACAAACTTTAAGTAACTCTATAAGGACCAGCATGAAACTGTAAGCTCCCAGAAATGTTTTGAGCCTTAGCTAATTTTTATCTTTAATGATTCTGTTCTGCTTCCAAATAAACTGAATAAAGACCAGCATCTAAAGCTTATTTAGGAAGTTACCATAGTAACAATTAACTACCTCTAAGCCTTTTTTTTTTTTTTTTTCTCCACAGAGGTGCCCTAAATTACTTGAATCCTGAATAGCTACAGTAATATATCCATGTCTTTGAACTAAATGACATGGTTTTGCTAGAACCCTCATTATGTGAGTATTGATTGAATTCCTAATTGGGACCAGGCATCATCTTGCTGACAGCATCACTGAGAGAAGCTATGTGAGAGAGAAAGATAATTAACAGAAAAAGTGTAAAAAATAGGAATGCTTTCTCCAGTAGGGAAGCCGCTAGGCTGATCCATGTGCTAGGCACCAAGCTGAAGTAACAGTAAACAGTGGAAGGGGTAGAATTAGGTTAAATGATTAAGTTTATATCGGCAACAGACCTCCTCCAGATGCAGCCGTGTTTCTGCTATTACCCTTTTATGTGCTATTAAATGTACCAGAGGAACCCAAGGAAACTGATTCTGACCTGCAAATTATATAAATATTCATGCTAATGCAAAGGGTGTATTAACTCTGATTATCCTAATTTAGTTGCATTGTCTACTTTGTCCTGACATGAACAATCCTGATATTAAAAATGTCATTTTATGAAATGTTATGTCTTATACTTCTCTCTGCCCCTTTCTCTGTCATTTGACTTTACATTTGATGAAACAGGGCTTCTGCAGTAATAGCGCTCCTGATGAAATTAAAAATTTCACCTGTGAAACTGGCACATTCTCAAAGCTTAAATCATGCCCAGGTCACCATTTCTAGCACCCTTCCTGCAGGTTAGCTGTCATCCTCCAGATGCATCAACCTGAGCTGTGGCAAGTGCCCACTGATGGCACCTAATTTGATGCGCGGGGAGTGTCCTTAGCCTGGAAATGTTTGAAAGAACCATACCAAGGTAGTGGCTCCTTTGGAGACATCACGTTTTGCTGGGGCCACCTGGGATAAGGTTCCATACACATTTTCCCTGCCCTGCACATACAGCTCCTGCATGCAGGTGCTAATTGTTTTATACCGACACAGTTGCAGATTTCTACCTATCTTTTCAATTATTTGTGTAGATTCTTCTAAGTGTTGGTCATAGCTATAGGTGCCTGATAGTTTCCTACTGGCTCCCACAGAGAAATGAGATGCTAAACTACCTCTCTTGGGCAGGGAGGCTGAATTCCAGGGATTAGCTCTGTGGTTCATAAAGAGCAGGAAGGGCAGCCCATCTCACTAAATTGGCTGCTTGTTCTCCTACGCAAAGAGGAGAAAACAAGGTGTCCCAAAAATTGTAATATACCCAAAACTTAATTTTCCTCTGGAGGATTCTGCAGGTAGTTGTGCTGCCTCACTCTCACCATTCCTTCTCAAGGAGCAGAGCCGTCGAGCCAAGGAGCTGCCTCGACTGTCAACTCGGAGTGCGTCTCAGCAGAAGCGGCTGTGCAGGACCAGCATCATCACCAGGAGAGGCCAGCACCTATGGGGAGCAGTTCAGGAACCACAGCCAGCAAAGGGGATTCCTTCCTTAGTGTCTCACTCCTGCATCTTGGCAATCTCCCGTTTGCTTTCCCCCTCTAAGGTCTTGGGCAATCAGGGTTAGCAGCTGGACTGCTCTGTTCAGCTGTCAGTGATGACCAGAAGTGGCCACAAAAGGGGAATTATCCATACTGCTTAGAAGAGACTTCAGCCTCCTCACCCATCTTTCAAGCTGATCGCACTGCTGCTTTGTATGTGGCTCATATATTTATTGTACTGGAAAAAAAACAGTGCATTGCTGTTATTTTCACTATGAAGACTTCGTATTCCTAAGCTTCCAAGTGAAAGAGAGAAAAAGCTTATCAGTGGCACTGTTCAGAAAGCAAGTAGCCTTAATTACCTCAGATACCTACAAGCAGTAACAGATAAAAATTGAACTTTAGGGGAACTGGAACAAAATAATTCCAATTTCTCTTGATGGTGTGCCTTTCTAAAGTCAGTCCTAAGGCAATAGGGAAAAACCAGATGACTTCACCAAAGACCTATTGCTTTGATGAAAACAATATTCATTTGAATCACCCTTAAACCTGTCCTGGGGTTTAATAATCACTTTAGCTGCAGATAGTTTAAGAGAAATAGCTCAATACTGTTTTCATATTATTTTCTCCACCTCTTTAAAAGAATTACTGCAAGCCTGCTGAATGCCTTTTTTGATAATAGAACAATATCCTAAAGCAAAGATCCTAGCTCCATCCCCATATCTGACAGAAAGAAACATGATCATTCAATGCAAATAAAGTCTGGAACAAAAGGATAAGGCATGGTCATTTCTGAACCACAGAAAATGATTCAGCAGCCATAGATCTCTTGTCTGCATTGCAGTTCTGAGAATTTTCATAATTTACATGACTAAGAGATGTTTGGCTGTTCAACCTTGTAATTCACATGGAAAGAGCGTCTGGCTATTTACATTGTTTTATTGACCTTGGAGAACTTCTCATACATATTTTTCTCTTGCAAAAATCCCCACTGCTACCACATAAAATGAAGTATCAATGACACCACTCTGCAGATATTGTATAAAATGAGGCAGACCCAGCTCCTGGGCCATACACTTTTTGCACTGGGCACTGGACAGAACAGAAAGAACAAGCAGAAACATCTTTCAGCCACCTCTGTACTTGCCATAACGCAGGGTGGAAATCCAAGCAATACAAAAGGTCTAACTATTATCCACACATATTCCAACCAAACCACTTTTTTCCCCTTGAAAGACAACTATTGGTTCTATTCCACCCAAATCTTTTGTAAAAAAATTCCCAGGCTTGTGCCTGTTATTCCTGGACAGCTGGATGTGGCTGACTGTAAAATGCCCACTTTCCATTAGGGCGGAGATGGACGAGCAGAGGGGAGAGCCCCCGGGCCGGGGGCAGCGTCACTGCGGCACTGACAGGGGTTATGGGTCACTGACGCTCAGCGGCCGCTTTACGGACGGGGCGGTGGCCCGCGGCGGGAGGGCTGCGAAGCGAGCCCGCTCTCACCGCAGCGGTCACGCACATACCGCAGCAAAACCGCGGTGTCGCTGAACAAGCTGACTGCAAGTCAAACGCCAGGTGAGTAATCGCCCACTCGCTTTCTAAACTAATGGAAAAAACATCCCTTCTAAATGCGGCTTGTGCCAGGGCGGCTCACAAGAAAAAGCTGAACAGCTAAATAGGCAGTTGCAGCATATACAGTATCTATTAAGCTTCTATTTTCAATATGGCTTCAGAAAGTACCTAGCCCTCCTTCCTCCTGCAACAATTCCTGCAACCTCACGAGGGTCCCTGCTTCCCAGCCCTGTGCTCAGGACTTGCTGCCCCTCTTACCTAGCGGCAGCAGCACAGGCATGGTTGGAGCAATCCCAGGGCCTCTTCTAGACCATCTGCCCTTTCTTGCCACACTGGGCACGGTCGTCTCAGTGTCCTGTGGCTCCCCCGAAGCTCAGCCACAACACCTGCATGTGCAAACACAACACAGGGCCTTTAATACACATGCCTCCTTCGTTCAGCCCTGTTTAATTCAGACACATTGATTCATGCGTTTACTTCCCTTGGAGATATTAATACCAGCTCATACATACAGAATGAGAAGTAGCAATAGCATTGAAATTGCCATGTAACAGATGTTAGCAAAGACAGTTACACTGTCTTCTTGGCATACATCTTTGTTTCTTGGGTGACCTGAGTGGTAGAGAAACAGGCAAGCTGGAGAAAGGAAGATTAAAACTTGAGGTGTATCAGCAGAAATGAAATGATCTTGTACACTCATTGCTTCAGTCTGGAAAGGAGACATCCTAAACCTCTACGAATTACACTCTGAGCCTAAGGAGGAAAAAAAAATATATATATATATATATGTATATATATACCTTGGATTTCTTGCAGAGATGTGCTGTGCTTTTTCTGTAGCAAGCAGGAAAAGAGGTGCTCTTTCAAAAGCAATAACGGAGGCAGTTACCAACAAAACAGACTATTTGCATCTCGGTGTCCTATGGCTGGAGCTTCTTGACATAAGGCAAAAACTTTCAGTTAAAACCTAATCTGTGTGTCTTCAGTTCTAACTGTCAAATGTAAATGAATGCAGTTCATTGGATTTTTTTTAATGGATGGTGATGCTAGACATCCACAGGGTAAGAAAAGGAAGATCACATTTTCCACAATTCATTTCTGAATGATTATTCCACACTTTCACAGTGATGAAATGGCCCCGGTGAAAGACAAGCACTCATCACTGAGAAGGGCGAAAAGATTGCTGAGGAGCTAGAAGGAAAATTGGGAGTACATTTGTTTATCTTCTCCCTTCTCTTAGGGACCTTTGTAAAGCATCTTTTTAAAGCTTTTTTTTTTTTTTTTCCCCCTTCCTCAATAAGATTGACCTAATTGTGGTTTTACTGAAACACACCATTTATTTTGGATTTATTCTCCACTCCATACCGATCACTGAAATGCTTATGGTCGTCACACACCTCAAACGTGCCTGACGATGCTTCTCCTCAGCTCCTCAGCCCCACTGTTCAGCCAACACCCATCTTACGCAGAGCTGCATTACAAGCAGTCGTTGACCAGATTTCATGTTCTGTTCCCTCAACGCACATACATCTTGACATACACACACCTGTGGATCGATACTGGCCTGGCAAGGCTGATTTGCAGGTCTGATATTTCAAAAAACTTTTTCTTTAAGGCTGTGTATTGGTTCACCTTTTTCATGGAACATGGATTTATCTTCTGATTTGATAATCTAACTTATATGAGCAGAAAGTATCTGATAAAAAAAAAAACACTTTATGTGATAGGTGTTTTGTTTTCATAACTGTGACAGTCTAAGGTTATAAGGAAAATAAGAGGTCAGTCAGGGACACTGAGCCAAAATGCTTGCTTGTTTTTCTACCTATAGCTGTTGATCTAATAGCAAATACTACATCTCCACTAAATTTGATGAAGTCTTCAGAGGAGGCTGAGTGGCACTTTAAAGAGAAACCAATAGCAAAAGATAAATAGTACAATGAAGCTGAGTACATGCCCAAAGCCCTCTGCCTAACTTCATTTTATACTGTATGATCAGTCAAATGCATGTTTAGCTTTCCACTGCATTTTCTGTCCCAGTCACAGGAACAGAGGAGCATACTTCATGCAACACACATTATTTGTGGTGTTTATTAAAAAGAAATTGAAAACATGTTCACTGAGCACTACTTAGTGTAAGAGTCATTGTAAAAAAAGCTTCTATTCATTAGATTTCAGAGGATTTTGAGAAAAAGGCTATCTAGAGACAGTAAGTAATTCAATGTAGATGATATAAAATGCCATTGATTAAGATAAGTTGCTTTTGCAAGTTCAAGGCAACTCTTAAGTATTTCACCTGAAGAAATTGTATTTCACCTGAAACAATTATGTTTAGGAAAGGTTTAGTAAGTTTGTTGAGCACATGACCACCTTTGAAATTTACATAATTATTATAAAAGATATGTTATTATAATTCCATGCACACACAAAGAGTTAACATAATAACAGCATTACCATGCTTGCTGCAAAGCAACCAAGGAGATAGCCAGGGCCTTATAGCAATAATTTTCATACTTCATTATGCATCGATGGATGCTCTGTGTCTACAGCACAAAGTTTTTTTCTGCATGCTAAATATGATTATGAGTGGCTAATATAGAGGAGGTTAGCTAGTGAGCTTTTCCTTTTTGTGATCTTGCAACCTATGCAGAGAATGAAGCATCCAGAGGGAACAGAAGTATTCATGATTCATGGAATGCTCTGGGCACAGTCTCAGAATGACATTTATCAGGTCTGTTCTGCACATCCCTTCCTATTCAAAATACATTTCACTTCAAATATGTGTTCCAAAACTCTCAAATTCAATAGGACTCAGAAACAAGCTTAAATGCTTTCCTAATTAGGAATACATTCTCTGGAAGTATGGGGCTGCAAACTATAACTTCTTCAAATAAAAAAGCCAACTATTATTTAATGTGATTCATGTAGTCTAGGACCATTCAAAGGTATCTGCATCTCTTCCCACTAAGGTCTGTGGCCTTTTGAGCAGGACTTCATTAGCCAGCTGTTTAAGCCCCTGTTTAAATTAATTCATGGGTTTCAAATCAAAGCACTACCATATATTACACACTTCTGATGAGGAATAGGCATAAGATTAACAGTCTGGCTGAATCCAGGGAAACCATGGCACTAATGGAGCCCTGATGCAGAGGAAGTTTGCTCTCACTGCAATCTCTCTGCTTGGAGATGTGTTCTGGGTTTTTTTGTTTGTTTGTTGTTAAGTAGAACTCCTTAGCTGTTACTGTAAATGATATTGTATACTTACTGTGACTCTTACAAGGCCATTTTGTAGTTTACCTCTGGGTGCCCAGGAATTTCAGTATTTGAACAGCCATTCTGCAAATTGAGGTTCATTGCCTTACAGCAGAGCTTATGGTTAAATATGCTGAAAATTACATACTGTATACACGTCTATTCCCATAACATGCCTTCATTTCCAAAGGCAGCACCAAACAAAGTGTCTTACTCTGCTGTAATTACTGTATTAGCTCATACCTAATAACAGGTAAGAGCTAATGAGCAGAGGTAGATATGAAGGAGTCAAGTGAATTCCTCTTCATCTGTCTTGCTCTGTCTGTACCACACCATATCTCACTTACTCTCTGTAGTTGTGCCAAGATATTTTGCTTTTGCTATCAGCTTTCGTTATTACTTTTGCCTACGGTCTGGAGGTGCTTTGGGGAACTCCTTTATCTCTAAGGGGAAAATATCTACAGGCAATGAGAGACTTTTAATATGAACAATTGTAACCCTTCAACAATTGTGGGGAGTTTTCTGCACAGCTTTTCTTTTTGCATGAATCTGCATTTCAACAGCAGTGAAGAAGGCTACCACTCCACTGCACTTGCGAAGGCCTGAACACAGGGCACAGCAAAGCACTTAAGTGCTTTGGCAGTGACTTCACCAGCATGCAATGTGCTCGCAGTTCAGCAGTGCATAAAGAGTTTGTTCCAAAGTTAATTATAATGATCAATGTGTCATTTTCCATATGCTTTGAATGTGGGCTTACATACATCTGCCGGGCTCACGCCAGATGGGTTTAAAAGCATGTTGAGACTTAAGTTCATAAAACTGACAACTGATCTAACGTGGCTTGTGCAAGTTGCTTAGTAATTTGTTGTTCTTTGTATTTTTATAGACATGGATTTTATTCACGTCCTCTGGAATGATACATATATTGGGCTAGATAGATCACTGGGCTCACCCAGAAGAGCATGTTTATGTCTTTGTGTATGGCCTTCCTTCAAAGCAACTATAGCTTCCAGAACACTAGGGATATTCATCTTAGAAAAGGTGTTCATCCTCTCTCTAGAGAATCCTATCTTACATACTTCTTTGCGTGGCAAAATCCATCCATCTGTTATAAAAGCAGTGGAGACACAGAAGAATGAAACCTGATCCACAATGGATTTTTTTTTTCTTTTTTTTTTTTTTTTAAGTAATCATCCTGTACGTTGTTATCTCTATGGGGACACCAATGTCAAGTTGGTTCAAAGTTCCAATTTCTATGCTCCTTAGTTATTCATAGATTGGAAAAGCTTCACAGTGAGACTGAGGATATTGAGACTTACACTACAGCTGCTGCTACTTTAAATACAGATAAACAGCACATCAAAAGTGATATAAGTTGGTAGGAACAAATACAGTGGCCAGACAGCCTTTATAACTACATAACACAAAACAGGTCTAAATCAGACCATATCTTTGGTTGCTTGTCTTGGAACGCATTAAGGTAACAGTTTGCAGTCAGAAAAAATGTTCACTTCTCACAACTGTCTATATTCATTGGTGAATAATCCTTCCTAACTTGAAATTTCTACTAACAGTTGCAAGACAAATGATCACTTGCCTGGAGACAAACAAAGGAGGCTTGCATAATATCTTGAAAATATTTGATTTCTCCTGGAACAACAGAGGCAAATATCTCCAGCTCAGCACCTCTGTGAGATACATATACTGTAATTGGGAATCTACCAGGAGGGGAAAACAAACACACAAAGCAGGGAGTCTCTGTTGTTTTTGCCGAAAAGCAATTCATTTCCAAAATTCACATAGTTCACATTTTGCATTGCTCACCTCTGAACCACTTCACGGTCAAGCCTTTCTGATACTGCTTTGTGAGTCATTATGGTTGCCTCCTGAGGGCAGTAAGGTAAAATATCATAGTTAGATGCACTAGTTTATGCCAGTGGCTTTTTTTTTTTTTTTTTTATTATACTTGATTGTTAACTTACTAGGTAAATGTATGGGCCCACACACCTCTCTTCCCCCTCCTCTTACTGGTATGTGTTTACGGCAGCGCATAATTATGTTCCTAACTCTCCTTGTTATAATAGGCTCCAGTTTCCTCATTATAAAATTAATTTTGGAAAGCTGACTGTTCTTCAAGAGCACTGCTGATGGTGTTGCGCACTGTAGAAAATGGCTTACAAACAAAATGGACCGGTCTATATAATGTTTAGGTTTAGAAGGATTTGCAGTTTGCACAAAGTAATCCAAACTGGAGAAAGAAGTAGCCATCCAGATCCTTACCAAGGTTTGGTGAATTAGTTTTTTTCTGTGGAGTGTTTCATTTCTTATTCAAATTCTGAAATCCCAGTAGTAGTCAGGATATCAGCAAACCATAACTATAACATGTCAGTCAATACTTTCACTCTGAGTAATAGCAAGACTGGAAATAGCTCCTGTGAAAGCACATAATTAAATAAATAAAGGAACAAGATGATATTAACTGGCTCCTGGACATGTTGCCATTTCCTACTGAGACAAATATCAGATAGCAAATTTGAATGTGAATGAAGTTTGACACACTAGCCTGAAATGAGTTATACTAAAATTTCCTCATCTACCTGTTTAACATGTTACATTTTACCATTAAAAACATTCACTTTGAAGGAATCTACAATTCAAATATTTGAGATCTTACTATTGATTTAAGAATTATATAGCCTCAGATTTCTCACCACTGCTGTAAGCTTCTCAAGGAACCCAAGGAAGGAACTGAAATGTTACAGTGTGTCAGCATGTGCAGATATCTATGTACAAGATTTAATGCATCTGAAGTACATCCTCTCCCGCCTAGAGAAATTTTGTGGTAAGAGAGAGGGAGAATCTCTTGAGAAATCACTATAAGGATCTGATGATGGATGAGAATCAAAGAAGTCAGTCTGAAGCTCAGAGCAATCGTTTATAAAAGCCAACCACTTTCTGTGAATACTGACAACTTTGGAGGAACGCTACATGGATTATAGATGAACGAGAGCTTGTGGTCTGAATAATAAAGACAATATTTACAGCAAGAAAGGAGGTCATGACTGCTTTCTAATTCACCTAAGTCCATAAACAAATGGGCATACAGGGCCGTTGTGATCGAATTCTTGGAAAATGAGTCTGCAGACCCGTTAGTAAATGGATCCAGACCCAGCTAACATGGCTACTGTACTTAAACTGTAAGTATGAACACACAATGAACATCAGTTTTACATTATACTGTATACTGTTTTGAAGATAGCAGACTGGAAGAACAGAATTTGGAGGGCAGTGAGGGCAAAAGACCACAACCTATTTTATATTACAGGATATCATCACGTATTAAATCACAACTTCCTTTAATCTCTCAAAACAGAGCACCAAACTAAACAGTTCTGTTTGACACATCCTATATCTTTTCTCACCTGCTCTGTAATTTGCATTCACCTCAGATGGCCCACTGGTAGGATAAAATATAACGTGATGCAATGATGGGAAGATTGGGCCAGACAAGAAGAAATAAAACAATGTTCTTTTTTTAAATGGGAGAGTGGTTAACTACTTGTTGCCAGACGCTCAGCATGCAAAAGAGTCTCCGTTTCATCAACTCATTCAACCAAGACCAGATTGAAAGTACTCCAGTTCAACCAGAATCTATGATCTCAATGAGGGCATGAACATCTGAAATCTCCTGGTGTGTTACATAGAAAATCTGATTTGACATCATAGCTGTCATTTGAGTATCAAAATCTATGAATCTCTTTTCAACCACATCAAGTGCAATAGCTCTTGCTACAAAATCCCTATTTGCTTTTATTCTTTTTGTAACGGATCTCCCAAGCTACACTTAAGTTTGGTTAAAAAAGTCTCTGGATGACTGACATTATTTTAGATTTCCTGTTGAAACTTTGGTTTTGTGTTAATTCCAGGAGACCACCCTCTAGTCAGCCTTTGCTTGTTTTTCACTCCATCTTGCATATAAATATTTTACTCTGCTCTGATATAAAATTTTGATAGAATGTGAACTGCAGAGGTATAGCCAAGACTATGATACTCAAGCTTATCTTTATAAAAAAAAATATATATTTTTATCTTGGCTCTCTTACCAAAGCAAATGAGTAGAAAGTATATTTGTTGCTGCAGGTTTTGAAGGGAAGGCATTTTGGATGCTCATATTAATCAAGAAACATTACATGTCTGGGTATTGCAATGTACAGCTACATCACAAACGCCAAGAATCTACCTCAGAGAAGATCCACCCAAGCCATGTGCTCTTTCCCAGAGACAATGTCTTCTGAGCCACAACTTCAGAGTCACAAGCCCAGAGCATCCTTTTGCTAAGACAAGCATTTAGAAGAGGCCATCATTTTGTGTAAGCCAAGACCGATCTACTAATTGTGGCTGTAATACAATTTTTAGCATTTCCCAGGTAACAGAACTGTGAAAGGATATGGCAAAGACTGTGTACAAGTAAACTGGATATGAAATTCTGGATAGAAATGAAATAAATTATGACTTAGCATGTAAATAAACATACTTCAACCTTGAAAGTATGGGTTACTGAACTGAAAAAAATCCATCATCTTCACTGTAATTGCATAGCCTCTGAAAGTAGCAAAAATTTATTTGGAGTGTTGGGTTCAAAGAGTTTGAAAGTTAATGATTAAGAAGAGATGTAATTTGTGGCTAATATATTTCAAGTTATCAAAATTGGAGAGATGTCAGGATTCTTCTAAACAGACACAAAAATCCTGTAACCTCTTTGCAGCTAACATCTCCAAAATAACCAAAGCTATAAATAGTAATCAAATTTTATGTGCTATCTCCACTTTAGTAGAAATTTTAACTATGCATTGGACTTGGCATTATATCCATGTGTCAGTCATGTCACTTCAGCTTTTCCAGTTCTGAAAACAGATGCCTTAAGAGACAAGTATACTTCCCAAACTGCTCTATGCTATTAACATTCTTCTGCTTTTAGCTTTGCATCATATCCAATGAGCACTTCATTTGCCTAATGAAAAACATATTTAAACTAATGAGTACACAGTGTTTTTATTTACATATGTAATTAAAATTTATCACTATTAATAGCTGACAGAGGAGAAGAGAAAGTGTGATTATTCCAGCAACTGCACACTCTTTCAAGAGGATAACACTTCATAGACAACACTAAAATAGAAATTAAAACCCATCATCAGTGTGGAAAGGTATAAACCCTGAGACATCCAAACCCCTGTGGTCCACTTCTGTAGACAAAGCTATTAACATTTTCCTCCTCTCCAGGTGCATCAGAATTTATCACCCATTTCTACATCTCGCAACTTGTGTCCCCACCATTTTCTGGAAGAGACTGGATGGATTCTCCAAGCAGTTTGGCCAGATGGGGTGTTTCCAAGAATGTAGTGAGAAGTCAGTTAAGTCACAGAATATTCAACTCCATAGATATGCAGGAAAGAAAAAGGAAAATAAGCATAAACTATGTGAGAAGAGGAAGCAGAATTATTTTCTACAAACTGCACAAGAGTTAAAAAAACTACAGATGGGCCGACTTTGGTAGGCAAAGGCTAACTGGCATTCACACAGAGCAGGGCTGCAGGGAAGCAAGCTCAGTCAAGGAAGGGTCAGTGATACAGGGATCTTTAGTCCATCCCATTCTTCTTAGAAACCAGGATCTAAGACAAGCATCAGACACCGAATTTTACCATACAAACAGGGCAAACGTGCTAAACTTTAGCCCAGTGTCTTTCAAAGATGTTACAGAATCTGCCAGAGGAAAGCAGATTTCTGCCCTGTTCCATCATGGAGAAACGCACATTTCCTGAACAGTGCTAATACCATGGTGCACTCTGCTCAGGTGAGCAAGAATTTTATGAGCAACACTTTAAAGAACTCACGTTTATGGTACATATAAATCATTGATCATATATGCGTTTTATGAACAGCACTACCATTGCTAAGACGCAAGAAACCATAATATACAATCTCATTTCAGTTTTGTCAGAATCAAGAGTTTTGCTTTGATTTCACTCTTTGGGTCGAGTTGAACATTTTTTAATTTAAATGAGGACATATGGACAGATAGCACAGGTAAAGAGGAAGATCTGATACCAAAATATGTATTGAACATTGGGATTTTTTTTTTTAAAGAGGCATTTGATCAAAACTTTTTCAAGCGTAGTTAAAAAAAAAAATCTTGATCAATGAAGCAGTACCTGTTTACACCAAGTGAAGGCTAGTTCCAAAGTGCTGTTACCATCCCACTGCTGACCACAACCACTCTATGTTTATCTGAAGTCTTCCTGTTTACACTGGAAAAAAGGTTTTTGCATGCATAGACAGATACTCACATACTGCATGGCAAAACCCACCAAATTAAAAAAATGAAATGATCCAGAAACTCCAAGATATAATAGCTAAATGTCTACTTTAAGACTTTCTTTGAGGGGGATTTTTTTTTTAATTTTTCTATATTGAGAGATGCATGGAACTCTGGAGTTCTGAGGTAGAAGTGGGAAAAGATACTGAAGTCATTTTGCGCATGCAAGATCCATGCAAAAACCTGAATGCACTATGTTGTTGGATAATGAATTATGCTGCTCGCATGCTCAAATGCCAGTGCATTAGTGTGTCTCCAGATGGTGCTATTACAAATTGAGTTATACAGTGTGTTTATGTGAAAATACGAGATTTGGTTATCTCTTGGAGAAACTTGTCAATTGTGAAAAAGTTCATTGTAAAAGCTGTACCAGTTATTTACTACCTATATTGCTCTAAGACTTAACTCTTAGATACAGATGCTGGCTACACACATACTATTTTAAACCACACAAAAGGACTATTAAATGCCAAAAGACTGTATATCATAGAGAACATACCTGAATAAAAGATTCTTTAAGGAGGTGGAAAAATTATGTAAAATAGGCAAGCAAATCTGAAAATACTGCCCTGAAGAAATCACCAAGTGCTGGGTACATTATGAAATCAATGCACGTATTCGAAAGACCAAAATGTAGATTCAAAATTCTACATTTATGTAACAGTTTCTTCCTTACTTTCCCTCCTCCTCTCTTTTTAATCATGGCCATAATGTGAATGGTGGGAACAGAATAAAGACAAGACAGCTCTATAAAAATATGTTCCTTTTTTTGCTGTGCATCTTTGATTTGTTTGTCTCTTTGCAATTAGGGAGCCCCATAAAGTGGCGGCAGAGGCCCTACCGCTGTGGCAGACCAAGCTCTATCTCTCCCCCTTCAGCTCCCTCACCCAGGCTGCCTGGCAAGCTCTGGTTCTGGACGCTGGCCCTTTGCAGTGGCTGATGATGATGCATGAAGCATAAGCAACATGTTGATCTTTAACTGGATTCAGCTGGTACAGTGGGAATGCTTCTTTAATTATTCTTTCCAAATTTGTAAGATTCAATGTGGAATACTCTAAATATATTTAAATATATTATTTATGAAATATCGTGGGGTTTTTTTTGGCCTCCCCCCCCCTTTTTTTTTCTTTAGAAGAGTTTATTTTCTAACCAATTGCAAGCAAAGTTACTAGATGGTTCTGAAAATTCTTATTTTCCTACTTATTTAGTAATTCAAGATTAAATAAATTATAATATCATGGTAAAATGACTCAGCTCTGTTCTAGATGGCCATAGGCTGATACAGCATTGCCTTAAGTTCTATTGACAGTTTGAGCTCTTGGAAATAACATTAAAGTTTCACAGCACATGGTTTATGCCTAACGATTACTGAGTTTCATTAAAACACGTATGTATCATTGATTAGTCAGAAATCATTGCCAAAGAAAGGAACGTAAGGAACAGAACATAAGGATATATGTTAGAACATACGGATAAATTCAGGCCCCCATCTTTCCTTCTCTTTAAGTTCATGGATAATTTTTCTTTCTAAAAGTTCATTGATGCTTTTAAAATTCAGCACATTTTCAAGAATCATTTCCATAAAATTGTCCAGATGCAAGAATATTGCACACAAAAAAATAGACTAGCCAAATAATTCAGCTGCTCTCAATTATTCACTAATGCCTGGTAAGCACTGCTTGCTATTGGATAACTAAGCAAGTAGGATAGAAAATGAGTTCTGGCATGGTGTAGTAAGTGGCATTCTCCTTCCTATGGTAACATCCATAAAAGGTTGTTAGTAATGATGAAATGAAGCAGAATAAAAATAAGGAAGCTAAATGGAAAGATTTATTGTAAGCTTAAGGTTTTTTTCCTTTCTAATGAGAACTACAGGTATAAACTTGCATGCAACTAAAGCTCAGTACAACACAAACTGGTGCATACATTACTAGCTTCACTTTTCAGCAAGTCCAGGCAGATGTGTGATGAATACGTTATTTGACCTAGGAGAGCTACAGAAAGAATATTAAAATAGACAAATGTATATAGACATGGCAATTGTTTGGGGGGGCATTTGGTAGAATCATAGACTCATTACCAACTACTAATGAATTCAGAGTACGTTAGAGTTCTTTGCAATTCTTCTTTGACAAGAATGACACGATGACAAAAATACACAGTAGAAATTTTCTCAGCTGGGAAAATTTGCCTAACTCATTTATATTCTTACATGTGGAAGATAGTTTGCTTTACCTCCAGCTACTTCTGATCCAGCTAGTAACACAATGTATTAAATAATACTTATCTGTATATGTATGCATATTTATATAGTCCCATTGGTTTATGGACCTCTATATAGGAAAACAAACAAACAGTGACAATGAACATGCTGTTCCTGCCAGGGTTTCTTAAATCTCAGTTGCAATGGAAGAAAAAGCACAGGTCAATATAATGCAAATCTTACCTTCCCATCCCCTTCCTTAGTGGAAAACATGAAAAAGTCCTGGGGGATACGAAGGTGAGAATTTTGCCCCCATCATCAAATAAATCAAAATCCATTACTGGGAAAGAGGGAACTGCATAAGGGATGAAAAATAATGCCCTTTCATCTTCATGTTAATCTTTGCTCCAAATATGATCTGATTGTACACCAGAGCTTCACCAGCCTTACAAATATGGAGCTTTTCATTCCCTTTCACAGAGAAATACAGATATTTCTAAGTTCTTGATATATGAAAAAATACCAAAATTCATCAAAAAGACCAATAGAACATTTCTAGTTTCTCTTGGTACTAGGCTGAGTTGAACACCTGATCTGAAAGCCTCTGATTTTGCAATTTTTTCCAGGACACACTCAAAAAATTCAGACAATTTAGACCCATTGTGCAGGAGATGAAGCATCTTACTGAACCAGCACAAGTGAAAGCATTTTGGGGAAAGCACAGTCTAAATGAAACAGGGATGAAGCTAGTAATGACCATGTTACACACATGATAAAAGAGGTAGAAAAAGCTTTTCCTGAGATAAAAATGTACCTGAACAAAAGATAGAGCATGAACCATGACAAAAGGTAATGAAGCAGCTACAATTAGTGCTGTTGGTGAGTGTGTCTCAGTCAGTGTTGCTGGAGTGCCTGCATTCGCCTTCATCTCCCTGCACTTCAGCTGCCCTTTCTCTCAGGGGCCAGTCCCACACCCTCAGATGTCCTCAGGCCTGGATAAGGGCTCACAGTTGCTTTGGTCTTTACCTTTCTGGTAGTTTAATTAGAAATCTCTTACATATGTGCTTATATGTTCATAGACTTAATTTGGACTAGAAATAGGAGCCTGAATTGACATTGCCAGCCAAGAAATGCTTTGAGAACTGCTCATGGCCTATCCTGCTACAGTGAGCTGTATCCTCCTTGCCCTGCATCCTGGACATGGCTTCCTGCTTCATTTAAGGTAGGAAGTAAAATGCTTTGCAACAGCTGCTTGATGGCATAAAAATGATAAAGCAATTTAATTCTGGGACCCAATCTTGACTAAAAACCATTAGAAGGAGTGAGATGACCAACCATCTTGACCTTGGATGCTAAGAAACATCAAAACTCACAGGCATCAGGGCCAAAAACACAGTACTGGACTTGCATGATCATCACTTGGCCAAATTGATTTATTAGTATTGATTTCTCTAGCTGTTAGTGATTAGATAGCCTAGTAGTTTGTGATAAATAAATGCCTGCTTTAAGTTCGGATATTTGCCTAGTTTCTCAGTCTAACAGAACACTACAGACATCACGGCTGTCTCCAATTTCCTTACTATAACAGTTGCAACAACATAAAAATCAGAAAGGCTTTATCTCCTTTCCATGACACTATTGCTAAAAAATGGTCAGGGTTGAGACAAAAGGGAAGAAAATGCTGCGAGGTCTGGAATACTCTATGTCAGGCTTCATAGCATTACGCTGTTGCTGAACGTTGAAACATTGCAAAGATAAAACTCATAGGGATAAACAACCAATTAAAATGTTTATTAAAGGTATTTTAATCTCTACCACTTCCCACCACGAATCAGTGTTTCATGCCCCATTTCTCACTTACAGTTTTTTCCCTGTAAAAGGAAATCATTCCACTTGTTTCACTGGGGAGCACACCATCTGTTAAGAAAGAGGTTAAGAAAGGCTGAGGGAAGAGAATTAATATCTGAGCTGTATGCAACCAGTATTCCCATAGAATTAAGCTCATTTGCAAAAAGCAAAACAGTACTGAAATAGTCACCTTCAAGCCACTGTGTGGAAAGATTTCAAAGACTATCCCAAGTGGTCTTCTGTGGGAAACATGCAACATCCTTTAAATGCCATATATGTCATGGGGGCTGTTTTGGAAATCCAAGCTGGAATTTTCTTTAGTCATAATTGTGCATAAATCAAGATAATTAAAAAATTATAATGCATAAGATATTCATCTTCCTAGGATGAAGAAAACTAATTTTGAAGGGTAATTTTCATAAAAGTGAAATAAAAGACAGGTTAGAAGATATGCAATCCATGAAATATTACAAAGTTTTATATGGATTTTTTTTTTTCCTGAGAGACTTGCTACAGGACTCTAACATAACAAAATAAAGAAGGTAATTTAAAAGACTGACTGGCCTCACAGAGAGATGAAAAATATTTGGATTAATAATTCTGATATATCCCTCATTCTATTGTTTCTGTAGATGCATCCTTTCTCAAAATATTAACAACTTATTTCCTTGCAGAATCTTTTAATTTCTTATTGCATTCCCTTATATGGAAGGGTTGTGTTGAATTCATTTACACCACACAGTTGAAAAGACAGAAAATACTACTTACTCTGTTTTAATATTACACATTAGGTAATACAAACCATGCGCCGCAAATCCCAGCCAACCTCTGAAATGGTTAATATGCTTTGTCAATGTGGCTAATTAACCAAACCCACAACGATACCGTAGCTGCGCTGCCTTTTATTTAAAGCACTGAAAAGAAACTAAAAGGACTGGCACAGATGAAGTGAATTCTTTCATTTGTCACTTGTGCTCCCCCCCGCAACACCTGTAAGTTTGCTCATTTAGCCAAGTGGATGCTTTTTTCCCTGTATGTATGTCTCCCTCTGTATGTTTACCTGTAAAAAATAGTAGAAGCATATGCTCCTATAAATAGCAATTGCATACAAATGCTTTATTAACACAAATATTTTTTCTCCAGAATGGCTGTATTTTTTTCAATAATTTACCTTCTTAAATGCAACATTCGTATGCTTACTAAATATTTTTATTCCTTTATTTCACAGCTGCAGTTGTCCCAAAATATGAATTTATACACCCAATGTGTTAAAATTCCTACTACATCAATGCTTTTGTTTATAAACATGAATAGAAAGAAGCACAGAATTACCTTTTCCCTTCCTGCAATCAATGTCAAGCCTAGATTAACCCTGGGAGTCCAGCACAGAAACACAGCTATAAATCCTTCCATACCAAATCTTTTTTCTTTTTAATCAATTTCGCCTTTAGCTGAAAATTGGAGTAATATAGAAATGAACCTGTCAAATGTAATTCCATTTTGCCAGTTAATCCATTGGAAGGCACAGAGCTGTGATGTTCAGCAGTGTGGGTATAACTGCTAGGAAGATAGGAAAGTCCCTCTTTCAGTGTTTCACTACTTCCACACTTTAAAAAGAAAGCATTTAAAAAAAAAAATATATATATATATATATATAAAGGAAAAGCCAAGATTTTGTTGCTTTGTTCTTGCAGCATACCCTGGCTTATCCCATTAAACACAGGTCCCAGAAGGGGACATTCTTAAAAGCACAATGATTCATTGCCCCAGAACAGTGCACTGCCATGATTGCCTTTCTCATGTCATTTATTCCTTCCACTGAAGTCAAAGGTACTCACGCAGTCAGAGATTTATCGAGCCCGACCACTCCTGGAGCAGCCACTATCAATACTTGTTTGCAATGGGTGTGTGCACTATAGAAAGCCCTTACGTAGACAGAGGTATCTGTAGTAAGCCGCCATGTAGCTGGAAACACAGAGAACTGAAATGACTTGCTAAGGAGCCCTGAGCAAATTAGTGATTTAGGAATAAAATCTGGGATCCAAGGAAAGGGTCAGCTCACAGCTGCCTCAGACTGCTCAGATGCTTTCTACCAAGGAGCAAGAGGCTGCTCTTCCATGTGTATGAGTGACTTCACCTGGCAGGGTTATCTGAAGACATACTGGAAAAGACCTGTATTTTTTGAGGAAGGCTGGAGGCAATATCAAAATCTCTGCACGATCAATTCCCACAGCAAACACTGCTGTGGCACTTCTGGTGCCTGGTCCTCCAGGTGGCTGCAGGGAGCCTTGAGCTCAGTCTCTTCCTCTGAAAAGCCCTGGCAGTGTTCAGCAAGTGCAAGAGCAGGCTTCGTATCCTGCCCGTCAGAGCGCGCTGTAAGGGAGACAAGAGAAAGCCCATGCAAAATCATCTTAAACATTTAAAGAGTTTCTTTTTCCTTTTTTTTTCTTCCCTCCTCTTTGTTTTCCTGAGCTGACTATGTACCAGGAAAGCCCTGCGGGCTGGTGGTGCCTTGGGGCAGTGCTGTTTTTGGCGCTCGGGCACGTACACTGGGGGCTTTGCTGGCAGCCTTCCCCTGCAGCTTAATCCTTGCTTGTGCTGACACGTCTAGTGTTAACGGGGCACCAGGGAAAGAGACAAAAGATTTCTCAGCCTGCTCCACATCACCTGCATGGAGGGGAATGTCTTCTATGGAACTGGTGCATTGCAAAGAATCAATGCTAACAGCCACCATTTGGCCCAATTTCCTCATCCTTAAAGGAGACCGAGAAGCTGCAGTATTTTCTGATTCACAAGAAAATAAACTTTGTTTACTGGACAAAAACCTGGAGATCCTTACACTATACACTATGGAAGGAGTTTTGTGATAAGCAAGCCAAGAAAAACATCCGCTGCTCAGCATGGTATCCAGCTAATCTTTGTTTTCCACAGGAGATGCTTTTTTTCAATAATTTCCAAGAGCTCAAGGACTTCATTAAAAACTGTGCAAGCTTTGATCCAGATGTTAAGCCTCTCTGTACAATGAGAAACCCTCTTGGAAAGCAGTAAAGAATAATTGGTTCATTGTTATCTGGCTGTAAGAAAAGAGAAGAACATTGTCTGCTTATTTAACGTTACTATATGGAGGAATTTATTTCATTGTTTACCTACTGTTTGAAATGCTTTTAATTATAATGGTTGGGTGTAATTAAAGTGTAGGTAAACCTTCTGTTTCTCCCTAAATGCCATATTGTAGCACTGGAATTTGTTACTGTTGCTAAGTCTGATCTAAATAAAAGTCTTACAACACAGAAGCAAAATAGGGCACATTTTAAAATAACTAATGCTAAACATTCCTCAGGTGTTCCTTGTAGACTTGACTTTATATAGTCCTCATTTTTATATTACTTTGCTATCAACTTTTCACTGGGAAAATGATCATCATGTAAAAATAACTTTTAGGAGGCTAAATAAACCCCTAACTTAAAAGGGAGCAATCCTCTTCTTGCTGAAAGGTAAATTTACAGCATGTTCATTTCTCTTCACAGATTCCTGCATCAGCTTAGCAATGCCATATGGAATATGGTCTTAATAACATGCCCCCCTTTGTCAATTCACCTAGACTTAATGAACTATAATTATGGGTGAAATAACTTTTACATAAATCTGGTATTGAAATGTGAGTATTGAGTGTCTGCAAAAACACAGGCGGTTGGGGTAATCTGATTCTCACCATCTCTGCAAGGTCTCTGTGCTTCAGCAGCAGAGATCCCTGTGGCTCTTCAGGTGGGTTAGGCTTTGCTCTCCACTTCCCTCTGGGCCTGGAACATCTTCCTCAGTCTTTACCGCACAGCTGCGCTGCTCCACCAAGGTGCTTGCAAAGATACAGGGCAAGCAGAGGCCTCATATGAGGTCCATTAAAACACATAGGATTATATGGCAATCTGCACAAGCATGTTACACACCAGGCTTTGAAGCGCTTCTGCGCATCGTTCCCACGGGGCTGCCCAGAGTCCTCCTGAACTCCCTACCACCAACTTCTTGCATCAGTGATTATGCCCACAAGACACTGTCTTTCTCTCCCAACTCCTCAAATACGTTCATAAACTTTATGCCCAGCTGTCAAGCACATGAGCCAGGTGTTTAGTCTCTGGTCTTCTACAACTATTGAGATCAGCATTCAACAACCACGGGCCTTATATGCCTCAGAGTGCCAAGCGAAAATAAAATAGTTGCAATAATGCTGTTCATCTGAGTTCATCTTAGCCTTGAGAATTAAGGGATTGTTTCTATCAGTGAAATTATTTTCTAAAACCTGCAATTATCATTAAAAAAAAAAACAAAAAAAAACAGGAGCTAAACTGAAATCAAACAGGAAAACGTATTTGTACTTGAACAAGAATAAATCATGAATTAAAATGGGGCCCTAACTACCCAATGTAAAAAAAAAGGTAACAGGTGTAATGATTACAAGAGAAATTGATTCTTAACTTTCATGTTGTTTTAATTTCAACACAAGCAAAAAAAAATGCTGATGATATATTCAGAAAGTAGCCATGGAAAAATTGCCACATCATAAGTCTTGTTGACACATGAGGAAGTGTAAGAGAGAGGAATAACAGGAACAGGTGGGCACTGGATCCCAAATTATATGACATCTCTTCACAATGAGCAAAGAAACCTGGACAACCTGTATGATTCTGTCTGACTATCAAACCACCTACTCCACTTGAGATAGAATCTATCAAACCAGAGTAAATACTATGAAAAATTTCTAAAGTCAGGACAATGTTTGCAGAGTTCCTATTTTCAAAATACTCAAGTTACTAAGATTACTGTTACCAATTTATTATGTGCAGGTACTTAAATTAAGCCTATAGTCCAGTAGAACTAAATAATTGCCTAATCTGAGCACATAAAACTGCCATGGATTATTCAAATGTTTCAAGCTAGGTGCATATATTTTCAGAGGTAAAGCCTTATCTACTTAGATTAGCTCTTCTCCATGTTTATCTCCTGCCTCTCTGCTTCTGGAAAAAAACATTTTCTGCTGAAACCATTTCTCTTAGCGAATCTGCCCGAAAGGACACTCTGACACCAAAGGAATAAAACCACAAACACTTTTTATGAGCCCATCTGTGGCCATGACAAACCACACAATTCCAGACTGAACTTTTGTCTGCTTTACTCTGAGGTTCTTTACTTTTGCAAACCTCTTGAGATACGAGATACCAAAATATAGAAATCTCACAATGAAAAAAATGTAATTATACATTTTTCGCAAATTTTTCTCATTTGAAGATGATCTTCTTGTTAAGTTACATTTTTTTCTCCAGTAATTGCTTTTTCTATATGTATTTCGCAGACACTTGCTAATAGGTGTATGGAAAGCTTATCTCCTAATAAAAATACAGAGACATTTTAGAACAAGAAAAATCAAACATTCTCTAATATTTATAACTTTTCCTCATTGTGAAGTATTACATGCATTTCAATAAAGAAAGAACACACATTTTAATGATACCCATTGTTTTGATATATTGATCCAAAGACTATCGCACTGGTTGGAAGAAAAAAAAAAAAAAAGTGGGAATTTATCAAAGAAAATTTCCAATTGTCAATTGCTACTTTTCAGCCAAATTACTGAAGCCTAAAATTTCCTAATGAGACTTTTCTTTTTAGAACATCATGCTGATGATATATTCAGAAAGTAGCCATGGAAAAATTGCTTTGAAGCAATTATCAAGAACTTTTATTATCAAGAACTTTTCGGGAATGAAGTATCAACTACCTCTCTTATGAATGCTGTTCAATTATTTTCCGCAGAATTTACAGGAATATTTTTGAGAAAAAAAATGTTCTTAGATGTAACAGAATGGAATATGATGATAAAATAGAGGGGTGCATGGTTGTCCTTTTGGAAAGATTGCTAAAGTGGTATTTTCAGCAACAACAATTTAATCACGATCATCTCAAGCAAATAAATTCATGAATTTCAGAAAAAGAAAAAACACAGAAAAACCTTATTAGACAGTAAAGATAATATCTTAATCAAAATCTAAACCTGTTCTTGGAAGGTATTCTGCTCATTAGTGAACAGTTTTGAGATAAAGACTAAGAAAAGAAGTAACCTAAAGGAAAAAAAAATCTATTTATTAACCCTAGGTCCAGGTTCTCTCTGGATTTCATCCTTCACGAGGAGAACAATGCTTGAACCTCCACAGCTCTTATTTTTTTAATTTCTCCTGAAGTCCCAGGGATGTCACTAACATGCAAAGTTTGAGAGTGCTCAGGGAAAATTTTGAAGGCACACAGAGCAGAGACTTCTCAGACACAGAACAAGGATGCCCACACATCCATTAAGCAAGAGTCGGGTCCTACCTTCAACAGACCTGCCCCCCAACAGCATAACAGAGATCCACAGTCCCTTGCTTAAAAGTTGCTTTTCCTGCATTTTGGGGTCCTACTCGTGATGGCGCCTGCGTGTGTTTGGTGAGGTTTGGAGAGCTGTCACGAGCTGGTGCGGTGGTGGGTGCTGCAAGCTCAGGCTGGGTGCTGGGACCCAGCTAGAGCCACGTGAGCATTAGCAACGGGGATGGAAAACAGGGAGGCAAGAGGACTCCGAACTGCAGGGTGCCACAGCAAATGCCTGGGAGAGCCCATTGGTCTGGCCAGGGCCCCGTGCCTGGAAACCATCTGTGCACAGACCTGCGCCTTCAGCACTTGTTTACTGAAAAAAACACAGAGGGATAATATGCTAAGTAGCAAAGCAAGCAAAGATTAAAGGATTGAACAAACAAGAAGAAAACATTAACTGCTTTTTTTTTGTAATATGTGAAGAGTGCCAAACTACTACCCAACAGGCAGTTTAGAAGCATTTATTAATGCAGGCACAGAGAGAAAGAGAGAGGAAAAAATAGATAGCTCCAAAAAAGCTGTGGATGCAATTACAGGCGTCCTCAGAGTCGGACATATTAACAAATTTTTATACTTATTCCTAATGAAAATCCTCTTAATGAAACATATTCATGAAATCTGCATTGATATTATTGCAGGGATCTAGGCAGAAATTTACTTAGAAGAATTATTTTCATGCCAGGCAGTTTTTCAGTTTAATTTGGAGAAACATAAATTTACTAAAAAGTTAAAAAAAAAAAAAAAACACAAAAACTGATTGATTTTTGAAGATCATATTTTGCAATATATGGCATCACTCTGCCCGAGGAAGGAATTTGCCATCATTTCTCCCATATATTTAATAAGGTCAGATAAATCAGTTAAGAAAATTGTCTTTCTGTTTCTAAAGTATTTTTAAATACAGTGGACGCAAAGTAAGCTAGAGACTACATAAAATCAGTCTACATTTTGAGCTGGAGAAGAGATTCTGTTGTTTTTCAGTTAGGCCACAATTTTATGGATATAAATGGAAAATGAGCTTACCACTAAGTAAGTGTATGCAAAGGGCATGTTGTGCAAAAGCTAAAGTGAACAGTGATGTAAGTGCTGTGAGAACAATCTAACACGGCATGTAAAAATAGACTCGAATCCTAAACCACTTGATTCATACTTACCACTGACAAAAAAAAAAAAAAAAAAAAAAAAAAAAAAAAAAGTGCCAAAATTTCATAGAAACTCATAGTCTCACTTGTTTCCTTCTCCCATCAAACTTCTAACTGGAAGAAATTGTGCTGGGAAGCACCTCCCTGGCCAGCAGCAGATTGACAACAGGAAACCACATCCCCTACCCAAAAGACAAGCCATGCAACCACCACGCAACAGTGCTGACTGCCTTCAAAACTGCCAGATGATGAACAAACCGCAAGCTACCAAATATGTGTTTGGTAACAATAGCCAGGTATAGCTTGAGTGATTGCTCCTTATAGCGTACTGTAAGCCTCCAGCAGGACAATGTCTAGCTACCCCTGCAATGCTGTATTATAAAGTTAACTGCACTGCCAGGTATGTCACTGAGAAGTGTACGGATTCACTTGAGTAGAAAGAATGCATTTCTTCATTTCAAATAAAACCTCAGAACCAAAACTGGACCATGTATTCCTTTCACCTATGCAACCTCACACAGCTACCATTAGCCTCAGCACCAAAGATGCCTGGACCCAGTCTCTATGTTGAAAAATATTTTTTTTTCTTTTTCTCATAAATGTATTCTGAAAATAGATGAAAAGCATTTAGTAAAATATATTTTTTTACCAACAGGAGATCCTGGCTTTCCGAAATAATCTTGATAACTGTTTTACCCTGTGTAGTTGCAAACTGGGGTGGGAAGGTACAAGTGTTATTGTTTCACCTATTTCCTACAACTCACTCCCCTTTCAGGCCATATACACAACATGAGCACAGATATGTATCTGAGGTATCATCCTGAGACACCCCTGCACCTTAGTTTATCAGATCTGGTTACTGTTTGATTCACTTGCAACTGCCCTACCACCACTTCTCTTACTTCAGCTCTTCCAGTAGGCTTTCCCATTTCCTAAGATAAAAAAATTCAGCTTACATATACCTTCAAAGAAGAAAGTATTTTTGTTACCCCAAGAAACACAAATACTTCCTGTACTGAGAGACATACACTGAATTTCTATGAAAACATATTCTTCAATTGACACAGGGAGCCGAGGCAAGAAGAGATATCGATTGAACTGTACTAAAGGTCCACTGTTGGTTTTAACAACACTGTTGGTCTGCTTGATCTATCAGATTGATCTATTTAGTCAAACCCAATTTCTGGTCTGTCATTTAAATAGCCATTAGCCATTCACTATTTTAAATTCTCATTCAGCCACATGTATATGATTACCTCTGTAATTCCCTTTACAGCAAGATTGCCTTATCCATTCAAATTTCTGAAGCAAGGAAAAAAAGGCCTGGGGCAAGGATTTTTAATGGAGCCACACACATGTACCTCTAGCTCCTTTTTCATCTGTTGAAACCCAGCCTCTTCCCTTCAACTACCAGTAACCTTTACGTTTCCTCACATCAGCATTTTGCCCTGGAAAGTCACTCTGCAATTTGTGCTTTGAAATGAAGGAGATCAGGACATTCACCTCAGCAAATTGCCTCCACAGTCCCTTGCAGGGAGGCTGCCGGGTGGGAGCTGCCAGGGAGGGTGAGGGGAGCTGGCTCTGCTCCCTGCCCGCTGCCAGCTGCTCGCAAACGGGTAATGCTGAACAAAATCCAGTGACCCAGAGAGAGTGCCTGGTTCAGAGAATCACCTGCTCTGGTTGATCAAGGAAGCATACGTGCCATCTGCTTCTCAATCAGGGAACTATTTATAAAGCAGTTACTGTGCGGGTCGAGGATTCAGTGATTACTCTATGCAGTCAGTCCCAAACCAGCATGAGACGGTGCTCCCCAGCGATCCCAGCTATTGAAACACACATGGCAGGTGCTTGCACCACCCTGGTTTTGCTGCCTGCTTGGCCAGCCTCCTTTCAGGCTCCCCACTCGCACATTATTGGGCTGCTTTGTTTTACAAAAGGTAACATTAGACAGCACCCCAACTTGAGTGAGCTTTTAAAGCTGCAGATATTTCTAAGATAGGTGATCTTCAAGCCACAGAAGAAATCTGAACTGTTCATGTTTTGATAGTCATAAAATATAATCATATAAGAGCTAAGCAGTAGTGAACTTGTCACATTTTCTTGCTACAACGTCCATTGCATCAGCTGAAATTTGTACAACAAGTTTCTCTACAGGGAAGATTTTAAATCAACATTTGAACTTTGTGATATTGATCTACTTCATAGTTATTAACTTCTGCGTGTTTCTTGCTTTTGTTAGCGCTAAAGATATTTTGATTGTATGCACTGGCCATGAATTTATTCATTAAGTTTAAGAAAAAAGTCCCAGAGTGCCACATACCATACCTCAGAAACGAGCAGCATAGCTCGCAATCAGGGGCATATTGGCCGTTTCTGTTACCCGTTTAATGGTTCACTGCTATTGCCGTTACTGTTGGTCTAGTGGCATCTTTCATAGAGCAATGCTTTCACTATGCTATACAAATGTTTAGGCTATATAAATGTTTAACTACATCTTCTTAAGTTTTAATAGGCTCTGGATGATTTACTCTGGCATATTAGATCTCCCAGTTGCTGACTCATATTCTTGGAGGAGAAACACCACGTACTGCTGGGCCTATGCTACAAACATGGCTTGGCCTGGCCACTTTCAGGTCAGGTTTTTCTTTATTTCTTCCTTACACTCTAACTAGAAGAGCTGCACTGTAGGTGCCTTCGGAATAATGACAGTTTACTCATGTAGTCATGGAGATTACAATCACAGGTATTAGTGATCTTCTGAATTCTGAATTATCTCTGTTTTCTAGCCCCAAAGAGAAAGGCTCCACCATGATATGACACATTTGTAAAATAAGGTATCAAAAGTAAGAAACAAGGTGCAGAGCTACAAACTTTATATTTTGTTATAGAGACAACACCTACAAATTATGCACAGCAAACCATGATCACAGTATGTTAGAGACACAAAAAGTGGTCCTCGTGCTCAGTGGGAGACTGCCTTGTAGTCTTTCATGATCTCTGTTACTCAGCAAAGTATACGCAAAATACTTTTAAGAGAAATTGTCCATTGTGCTCACATTAAAACATTTTAACACTGCACGTCATAAGTGAGTTAACAGAGCAAAACAGAATAATTTCATGCCCCTCAGAGCTACTACTTAATTCTCCATTCACAGGCAATCACCAGTTCACAGCTTATTTTTAATATTTCTGTGTGAAATCTTCATTCCAAATTTTTCAGAAAAAAAGGATTAATCTCAGAAAAGACTGTCTGAAAATGACTTTTTTTTTTTTTAATTAAAATGTGCTCTCCTGCTTCATCTCAGTATTTATGACAAGAACAGCATCAGCTGAAACACTTTTCCCCTTACCAGATGAGTAAGACTAAGGGCAAATCTTCCTTGCCCGATCACTGAGGAAATATGAGAGGGAAAAATCTTAGTGCCATGACGGCTACTGTTTCGCTGCCTCCCAGGCGAGCACGCTCTGCTCAGCGCAGCGCACGAGGGGCAAGTGCAGCAAGTGCCCTCCTGGGTGGCCGGAGTGGACAAGCTGCCATCCCTCGTCCCATCTCCAACTCATCACAGGTCACCGCACCTTCCAGCTCCTCCCGTTCACTAAACGGCAGAGTTTCAAATTTACGTGTGGGACAGCAGGCAGGCAGAGATGGCCACAGGAAAAATGCCCTGCTCCTTATGCCGCCCTTTTGTGTGATCCCCTTGGTACGAGAGCACCTCACCTTGCTGGGATCCCCGACTCTTCTCTAGGTATCTGAATCAAGGGGACAGTGAGCAGCAAGGTGCTGCCTGCAGGCAGGGGCAGCTGCAGAGGTTTCCACTGCACAAGTAGTGAGGAACCAAAGGAGAGATGAATCACGGATCAATGTGGGCATCTAGTTGGGGAAATGCAATTCAGCTGCTGCCTAGATACCTGCATTTAGGCAGATGAATCACACCCTGTTGTTTTCAAATCATTAATTTTGAACCCATTTTGATGCAAATGGGACAGACAACATTGGCTGTTAAGACAAAACTCCTCTCAACTGAGCGCGGGAACTTGCTGTCTGCTTTATGCATTTTTGAATCATGATTTCAGGAAACACATCCCCCATCTAGCCAAAGCAGGATAGGTCTATGGATTGCAGCCAGAAATGGTCCTCACTGCAGACACCTCTCCACATCATGAAGGCGGCACTGGACGGAGCTTTGGAAGCTCTTTAAACAGCACAGGCCACAAATGGACAAACAATGTTTCCCACCAGAATATCCAATTTTTGCATACAGATGCCCAAGAGATTAATGCCATTGGAGGGAAAATTATACTAGCTCTAAATTAGAATGATATTAAGCCTTTCCTTCTATCTGATAGCTTGCTCTATTACTTCACCTTCAAAAAATATTTTTGGATTTATTTACAGAAGCCTCCAGAAGATAGGTCTGTACTTTGTCACAGTTTAAAAAGCAGGTGGAAACACACACAGCAGCATGTCCTTGGGGGAATGTTATTCCATCTGCAGAGAAATAAACAGGAAGGTCATATTCTACCCTCTCTTCTTCCCTTCTTCCTCTAAACACCTTATTTGCTACATCACAGACTCTTAAAAAGAAAAACCAGGGCATCCTATGATGATTCATAGTCAAGTATAGCAGAAGCAGTAATCATTCACATATCTAACACTAAGGCATACAAACTTTCAAGGATGACCAGTCAGTAAGAAGCATTTATTTTTGAGCTGGAAATTCAATTTAGAAATAGAACATCCTGAAGTTTGGATCAGAGACCAAAGTATAGAAAATGCCAGACAGCAACTTCCAAAGAGCCCAAACGCTTGGCCTCCACTCCCGCAAAGGGTCGCTTCTCCGTACAAGGAATCTTGCCACTTGGGATGCAAGTCATGATTCCAGAAAGTATCAGGAAAGGAGAGCTAGGAAAGGGAAGTGCAGTGGAGCCAGAAAAAACCTGCCTGTCCTGCTTACCAAGTGGATTAAAAGGAGGATGTCGATGCTTGATAGCAGGGTAGAAAACAGAAATAGCCTCTCTAGTGTGACTTATCCTGCTTTCTGTATAGCCCTAAATCATCTTCCTAATTATTCCCGTATCCATTTTTAGGGGGCTTTCTGGAGTTGGAAATGATGAAAGTGAAGCCACTGAACTTGAGATCTGACCCTTGATCCACAAGGTGAAGGAAAAAAAAAAAATTCAAGAAAATAAAAATCTCACACATTAAAAATTTCCCTAGAAAAAAATCCAGACAAGTGGCCAGTTACTACAAAAAGCATATGCAAGTAATGAGCAGAGGACTGACCATGCTCTAAGATATTTTTATGTTTGTAGCAACCTTTTACAAGATAATCTGAACTCTGGAGAGTAAACTACAACCTACTGCCATTGCTTAGAGACAGGATTTCGCTATCTGTGACAGTGTTGCAGTGATAACAGCGGGTACCCATGGTACTCTTGGCTTTCATTGGAAATTCAGTGTATGCATTTCACTATTCCATGTCTCCTTGTGTATTCTTTGTAAGAAATTGATATGCTTTCACATTCTCTTCTACATGAATATATTTTTTTGATGTCAGAAAAAAAAAATTTCCAATACAAGCTGATCTTTTGTTTAAAATAGAAATAATTGAAGTTGTTACATTCTCACAGATTTCCTAATTATACAAAATTAAATAATCACTATTATGGGAGAGGGCAATGGAGAAAAGGTGATGGTAGGACCCTCTTAATAAAAAACTGCTTCTGTTAAAGATAAAAGCTTAGATTCCCTTGACACAAGCAAATTACTGATTAAAACACCAGCTAGCTTTACTATAATTATAATTTTGTACAATTTGCATTATGTCACCTCAAACAATTTGGAAAAAAATATTAAAAAAAGCAAAGTATTATCTCGCCTTCCTTCACCTTCAGGTTTAGTGTATCAGTAAGTTAACATATCCTGAGTTGGGTTTGAATTCTGAAACTGCTTTCTGTATTTAGTGTGCATGACATCTGCAGTAGCTCCTGGGATAAAGGCATTGGGAAATGAATTCTAGTGATAAGGAAAAAAAAAAAAAAAGATCTTATGCTGTTGATATCACCATTTTGGATTATATAATACAAACTGAACCACGGCCACTAAAAGTAAGTCTGAAAAGTAGTGGCAGAGAAGCTGACAAGCAGCTCAGTTTCATGGCTGGGAAGGTACAGGATCCCATTCTGTTTTGGGAACTGTTTGTTGATATCCCCAAAGTGAACATTTCCTGATGCTCTGAAGGCTGGGGGAAGGGTGATGTTTGCTTGTTTTTGAAAGTTTTCCCTTAGCTAGAAATCCTGCCTTTTGAGAGCCCTTGCACACAGTGAATAAAACACAAGGCAGCAGCAGCCCAACCTGTTCCATCCTGCAGGGAGGAAAACGCTGCTGGCGCTGGGAGCAGGGCTGCCTCCTGCTGCAGATGCATGACCCACATCAGTGTTATCTGGGGAAAGTCAGCTTGCTCCTCGCACGCAGCAGAAACATGTACAGGGTAATAAAAGCCACTAATACAAGATAAGAATGGTTAGTGGGAAATCATTTGTTAAAGCTGAGAAGGGCTTGAACAATCCCGTGCTGCTGACAGGCTAGCTCCGCGGCAAGGTAGCGCTACGCGCAGCAGCTAACACTCATACTGGCAGCTACACCTCTCTGCACCTGGTTAACAACACAGGATAGGGCAAATGTCCCTTCTTCTACAATGTCACCCTGTCCTTAGGAAGAATTCATGACCAAATGTAAGAATTATTTAAAGGAAATACACAAATTTAACTACAACCTGTCATTATCTTCATAATAAATATTGCTAGGAATAAAGCCAGGAAGGCAGCTATGATAACCCTGAAACTCCAGGTACTAAAGGAGTTTAGGAACAAATCTTGCTATTTATAGCACCAGAAATGGTGAAACAAAAAAGCAGTCTCGGCACCAAGAAAAAGGCTCCTGCTAAAAGAAGCCTTGTGACACAGGGTCCAGCTGTGGGTTGAGCAAAGGAGCTACTGCAAAAAAGTCATGGATTCTTATACATTAAAGCAAGAGTGAACTGTAGTTTATGATTAATTGCAATACAGAGCATTTTAAACACCTCCAATGATTTTAGATATTTGGGTTCCCTTCATTCAGATCAGCAGCCTTTAAATTCAAGCACCTGCATAAACACTTTTGATGGTTGTTTAATAGCATTAATGTTTAATGACAATTAAAATTATCTCCTTTCTGACATAGGTGTAACAAGATTTTCTCAGCTCTAGTAAAAGGCATTCTGTATCCTTCGATACCTACACTTTAGCCTTTTCCTCCATCCATCCACCTTTAGAAGATCTCTTTACATGAACACAGCAAAGAGGCAAGTCCCAGGAACATGCTGCTAATTCACTGTGGTTTGTTTTTTTGCTCCGTGTTCAAGCTAGATATGCAGGAAGGAGCAGGACAAAAGCAACTTGTAAGAGATGCAAGTGGCACTTGGCAATGAACAGAGATGTTGACAACTAAATTTTGCAGCGAGTGCTGAATCCCCCTCTTAATATTTTTCAACCTTCTAACACTAATGAACTGAGCAACAATTCATTCCATTGATACTTTCTCCTTACAGCTTTACTACCACATGAATAAACATCTCATTGCAACGCAGCAGTCTATGGAAAACCAGCATGACAATTACAGCAGCATTCTGAAACCCTGCTGCATCCCAGAAGGGATGGAGCCTTTTAGCAGCAACCACATCACCTCAGGCTGTACACTTGTTAGTTCCCCTCACAGTCAAATGGGGCGAGTGCTACAGTGGAGGAGGCCAAGAAGAGGTCCCAGCACATTCAGCACTAGCAGACTGCCACGCTGCTTGTGACCATCTCACTCTGAGCAGCCTGAGGGAGCACCACTACACCTTACCTCGCTGCAGCTGTGCGGTTACAAAGACCCTTTCCAGAGCCTGCTAATGAGAGCTTAGGCCACTGTTTTGCTTCTCCTGCAGGTATTACACATGCTGTAGGCAGTTATTTTTAGTGCCATGTGTGTCACAGATGTTTAACTCACTTTGGTCGCATGTGTTGCTGCTCTGGATCTGTGAATAAATCACATGCTAATGGTGCAAGCTTCAAAACTGGTGTTGGCGTGGTAGACACGGGGCAGCTCAGTATCAGGGATACCAATTTGCAAAACTCCCGCTTGGTCAGAGAACCTATTTCTGCTCACTTTCAGCACTTTCTGTGGGGCTGCCATGCGCTGGCATCTGTTCTAAATCTCCACAGACCTGCACAGGAATAATGTGGCTGCACAGTGTCACCCCTCCAGAGAAACTGCCCCAGAAAGACTAAGCTCAGGAAGGGTTTTTTTGTGTGTGTTTTTTTTTTTTTCTCTCCTCTCTGTTTTGTATCAACTCTTCTTCTGTCCTGTCTCTGACCAGCTTTAACAGAACTAAGTGCTAAGTGCAATAGAAAATATGCCTGAAGGATTTTTATATTTTATCTTTTCACCCCGAACAACATAATAAAATTAAAATAGTAAATTATTACAGAAGCAGATAGCTTATTATAAAGCTGTTACAGGAAACTGAAATTAAATAGTGGCTCTAGTTCTTTACAAGGTACCTGCAAGAGCAACAGCAGGGAGTTATTGATGACTGATATTTGCCTTTTACTCTGCTTACTGAGAGTCTGGAAGCAAGAATGAATTTCTTCTTATTCAGATTGACCTAGAATATGGTTTGCACATATCAATTTTAAATTAATTATATATAAAAAAAAACCACATACACACATTTTCCTGTAGAGTTATCTTGCTTTCAAAGTGAACACCAGATACATTTTTGTACAGTTTGGTATACAAGCATTGATGATTTGTTCTGCTGTAATTAGAGCCTTAGATGTTTCTCACCTTAAAACAACAGCTTCTTTTAAGAGGCCAGCAAACTTTCGCTTATGTTTAGATAGAGCCTAAAATAATATTCTTTCAAGGCTTAAAAGCTAAGCAGGATGGAAGGATTTTAAGTGTGCAGCTGTACTATCTAGGAAATGAGGCAAGTGACTGGAACTCAGCTCTACTAGACAGTCCTTCTCATGGTGCTTACCATGCTGATGCCCTGGGACAAGAAAGAAGGTTCCACAGTGCACACAAACACATATATACATATGTATATACATGTATGCATATATTTAAATGAAAATCTCATGAAACTTTGGGTCCTACAGGATGCTGTTTCATGACAATCTGGAATGAACATATAATAGATCTGCTTTAACAGCAACATCACCCTCTAAAATCTGTACATGGGGAAAAAAAAATCTTAGGAAAAGGGAAGTCTCATCTGCGGCAGAGATTCTGAGCATGCTTCCTGTGGGCAGAACAAGCTGATATATGCACGTTTCTGTAGAGGAAACAGGTACATTAGTCAGTACCGCTGCGTGAAAGGAAAAGAGTCCTCCATGAATTTATTGCTAGGTATTAAATACACAGAGAAGAGATTTCTTTCTTACCTGAAGAGATCTTTGACTGATTTACATCTTGAAGTATGAGCAATAGATCCTGCCTCCTGCTCTGTTATGTATCCTGTTCAACTACATCACTATACTGACACTACCAAGCAAAAACACTACCATGTATTTTGTAGATGAATGAGTCATCCCAAAGCAACTTTGAACCTCAGCAAATCTCACTTAGGTTTCAGAGGAGAGCAGAATTTGATGCCTGTGTGAGGTGATGCATGAAGACTTTTCAGAACTGAACTAGATGTTTTTTCTTTCCTTTTCTCAAAGAAAAAGACTATAATTCATAAGCTATTCAATACAACAGCAGGTTTTTAGCTGCTTTGTTTGAGTCTACACTTATTCCCTGTGATACGATGAATGGAGCCCCTTTCTGCTCTCTGCACTGGTACAGAGTTCATGCAGATCCCCCTGCATGAAGGAGAACTGTTGCCCTCCTTTGCACATCCAGAGCTCTTAATGACCTCAAGAGAGTCAATGCAACTGCCCAGGGAGGCTAAGAGCATCCTAGTGCCACACACCCAAGGCCAGGGAATGAGAACTGCCTGAGGATACAAAGGAACATGACTTACCGTTTTTTCTGGGGGGAACTGTACATGGAAACACAACCAAAATGAATTAAAGATCCTGCTTCCAGCTCTTGAACAAAACATGGTGTGGTTTCTCTGCAATAATCTGAACAGTTCTTCCAAGGGCTTCAACAGTGATGGAAACAATCTAGCTGCAGCTCCAAAACAGACAAACCAAATTCCTGTTCTTAATTAACAACTGATTTCCTGCAAATGCTACCCACCCTCTCTGCCCAGCCAATGTACCTGTATGCCTGGCTCATTAGTAGGAATGATTACAGCCAGTAGACACAGCTGGAAGTTATTCAGGAGTCCTCGTTAATCTGAATTCTGTGGGTCATTCCTCAAATTCAAGCAATGACATTTAAATCTCCCTTGATTATGCGGTGAATATTTGAATTGTGGGTTACTAAGGACTCCCAAAAAAGTGAAATAAATCTGTTTTATCTCTTCTTCTCTCTATGCTTAAAATAATGTCCAGTTCATCAGCCAGAATTCAATGTTGTAATGGTATACACAGACATAAGATCAGGTTCTCCCATGAAGTGCCATCAATAATTTGACTTTTGTATATAATTAACACTAAAGCCCTCAAAGACTCATGCATAGAAAGGAAACATGCAACATGTAATATACATACCAGGCAAAACAAAACACACATAATCACAATCAATATAATTTTCTTGATGCTATCCTAGCCCTAACTTGATTATTAATAACACGAGATTGTCTTCAGACACTTGCAAGGAATTCATTTGCTTTCAAAACTGCATATACTTTTGCTACTGCTTTCAAAATATTTCTGACATGCTTTCAAACTTGATTTTCTGTTAAAGTATTGCTTCTTTCAGTTTAACAATATAGAGACAAACAATTTCCCTGTATTTAGGCAGCACTGTCTTAAGCAAAAATAGCTGAAAATATGAAAAGTAAAATTATCAAAGAGAATTACCTAATCAATAAAGTTTATTATTTAAGAGGTTTTCCCTTTGACAGCCTCTTTCATCTCTGCTTTGTTTCATTTTCCTGCCTATCTTTTCAACCAAAGTGGCAAAAACAAAGTTAATAAATCCAATGCAGCTGCCTGCCATAGACTCATTAAAAAGGAACTGCTAGAGTATTCTTGTTTTTGAAGAAACTAAAGAAACATGAAATGACATGCAAACTCACTAAACACCTCCCATCTACAAGCACTCTGAAGCCTGACTTTGGCAAACAGAGCTTTGATACCTTCTCAGCTGCAGTTTTTCCTGGTAATTAGATTTGACAGAAATTCCTTTAGAAGTCAAAATCAGCCTGTTACTAAGCTCATTTGTTAAAAGGCAGGGGGAAAAGGAGCTGTTAGCGAGCTATTCATTTTTCTTGCATGATTTTACCTAAGTGTTTCTTCATATAAATTTGCACACATTTCGAGCCTGGCTTTTGTTCTGCTGTTTGTTCATACTGCCCGGTGTGGAAGGAAGGAGTCCACATCACTGCTTTCAGAGCTGCTCCATTTTTGAATAGTCAGAGGACACCAGCAGTCCTCCCCACACTCACGTGCTGCCTCTATCAGTACTCACACACTGAGTAGCGCCTTAATTCACATCTCAGTGGAATATTTACAGGCACCTCAATGCAAGTGGCATCCCAATGTTATTTTAATTACATCTTCCTCTCCCTAAAAATATTGAGCTTGTGCCATCTTTACTATCCTGAAAGATGTCATAACTATGCAGCATTGAAGATGTCCTCTAGAGAACCTTCAAAGGAAAGCAACCTTTCCAAGACTGCCTTTCTCCTTCTACGGAGAGACTCTCTGGACAGAATTTCACAGAGGGTAATTCATTATGCTTCTTCTGGATGTTCTGCCTACTGTTTCTTTGATTCTGTGTGAGAAATTTTCAACCATAAAATGTTTGAAACTGGCCTCCAGCCAGAATCTGACAAGGCTTTCCCAGGTGTTTTTTTCCTCTGCATTTATTTGATGTATACCAAACAACACTGTTTGTCTTCATAAAAATCAGAAAAATACCAGCCCTGGGAGGCACTCGTACCATTATTTTCTTGAGCAAGCCATTACAATAAACATAAAAACATCGTTCCATATAATGAAGTCAAATTGCATTGAGCCAGCTGGTAATGTAAGGAACATATAATCAGTATCCAAATCAATGAACAAACAAATGATCACTTCCTGCTTCATCATGCTGATTTACAGATTTGGAAGCCGTTAAGGATAGCTCTGTTTACCCACCAAGGATATATTTGTTCATGGCTTCTTGTGGCACTTAAAGATGTCAAGCTACCCAAAGGATGCACTAGATGAGGTGCTATAGGTTGAGGGACACCCCAAAATTCTCACAGGCATTTTTTAGATAATAGACCTTTTCTGATCATCTCTGCTGCACATAGTTTACTCAGAAATCCCAACGTCAGCACAGTATTTAAACTGTTTGTCAACGTAGTATTTAAATGGCTATACTGATCTTCAAGATAAAATAGGACTTTCCCTTTAAAATTAATGCATTCCCTCATTCCTACAGAATCCAAAAAAATGCAAATGTGTACAGTAAAAAGAATGCACAAGCAAAGCCAACTGCTCTGTAAAATATTTATAATGGTCTAGCTTCCTCCTGGAAGAGTGTCTTATGCCGCGGGCCCATAATGACATCCAACATTTCCTGAGAAAGCACAGAGGGGAGAACTCCAAAGAATGGAGCTATTATTTAATGCTTGGAGTGACATTTTGCCTCCATTAACTGCAACTTTCTGTAGAGATTAAAAAGCAAAGCAAAGCTCTAACTTTACAGATCCGTCTCCTTGCCTGAAATATTTAGTTCTGTGCAGTATAATACAATATATATTTTCCATAAAAATTACTGGAGTCAGATGGAGATGCACTGGAGTCAAACATTATGCATTAGACAGAAAAGTCAGATGGAGCTAGTTTTGTGGAAGAGGCCACCTGAGCATTACGGCAATTTATCCTTTCCTTAATACATCTCTCAGTCCTAGATAGAGTGGATTGTTCCAACTCTACGAATCCAATTGCAAATAGAAAAATTTAAGCATGATAATCATAAATTCTATTCTTGCTATATTGTGAGAAACCTAAGCTGTCTCAAAATAACTCTTCTCCAAATACTATTTTTAAACATCTTTTACACCAACAGCTTTGCAAACAGCTAATGCAGGTACATGTACCCCACTGCAAGCTGGCCATGTTTTCACACGGTTCAAATGACTGCAGACACATACAGAGATGAGAACTCTGCCTCTTTTTGAAAGATCTTGAAAGATGTATTAGTCCCTTCCCCATTCCTTCAGCTGACAGTCCAAAGGAAAAATGTTGATCAAGACACATATATCTTGAGAGCAATGTTATCACAAGAACACAGATCCGTAATTTCATCTAATGCTTCTGGTTTCTTTTCAGTTTGCACTGTGAACCACAGAAAGAATTTGAAATTTAAAATAAAATTTCTGATGGGCCTTTCCTAAAAGTAACGTTATCAAGTCGACGAATTTAGCTTCTGTTACTGACCATGTAAATTATATGCATAAATAGCAATTAGAATGCAATAAGATTTAATTAAGAATATATCAAATATTACTATGACTCAGAAGTCTCGAAGAAGCAACAAATTAGGAAAAGAAACATACACTTTGAATTCAGAAGATTCTTGCCATGGTAAGGTAACAGCAAGTAATTGCCATCTGCCAAACCACTGAAATACTTTAACTATTGTAGAAAACTTATAAAGACTTTTGTGTGTGTATAAACTTTTCTGTGCCTGCTCTTTCTATTTCTTTTCTTTCATGTCTCTTTCTTCCTCCTGTGATCTTACTTTCCTTGATATTCAAGATCCTCTCGTGCAATTTTCCCAATAGGCATAAAGTACTACTTCCTAGATTAAAAGCTTCCTAAAAGGAGAGGTGGGAAGAACAAAAAAAATTATCTAACTTCAGCTGCAGAAACTGAAGTTGTAAATCTGAGACAGTTTTAGTAACTTCATTAGTCTTTCTCTGCAGACCTTCTCTGCAGTCTGAGGTATAACTTGTTCCTATCTGTAATCAGAGCTGAAGTATTTCACTGGATGCTCTCTGCTCACAGTGCTGTGAAAAGCCTATATATTTTGGGAAGCTAATGATGGTTAGTATTTCTTCCTGGGGAAAAGAAGTCTTCATGGGGTTTTGCCTACTCCAGATTTTTACAGGAAATCAGTAGGAACATGTACAAGCAAACTATATCAAAATGAGATGCGATATAAAAATACATACGATGAAAGATCTAAAATATCTGATGGAAAAAAGAAAACCTTAGTGCTTAACTAGGTAAAACCCAAAGTTTGTCCCACAAGAATTTATGTCAACTGGACATATTTGTGCTTACTATTTGCTAGAATCTATTAAACAAATAAATACTTTTTTTTTTTTTTTTAATCTTTTTTTAAGCAGTGTGACCCAGTGATGCTTTGCAAAGAAAGAGATCATGCTCCTATGCAGTCAGGCATGATCATGACACAAGGATTCATTCTTTCCCAGTTCCCAAACTCTATAGTAATATCTCAAACATAAAACATGTCTCCAGTCAGCCTTTAGAGTGCTTAGATGATGATCACAGTATGATACCTTTATTATTGCCGTTGTGATTTTCCCTTCAGGCCACTTTAGTGTACAAAACCTAGACTTTTGCATTTACTATTCCTTTTCAAAACCACTACACACCAGATGTCCTGAATCATGAAAATTTATTTCTTGAAAATTAATCTTATTATATCACAACTCTGAGAAGTCTATGAAAGACACAGCTGAGGCTAAGATACTGTTTAAGTCATTAATCCTTATATAAGCATTTTAAATGTCTAATAAATCTATCATCTTGAACAATCTGAATAGTGACTGCTGTGAGAAGCAGGCAGCAGAAGTAAAATCACTATTTCTTAACTGGAAGCCCACCACTCCCACAACATGAATGTACTTGGAATTCACATTTTTAATTAATTTGGAATAACTTCTGTTGGATATCCATATAAACATGCTCTTGGCACCCTAAAATATATTCATGGAATATCATTACTCTTTAGTGCATTTTTTTTTACTTGTTTGTTTTTATTTCACAAATCCCAAACTTGAAATTGTTCTCTGCAATAGCACACTGCTTCTTACAATGCTGCCTAGAGTTCAAACATGTTTATTCCTGAGAGTATACAAGTCTCAGAGGTGGGTTTAGGTGTAACAAAAGAATTATCCATCCCAGCAACACTGCAGAAAAATGTTTTCTGACAGTCAACAGGCATCATGAACATTGTTAGCACTGATGTTTACTAGACAGCTCACTCCTACCAGAACATTAACTCTGATCTGTTGGACAAAGCACTGCTTTATTTTGTTTGATCTGTAGATAAAGCTAAATGATTTATTACAGCATACAGCCATGTGACCTTTGAGTAAGCCAAACTCTGCATCCGTTTTATCATCAACATTTCCCTATGGGCTTCCAGGCACTGGCTGGTGCACAGTCCTATTTCTGCATCCATGCATATTATAACACTCACTAGTGGCTAACATTTGGGTATGTCAGCCTCTGAATTCATGCCTTCGTAAGTAAGTTCCTTCCTTGACAGGACAGCAGGCCTTGTGGATAGGTAAGTCCCAAGAAATATTGCATCTTGATTACAATAAAAACTTCTGGTACCCCTTCAGCTAACACTAAGAGAAAACGGGAGCTAAATCAAACCCTGACAGCAGAAACTAACAGGGAGGAAGTACACATTAAAAGACTGCACTCAATAATTACTAAATTTTCATTATCAAAATCGGTAAAGACCCTAAACTTCTTCAGAAGTTCTCCTCAGCCCTTGCACTTTTTTTAAACATCAGCTTTTATGGAGCTGATGAGGAGTTGAGTGTGCCTGAAGAGCTGAGAGAAGCAGCAAGCAGGCTGATATGTGAGAGATCAGAATTCCAAGCAATTTCAGTACACTGGAGAAGTGGTTAGCCAAAAGAAAAAAGGCAACATTCTGCCCTTGTTGAAAGGATAGCAAAGTAAAACCAATACAGACCAAATAACAACTGATTAGGTAAAAGTGTGATGCTAGAAAAAAATTGCAAGCTGAATAGGAGAAGAAAAAAAAAAAAAGAAAGAAAGAAAAAAAGAAAAAAGAGGAGGCAGAGGTAAAGACGACTGGAATGTACAAACTCAGAATACCAGCTCTGAGGCACTTGAAGTGATTCTTCTGCTCTGAACTGCAGCGGTATGGTTTTGGATGGATTACCTTATTCAGGTTAGGCACTACATTTCAAAGATGGGGGGCCCACTGCAAAGAGCCCAAGTCGTAATGAGAAACAGTGCAGGACACACCCCCTGGGAAGGCCGATGCACCCAAAGCCGAAAACACTGAGATGAGATACTTAGTGCTGACATCAAAGACAAACAAGACTAACCTAGCCTTCACATTAACAAGGAAAAAATCAGATGAAGTAATTGGCTCAAGCTGCAGCAAATGCAATACAGGACAAGAATTTTAAATTGTAAGAAGAGGTTGCCCAAGGAAATTTTGCAAGTTCTACAGAAGAGGTTAGACAAACACCCACAGTGAAACACAAGAGTCAACATTACTTTGGCTTCTTCATGTCCCTGTCAGCTGTGTTCACCACAACTCCTGGAGACATTATCCTGAGCTTTGCTTGCATTACCTGGAATCTAGTAATACTTGCTGTTGCTCCTTAGAGAAAAGGATGACGAGCTATTTAAAAATGTGCATCTAAGATGGAAAACTGTATGAATGATACTAAAAATGTGCCAAACCAAAGCAGTCCATAGCCATCTGCAGTCTTTAAAGTCTAACTTAACATAATACTGTTTATGAATGTTTGACACTCCTATATTTTTCCTAAAGAATCCATTTCTATTGCAAGTAGAATTGCTTCTAAATGTTTTGTTCATTTTGATACCTTCTACAAATATATTCTTATTACAAAGGCACTAATTATTTTTGCACCAAACCATAGAAGCAACTAACTGCATTTTTACTCTGTAAATTGATTGACAAGATCTCTTACATGTGAACTTTCTGAATTTTTGCCATGTTGCTGGGAAATTAATATATGCTTCCTCCATTAGTAGGATGAGACACATTGTGTTAGATACAGAGAGTGTTTTTGATTCTGACTTCAGCTATTACTTTGCAATGACATAAACTCACCAGGCTGATATAGTTTAGAACCTGTTAGGGAATAGCATGCCCCTTTCCATCTGCTCAGTTTGACCACAAAATTACATCAACTAAAACAGATGATAGAAAAGCCTAGAAGGAAGTTGGAAAAATATGAACAAAGCAGACACACAGAAGTTTGAAGTAGCATCTTCCCACAAATGGGGGGAATTATCCCACAAAAATGTAATCAGATCACTTCTGCCAGAAGCCTGATCTCCTGTTTTGTTGGATAATATTCTGAAATCTTACCTGGGATTTGTTTTATCTACAGAAGGAAGGTGAAATGGGAGGCTGTACCCCAAGATGATAAACACAGTCACAGTAAGTTTCCTGACGTCAGACTTCCTTTCATCCATCCGACGCTGCTGCCGTTCTCTTGGTACTGCTTGAGTCAGCCCGGGCTGACACAGCCTAGAGGCACAGACCCAGTGTCCGTGCAATAAAGATGTATTTTAAATTTATTAATGATTAATTAGTTAATGATTTGTTTGCCCCAGTTATAAAGCTTAAGAAGCAATCAAACACCTTTTGGCATTCTTTGCTTTTATCAACAAGCTTCATGCATAAATACTTAATTATTTGCAATACAAAATAGTAATTATTTTGAGTTACACTGAACAAAGTTTAAGCCTGGGAGGAAAACACACTCACACATACTCCAGCAAACTGCGAGGGTAGATTATGCATGATACCATCAGGGGCCTCTGCCACCTTTCTAGTGAGCAGTTCCCATATGTGCGGCAAGACCACCTCCAGCTCTTGGTAATCAGCTACTAAAGTGATGGTGGTTTCAATCACACTGATGATGTTGATGGCAATGATTAAACTGGCTACTTAAAGCATCTTCTTGATTAAAGTGATATTTAATCCATAATAAATCATGAGAATCTCTGCTGTTTGGTTTCATGAGAGATTCCTTTCACAGCACTCTCAAGTGACAAATCTCTCAGTTCCTCCTATTTCTTTCTCATACATGGCATGAGGTAGATTTTTGCCAGCCTAAGAAACAAATTATAAGACAAAGGGCAAATACTTCTGCAATTTCCATCTTTAACTAATGCTGCTTCTTGCATACAATAGCAGCCTAATATTTCACAATACTACAAATACAAAAAAAAGGAGAAATTCAACTTCTGGCATTGTGAATTTTGGTGTCCAAACAGTCTCCCTACTTAAAATGTGCATTAAGTCATCATATTATTTTTCTATCATCACTAGATAAAGTAGTATATCTTTTTTACTATTTGCTGAAGAAATCCATAATATACCTATAATGATCCCCTTTTTTTCTCTTCTCGGGTAAGCATTACTTGCCCTGATGAGATTATGTACGTAAATGGGAATACTACTGTATTAGGGTATCCTGAACTGTTGCTTTAATGAGGTTTATTGAATTTCCCTCTCTGAATTTGTTATTTCTTCCCACTACTTGAAAGACCTTAGTAGAAGATGTTATTTCAGCATCAAAGCACTAAACCAAAAGGCTTCAAGCAGAACCAGAGCTGAAGTTACTTCAGGTTATTGTGGCCACATAAAAATAGAAATTTCTGGAGGTTTCTTCAATTAGTTCTAATTAGTTTCTGGGAATTAACAGCCCAGTATAGTTAGCCCATAGTTAATGGCAGCTTTCAAGGACTGATAAATCCATTTAATTCATGAAAGGGAAAGCCTTATGTTAGATATCCCCATCTATACTGGCTCAGCTAACTGGGTAGGAATTAAAGGGTTATATGAATTAAAATATATAAAAGCATTTATGTATATTGTATTGGTTCATGTTTACAGTGAGAATTATCACCAATAAATCTATATATTAAATTCAGCTCAAATTGAAAAAGTTCTCAGAATAAGGCATACCCTAGGGAGGCTGGCTGCAAACTAGTTAAATCTAATAGTACAATACAGCCCATTAATGGAGAGTGGCAAACAAAAACCTTGTCTCTGCAGAGCTCTGGAAAGGCTGCAGAGCAAGCACAACTCACACAGGGCAGACAAGCTCTCCCCTTGCCCAGGATCCTCTCTACACATAGGGCTGGTCTTACATTGCAAACAGTTTTCATGCCCCTGTTTCACCAGGATCTACCTTGGTCACATATAGTTCACTACATTAGCAGCAACCTTCCTCAGCCCGAAAGCTGTAAGGAGGAAAACTCATGTCCAGAAACTGTAGCTTTCGATAAAACTCTTCCTTAGCAAATTACTGCTACAGCAACTCTCTGCATAGCAGTGGCTTGTCAGGGAACCATCTCCATGGTTCAAGAGGAATAAATGAATTTCCAGAGGCAGCAGAAAAGATGCTGCACCTGGACATCTTCCAGGGAGCTGCCAGCGATGCCTCAACCACTGCAGCACAGAGACCTCTGCCCGGGGGCTGCTCTCCTGGGGCCTGACGAACACCAGCACCCTTCGGGTGCCCTGGAGGCCTGGCCAAAACCAGAGCCACACTCATTTTTGAGACCTGCATATCTGTCATGTTTGTTGTCGCTCATGTAGATCACAACTTAGAATAGCAGCACTATTTTTAGAAGAATAGCAGCAAACTATTAAGTACAACACAGAGAGAAAGAGCAATAGCACTAGGTACCACATGAGAAATGCTGAGAACAAGCCAAGACTTTACATCAGTAGTGGAAGTAAGCAGGGGGACATAATGCAGAATACATAATCCAATATTTTGCTTTAACTATCAGAGAGAGGTTTTATTTCCTATGCTCTCCTCTCGGCCCACTGCACTGAAGAGCTTTCTAAATAAAGAGAGAAATGGTAAAAGACAGTTAAAAATGAGAGACACGTAGGATGATGCAAGACAGGCATATGTCTCCTTACAATATCCAAGCTGACCCTCATATCAGTGCAGCGCTCTGCCAGCCAAGGCCACAGGAAATAAAAGGAGAGAAAGAAAAAAACAAACAAACAAACAAAAAACCCACAAACAAACACACACACACACACACACACACACACACACACACAAAAATAAATAAATAAAACCTTCCTTAAATTAGACCTTAAAATTAAACCCCAACCACTACCTCCAGCCCAATTTCAAAAAACAAAACTCTGAGAAACTAAACAAATTTATCAAATGAAAAAGCTCTTTTTTCTTTTTCTAGCCATAATAATGTATTTTTCTCTAGTCTTCTTGATTCTTAAAAAAAGCTAGCTCTGCTAAAGACCATCACCTTTATAACAGAGTAGTCAATCTGCGTAACGCACCGCACCTAGCTTAAGCCAGCTGCTGCCAAAGTGATTGCTTGGGAGGTACAGATGTGAGCACAGAACACCCAGGCACCACAATCACAGGATTTATCTATAAATCCCTCTTTGTTTTTGTACTCAGGTGTTTCTGCTGAACAACACTTTTATTTGTAGCCACCTCTTATTCTGCTAGATAAATGATGAGGGGAGGGAGCCTTTTCAGGGTAGATTCCTCCATCTAGCTTTGTGAGCAGGTCCCCTTTACCGACCTTAATCTGTCCATCTGGCTCATATCCACCTGAACACGGAGAAAGTTCCCTGAGATTTTGTTCTTTAAAGTCTTTAATAAACCAGGAACACAAATCTCCTGGGATCGGTACTTAGTTTAGGCGAAAGCTGTGCTTCCCTTAGGCTTCCTCTTTGATTCACTCTGCTACACACACAATGAGGGCTCCTGAACTGGCAGCCTTTTTCTACCAACTTTCCTTCTGTGCAAATCCTACTGCAATAATACTTGTGAACAACATAACAATTGAAAAACAAAACAAAAAAGCAGCAAACTTACCTGAAAAGGGTAAAAGCAGAGTTTTGGGAGAGGTGGCTCTCTTGCATTGTGACAACCTACAACTTTACATTTTGTTGTACTGAGGAACTTGGCTACGAGAAACAGAAATTCTCCTGCTTAAGCAAAGGACATATCCAGCACACAGACATAAATGCAACATTCAAAATATTATTAAATTAGTCACAATACCTTCCTTTTAAGGTGCAGTGCTACAAGCAGCTTCATGATGATCCTTAATTCTTCAGCTGTGCTAGTTTGGGAACACTTCCCAAGTAACGAAGCACTTGACTGCAGGCCACAGGTGCACACGCTCACCAAAGTCCTGGCAAAAAAAACACAATAAGACATGTCTTTATTTTGCAAGATATGAATAACATCCCTGTGAGTGTTTTGCTAGCAAACGATGGCAGTGTTTGCCATTGCAGCAAAAAAATCTAACTTTGAGTGTAGCTGGTAGAGGTAAAAAGTGGTGTTTTTAGTAGTTTGCTATGGATCCATGAGGAATATAAATTGCAGAATGTAAATGGTCTGAGGAAAGCTGCAGATGACTGTGTATGAGGGGTGGTTTGCAGTGGTAGGATATGGATTGTCACAGGAAGCTTCTGAAGCCATACAGTAAGTACATGCTGCTTCAGAAGGCAGTCTTAATGAGCTTTTAACACTGGCAAACAGAATTGCAGGCGCATGCAAAATTTTAATGTCAAATATGACTCGTAATAGGAACTTTATGAGCCACTATCACTACATTCCTATATCCTTAATTTCAAATGGTGCCCTTGAGGGTAGCCTTGCTGCCTGCCACCTAAGCCACTTTCCAGGGCAGCCAGGCTGCGCAAATGGCTGCTGTGGCACAAGCTCCACGTCCTCGCTTCAGAAAGCAGCGACTCAAACCCGCCCGTCACCTTCGGGGACGGGGAAGCTGGGTGGGCTTCGCCGAGCCGCCCGCCCGCCCGCGTCAGCGGGGCCGCGCCGCCCCGGGGCCGCTAATGGATGCGGCCAAGCGCGCGGGGAGCCGTTACGGCCGTTGGGCGCTGTTTGAGACGGCGCGCGCGGGGAGCCGTTACGGCCGTTGCGCGCTGTTTGAGGCGGCGCGCGCGGGGAGCCGTTACGGCCGTTGCGCGCTGTTTGAGGCGGCGCGTGCGGGGCGGCCCCTGGCGGGAGGCGCTGCTGCCCTGCAGGGCGGTCCGTCTTTTCCCTCGGCCGCCTGTTGCCCCCGCGTTGGTTTGAAGTTCTCCCTCTCGTCTTCAAACCGTCGGAAGCGCCAGGGACCGGGCTCGGTCTCCTTGCAGGGAGGTGGGAAGACATTTTGCAAGGAACTTGTGCTTCGCCTTTCCTCGGCTTCCTTCCCACATTCAGCACTGCTGCCTCGCTCTCTCGATTTGCCCTCTGAATGCGCAGTTTTGTCCCTTAGTGTTTCTACATGGCTCACTGAGTGTGCGCAAAACTGAGAGGCTTGCAGGTGAGGCTGGAAAGGGGGACTTCAACAGCAGAAAGCTTGAGCTTTTCCCCTAGATGTTTCTGTACGCTGAGACGCAAGAGCCTCGTGGTTGCACCTGCCGCCTGCTGCAGACGAGCCTGGCTGATCCTTGCACCGGCAGTGGACGTGCAGGTGAGCAAAGCTGTCGTCCTCTGACAGGGCAGTGCTGTCCCTCTTTGCAGCCACGTTAGCAAATGAAAAAAAAAATCTGCCTTAAGAAAAGAGGTCACTGATCATAATACAGTGAGAATCACACTTAAGAAAAAAGGGGGGAGGGGAAGCACTGGATTCAGTTACATGTGCAATAAAACTCATTTGTGAAAGTGAGTACAAAAATAATCCTGTTCAGTTTAGTTTACATATATGCAGTCTAGTCTACTGGAGTATAAAAATGAGACAAAATACAGATTGATCAAGTCTTTTTTTTTTTTTTTTTTTTTTTTTTTTTTTATCCTTTAAATCCATGGACAGGAATGTACAGCTCCACAAAATGGAAGCCAAATATGGAATTGTAACATTTTCTGGACTGCTGAGCAACTGTTTTGCTAAGGCTACTTCCTTTTAACCACAGTTTCAAAGTGGGTTTTGTTTTCAGTTAATGTAATCGCATAACAGTATGCACTGCAGACCCCTTGAAACACACTCCTTGACAGAGGCACTGTGATTATTTTTCTGCCTTCTTTGTTTCTGTTGAAACATAATGAAACATAGTTGAAACATGAACATAGTTGAAAATACACAGCATTATCCCCTTCAGCAGTTTGTTTAGCCTTTATGTTTAAGTGGATATTTTCTCTAGCTATGTAGATAAATTAAATTGGGGAAATCATTTTTGTATTCTAAAAAAAATTTTATAGCTTTACATATCTATTATTCAAAAGCTCCAAATCCAACTCAAGTGTTTATCAGTGATTTTATTGACAGCAGAAGTGAGTTCATGGATGTGCTAGTTGTCTTAAGTGAATGGTTCAAGACTTTCAGCTGCTAAAAAGATTTCACAAGACTCACCTTATGCAATAAAATGCTTAGACTTCATACCTATATTAGGTGCTTTCATGCATATTTACAGATCAATTTTAAAGTAAACATAGCTTTATGTGATATGGGAACCATTTAGTGATATGTAAAGGAAATTACAAAATCAAGAATAGCTCTGCATTAAAGGATAATCTGTTAAAATGAAGCTTCTATGCATTGATTCCACTTGATTAGAGCATAGCAAATATTCTGAAACTTTAGATTTGTGACTACTAAAAGTAGTCCTGGGAATGAGTCATTCCACTTTCGATTCTGGACATCTTAATGCCTTTGTTGATTAAATGGTGAGGACTGAAAAACTATTTAATTAATACATCAGGCACATGATCTGCAAAGGCAATTCTCCCCCTGCGGTTTTCCAACTACAAGAGCTGGATATTCACAGCAAATAAACAATATTTCCATTACCTTCATTCAATTTTTGGTGCTTTTAATATGACCAGTTGCTCAAGATTGCATCTGCAGACAGTGCAGAGCAATGTCTGGTGTTTTGTGATCTAATTAAGGAAGACACGCAAAGCGCTGTAACCCACCGTCTACCCACAGTGACGGGAAGTTGCCCGTGAGCAACTCTGAGCCTTCTTAGAGCACTGGTGTTTGCATAGTGATGTGTTCTCATTATTTTCTGAAGCCACCTAGGAATAATTTTGAGTTAATATTAATGCAAAACTAAATCTGCTTTGTGGGGAAATGAAAAACAAATCTTTGTTGCCACTCTATACAAGGTTAGAGAAGAGTCTCTTTTTTAAGAGCTATAGTTTGCGTACATTCCAAATCACCCTTTTTCTTTCACCCTAGGCCTGATTTGCACCCTTAGCTTAGGAAAGCTCTTGTCCTGTGAGGGTCAAGGCTGCAAGGCTGCTTGCCTTGGCCTCACAATATGGAGCAGTGTCTACAAGATTTAAGGAAGGACTGTTTTGCCATGTTTATACAGCAGCAGGAAGAAATGTGGGGCTTTGTGCGACTCCCACATCTCCAGCTATAGGGTGGCACTTTCTATCTAAAATAGAAATGTGTGTTAGTCAAATGAAACTGAAATGCAAGTTTTGGAGAGTGGTAAAAGCTGTCTTTAACTCTGTGAAACCCCAAAATGTGAGACAAACCACTGACCAATTTGAAAGCAAGCTACTGGTTTATGTAACATATTCTGCAGATATATGTAACCAGACCCATACACGTAGCCCCGTTTTGGCAGTACTTACCTGTCTGATGATTGTTAACACTAGTGGAACTATCTAGAAAGGTTGTTGGTAATTAGCCCATCCTTATACCCCTGCTTCCTGTGCAGAGAATGCAGAGTGTCTTTCTTTTGCCTTAACCTTGCTTTGCTATTCAGAATGTTTTAAGTATTTCTAGGTACACTGGCACTTGGAAGAAAGAAGGTTTTTCTTAAAAAGAAAGTCAGACTAGATAATCACAAATACACACACAAACTGCTCAGAACCATCCTCACCTAATTTTAAAGAATTAGTCTCCTGAGGTCCTTTGATGGGAAAAGAAGCTAGCATAGTTAGCTAAGGTGAAAATGTAGACTGAATTTATGCCTTCGCTGCAGAGAACATACAGAGAAGCTTCCTAGAAAATTGTGTTTGAAAGACAATTTTGTTAAGCAAAAGGGAAAATATGAAAGATCTACCTGGATGCCCTCATCCACAGTCCCCATTTAGATTTGAATGCATATGACTGCTGCAGCATAAGTATGGAGATTTTTGCATGTAGAAATATGTAATTCTGGCCTGTGAGACTCAGCTCTGTTATGTACAGTTAGAACACCACATACAAAAGTCAGAATTGAAGTTAAATGTACAGTTTCTCTGCTAAAGACAGATATGCAATGGCAGCTTTAAAAAGACTCTGGCAGCTTCACTTATGCAATAATAAGATGAATACATAAGGAAGTATAAAAATCAGACTAGCTGGAATTAAACTGCTATAATGCTGTTCAGAAGTTATCCTTATGGACAGAGATACTTCTGCATGGATTGTTCCAGTAACTTAAAGAGTTGTGAGGTACCAGGTCAGTTCAAACCATGAGCCAGGGCCTTGGAAACTATGGACTAGCCCAGCATGTGGTACTCTGCATAACCTGACAGTTCAGTCTCATATGCTTTTGGTCCAGATTATTTTATTACAGTTTAGTGAGAGAAGTACACACGGAGCTCAGTTCTAACAAGTGCATTTCCATAAAGTCACTGATGGAGTAGCTGCAGATGTGCTCGGAACTGGGGGAGACCAGCACCAAACAGAAGCACAGCTTTGCCCCTTGCATGCAAAAATCTAGGTGTTATTTAATTCAGGTCAAATGCTGAGCCAACATATAATCCTCTGTGAGCCTGTTTTTGAGTGAAACAGCTGCCACTTGTACAGCACCAGAGTGTGATCTGGCACTTCCAAGAAGCCATTTTCACATGTCCTCACCTGCGAGATAAACCCTCTACCCACTTCTCAAAACACTTCCCATTAGGCACCTTTCTGTGGTGGTATGGTGATATTGCTCTCAGCTGCTGTTTGTTCATCAAGAATATCCAAAATATGAATTATTCCAGGAATTCACATTCAGTGGATAGTTCTGATCTTGATGTAAATTGGTAGATTTTTGAAAAAAGTCATCAAGGATTCAGAGCTCCTTTCTTTCTGGGGCACACTCATTTATTCTCTTGAAGGGATTAAAATAAGCTAAAGCAATTGAATTTCACTTTACGCAGAAAACCCAAGTAAAACCTATACTACATTTCTGTCCTTCCTATATTGAGGTATGCAAACTTACCGTGGCCCTGCATAGGAGTAGTTTACATTATGCAAGAAACATTGTTTTAATATATTGACACATAATGAAAACTCCAAGCCCAAATTTCTTACAAGAGGTCTTAAAATTATAATTCACATGAAATATAAAATGGCCCGAGTATTCTTTTACTTCCATGCTGCATCTAGGTAACTTTCATTTGCTACTTTTATTTCAGAAAAAGCATGTGGCTGTGATTTTATTTTTGAGTTTTTTGAATATTTATCATATTATTTGCATTTTTTGTTTCCAGGTATCTAAGAACTGAGGGATCTCATTCATTATTCTTTCAAAACAAGACATGCATTAAAAATATATTTGCCATATGACTTTTTGATTGTTTCATAAACTTTGGCATTATTAGTATTATATAATTCTATGTAATGCCTGTTAAGGATCTAAACCTTTGCAGACATTTTAGTACCAATAACAGGCAGAAAGCCTATTTTTGAAGCAGTAACTTAGGACACTTCAGATGAATTGTCTTTGGTGAAAGTCACAGGCTGACTTACTAGCAACGCTTTATGTTGTTAATCATTGCAGAACAAATACTGAACACTAATTCTCTTTCTGCACAATTCATTCATTCATAGGCAACAACATACAAGTGATCAATACATTAATTTATGAGAAAACATGAGAAGAATTGAAACGAAATCCTCAGTATTGTGGACAATAGACTTGGAAACTGGCTGACACATTGTTTCCCTCTCAAATGAGCTCCAGTTCTGACTTGCCAACACAGCAACAGAGAAGGCTTTATCCCACAACCTCCTGGATTTATTACTTTAAGGTAAATGTTTATACTGAAACTATTGCACACAGTGTGTATATCATACAGTGTAACAGAAAACTATCAGTCTGGGGATGAGTAACTTTGCAAACACTATTTCCAACAGTATGTTTGCTTACAGGGAAAATGAAATATTCCTGACCTGTAGCTGTTTTTTTTTATGCTAACCTTTAGCCACTTCAAAAAGCAGGTCATGCAAATGTTATTACTTTGTAAAATATACATATAAGCAACAGGATTTAATGTATGGGAGATCAAAGCTTCTGAATTCTAACAGCATTCTCATGTTGGACAGGAAAACATGAAAAGAACTTCTGACTCTGTAATTTTAAATGTTAGGAAACTAGTTAGGAAAGAGGGGTAAGAAAACACATTACAGCACAGATTACATAAATCCTAGAGAAAGGTTTCTTCCATTAGGTCCACTCACAGCAGAGAAACATAAGCTTATAAAAACTTGAATGTGAATAAAGATGCTGAACCACTGTAAGTTCAGTGATGACAGTAAAATCAGAGAGGATGTAAGTCAGTATAGAAGTTGACACTGCAATGCAAGAGCAAGGAAAAAGGACAAGATAAGTAAGTTAATGCTTAGTCACTTCTGTGACATGGTACAGACTTTAGTTAGGGTTAAGGAAAACAGAAATATAAATTGCATATAGGTCTCCTCTTGAGGGAGTTATGAGAATAAATTACTAAAGGCTATAGTACAGTTACAGAATATTCATGCCACTTCCATACATTATGCCCTATGTGTTATTTACATTCTGCAGTCATCAATAAAAATGTATTTGTTATAGCTGTAAAATACAGTAGTTCCCTTATAGCAAAGAAAAAAAAAAGTAGCTTTTGTTTTATTTTTATTTTATTACTTATCTGGAAAAAGAGAAGTTTTTCACAAAAATAGCAGTGTGGCATACTAGGAAATCATTCCTTGTATAAAGGACTCTTAACCAAAGAGGATCCTCTTAAATCTTTTCAAGAAAATAAGTGTCAAGAGTGCAGCCTATCAGTGTAGTGTTATCATGCTGTCCCTATTGTGGACATTAGAGATGGTGCTGTCATAATAAAGAATCAAAACATACATAATTAGCTTTGTTCCAATTCACAATAGAAGGATCAAGAAATTGGGAATTTCTGCCCCTTTTTGTTTTCTTAAATATTGCTAACTCAGTCATTAATAAATTCAGTCATTAATAAATGGTTTCAAGTTTTAGGTAATTTCAATACATATACAACTATATTGTTGTATACTTTTAAAGTGAAAGCAGCTTTACATTCTGTGGTATCCACGCTGCATGATTGTTTCCTCATCTGCTGGTGATTTCCACAATTCTAGCCCAAAATAGGAAGCAATTGAAGTGCTTCCCACTTCCGTTAAGTTTGTGACTGTATTTCTTACATGCGGCTTACAAGTAACTTTTAACTATCATTCTCTATGGCCCAATCCAATAATTGTAATCAGAATGATCATGATTATCATCATCATATTAAGTAGTTTACTGCTGTTACAAGTTACTTCATTTATATATTTTGATGAACTCTGCTAGTTTAAAAAAAAAAAAAAAATCCTGTTTGATCTGGTGATTTGAGAGAGTCTAGTCCAAAACCTGAAAACTGAGGGTACAAATTACTCTCATGCGGGTAGTCATCAAAATAAAGTTAGGATCATTTATACTCTCAGCAGGAGTACAGGATAAGGAACTACCTTAATATTCTATGAGCTTGTCTGTCTTAAAAAATTTTATCTCAAGTCAGGCATCTGGACCAAGTAAGGGAAGAGAAATCATAGAATCATAGAATCATTAAGGTTGGAAGGGACCTCTAGAGATCATCTAGTCCAACCCCCCTGCACACGCAGAGTCACCTAGAGCATGTGGCTCAGGACTGTGTCCAAGTGGGTTTTGAAGATCTCCAGAGAAGGAGACTCCACAACCTCTCTGGGCAGCCTGTTCCAGGGCTCTGAGACAATAGATAATGTGATCATGGACCTGTCAGGTTACTAAAATGAAATTAAAAAAAAAGCACACAAGCTAAAAAGTATATACTGAACATTTGTGGGTTTTTTCCCCCCTCCACACTGTTTAAAGATGAAGTGCTTCAAGTTACTCTCTTCTATATTCTGAAAGTGAACATTTTAAATTCATGCTAATATAATAAAACTGCAAGTAACAGAGTAAAGGTCACTTTTTATCAGCTCATTGTTTGCCCAAAGGAAAAAACAGTTTACAAGAAAATTGTATTTTACTGAAAGGCAATTCGCATATATGCCAATTTCTAAAGCAGCTTTTATTTCAGGTCTGTTCCTACAAGCTTAATTTTATTTACTGGAGCTAGGGCTTTGAAAGAGACCCCTTTTTGTTATATTAACTGTCATAATTTCTTCTAGAAGGTCAAGCAATGTCTAAAATGAAATTGAAGGAAGTTATGGATGCATGGGCAAGAGGAAACCAAATTATCTTTCTACTTCCATTAGAAGTAGACATGAGTTACCTGACTGAACGTTTGGCTTCAGCAATATATTGTAGTACATGCCTGATCATAAGCACATGCCATTAGCTTCACCATTTAAACCAGAGGCTTCATATCATTTTGATGAGTAACAGCAGAACTAGCCACATGTTTAATTTGGATAAATTCACTGCTGTTAGATCTCAGTCAGTAATATTCAGCCCTTCTAAGAGGATAGCCCTGACAAACCTTGAACTATATTCTGTTGAGGATGCTTGCACATGAGTATGAGTATGATTTTCATAAACAAACAAATGACCAAAGATAGCAGTGTTGAAAACCTTACATCATGCAATAGGCTACTAACGTTTCTGATGCTATATTGCACATTGTGTAGAAGAGACTGGGGACATGATCCTCTGTTATTAATATTCCATTGACTGCATCAGCTGAGAGCTGAGCTAGGCTAAATACCAAAAGCACTCTGAATAGCACAATCCTAATGAACTAGTTTATTGAGATAAATGTGTTTTTTCAAGAATCATAGCATTTCAGCTTTAGCTCATGGTTGTACCAAAAGGTTTTTCTATGGTTAGTATTACTGAATGCACCCATACTTACCCACATTTCCTACCTCAAATGTTGGTATCATTCTGCTAACCAATACTTTAGG